>NTHP01000125.1:716537-787865 GCA_003416845.1 Oplegnathus fasciatus | reverse complement strand
TTTTTTTTATTATAGCCGCTTTAAGTCGCTTCTATCTGCATTCTATCTTTATTTTCATTTTCCTGACTTTTGTGGATTTATTGTATTTTATCTGTATTTGAAATGCACTTCGTACCTGTGGTTAAACAAAGTGCAACTTTCAGAAAAAATAAATAAAGGGTGACTCAGTTGTAAATGTTTTATCTCACAGAAGAGTGGTCTTGGTTTGTGTCTTGAATTGGGATGGCTTTTTCTTTATTGATGTGTCATCATTTAGCATCTCCAAAATAAAGTGTAGTTGTGACTCAACGTGTAGACCAGCACTTACGTGTTTCAAAAAAATTGTTCAATTAGCCGTTCTATTAGATATTTTATTTTTAAAATATCACTGTATAACTCCTTTTCATTAAGTGGTGTAAATTATTAACCCTAACCCCAAGCTACCTCACCATCTGGTTGAGGCTACTCTCCTAGGTTTCCTTTGTTGCAGCTCTGTCTGTGTACAAAGGTAATGCAGTGATTGGTTTTTGAGAGCGCCTGGCTGTTAGGTAAACAATGTTCCACTGAACCTAGAACAAGGCGTGTGAGAGAGGCTCATGTTAGACCCATTTACCGTAAAAGCAGGATATCAGCAGGGTGTGTGTATGACAACATTAGATGTAAGGGTGAAACAGTATTTTTTACTGCACTAATGGCACCAAGAAGTTGAAAAGAGTGATGTGAGACTAACTTTTGGTTTTTGAAGTGAAAACATAAAGGATGTATTGGGCAATTGTGCACCTGCTGATCCTGATGACACTCGGTTGTCTGGCTTGTGCTGAAGACAAGACAGAGGTTACTGTTTCCTGTCCAGAATACCAGAAGGCCTTTGAAGGCTCCTGCTTTGAGTTTGTGGGTCTCCAGCATACTTTTTTCAGTGCCCAGGCTTGGTGTGAGCAGCATGGTGGACACCTTGCATTTATCCCTGATGCAGAAACTCAATATTTCCTTCAAAGACACTTGGACCCTGAGAAGGACGTATGGCTTGGCTTAGCCCCTTCTGCCTCTCCAAACCTGCAATATTCTCCAACTGTTGAAGGTAAGAGGGCCAAAATGTGGAATACAGACAACCACTGAGCTAAATTATAAACTGCAAATCTGCTCTCATGCAGATGCCCATAGGTTTCTATCCACCTTAGACAGATGAGTTTAAACACACAAAACATTCACAACAGAATGCTCATGAGCAAGCCTCTGATGGAGAATACGAAACGTAATACAACAAGTCTCATTTAACACTTTCCAAATCTTTGTCAGCAATGCAAGCATGTACTGTATATCTGTTGTAAAAATTATTCTGAAAATTCTATATCTGAAAGGGTAAGAAACATCAGACATCAGATCAAATGCTGTCAAATAGTTAAACATTGCTAATTAATAGTTAAAGTTTTGGAAATGATGGAGAATCTGAAGTAATTGTGTCCAATTTATTCTCAGTTTGGTCTGTGTTTAGAAAAAAAGGAAGTTCCCACTGAGATCATTCTTACTTTCCTTTGTTCAATAATTACAGCCTTTTAACTGGTGTAAAGCCTTTTCACTGTAGTGAGAAATTACTTCTTTTTTTTAAACAAGGATTTACAATGATCTACAATGACCATATTCATTGTAATGAAGAAACATGTCACCCAGTGCAACGACATGGCTCATAACTGTTTTTAATAGTTTTTTTGGACTATAATAAATAATAATAATTATAATAATAATGAATAATAAACTTTATTTGTATAGCACTTTTCAAAACACAGTTACAAAGTGCTTTACAGAACAAGATAAAATAATAAACACAGTCAAGATAAAAACAACAAAAACATAAATAAAAACATAGAACATAAGACTTGTTAAAACAGATTATGTAAGAAAAAATAAAGCGATAAAAGATAAAAGAGGGACAGAAACTAAACAAACAACAGATTTACTGTAAAAAANNAAAAAAAAAAAAAAAAAAATTCCTGTAAAAGTAGGTTTAGAGGAGTGATTTAAAAGACGGTACTGAGTTTGCTACCCTGAGTTCCTCAGGTAGGGAGTTCCACAGCAACACCCGGTTTCCTTTTGTAACAAGGCGGGCTGTGGGAACAGTTAGGAGGGTCCTACTTGAGGAGCGCAGGCAGCGGCTAGGCTCATAGTAAGAGGTAGGAGTAAGGCCATTAGGGCTTTAAAAGTAATTAGTAAAAGTAGCCAGGTAGCCAGATAGCGTTGCAAGGATGGGAGTGATGTGGTCTTGTCTCTTAGAATTTGTTAAAAGTCTGGCAGCCGAATTTTGAATGAGCTGCAGACGGGAGGTGGTCTTTTGGCTGAGCCCTAAATACAGGGAATTACAATAATCCAGACGTGACGAGATGAAAGCATGGATGACTTTTTCAAGGTCCGCTTGAGATAAAAATAATTTTAACTTTTGCAATGTTCCTAAGTTGGAGAAAGCATGATTGCACTACCTTGGTGATTTGTATGTCAAAACAATGCTCAGAGCCAAAGATTACACCCAAATTGTGGTGGAATGCTTGACATTGGAAGACAGGTTAGAACAATTCTTTTTCAAGTCACAGGTCAGGTTTGGGGGGCCATATAAAAGGACCTCAGATTTGGACTTACTGAGACGGAGGAAGTTTTGTGACATCCAGCATTTGATGTCAGAGAGACAAGCCATAACACGAGAAAATCTGTCTATGTCACTCCCAGTCAGCCAAACATAAAGTTACGTGTTGTCCGGATAACAGTGGGAATTGCGGATTATCTGACCCAAAGGAAGCATATAAATAGAAAATAGTATAGGCCCAAGAATTGACCCCTGGGGAACGTCTCATGAGAGGAGGACTGGGGATGAGGAAAATTCTCCCATTACAACAGATAAAGATCTGTCAGACAGATAGGAGCAAAACCAGGCAAGAGCAGTGGCCACAGTTTTCTAGGCGATTTATAAGGATATCATAGTGGACTATATCAAATGTGGAACTCAAATTGTGCAGAATTAAAATTGAAAAAGCCCCAGAATCTGCGGCAAACAGTA
Organism: Oplegnathus fasciatus; assembly: GCA_003416845.1. Taxonomy (NCBI): domain Eukaryota; kingdom Metazoa; phylum Chordata; class Actinopteri; order Centrarchiformes; family Oplegnathidae; genus Oplegnathus; species Oplegnathus fasciatus. Next base: position 784,843 of record NTHP01000125.1, on the reverse strand, counting down.
AATCATTGGTAACCTTAATAAGAGCTGTTTCTGTGCTGTGCTAGGTGCAGAATCCTGACTTATATTGCTCATAAATATTACTGTTATTCATTTGTGAGATTAATTGGGAGGCAACAGACTTTTCTGAAATTTTAGATAAAAATGGTAAGTTTGAAATTGGTCTAAAATTGTTTAAAACAAGAGGGTCGAGTGCAGATTTCTTCAGGAGAGGTCGAACAATTGCATTGCATTATAACTGGATGGGAGAGAGCCAGTAGACAATGAGCAGTTGATAATAGAGAGAACTTGTGGGCCAACAGTCTGAAATACCTCTTTCAGAAATCTAGTGGGGATAATGTCTAATTGGCAGGTGGAGGAATTTAAGTGGGAGATTAACTCTAATTCTAGCAATGAAATTTGCTTGAAATGAGACATACTGGCAGAGGGTTCAGTACAGATGAGGAGATTTCATAGGTAAGGTCACTGAACTTACAGACACTCCAGCTCAAACTGTTTATGTGTTCCTCAGGTCCTCTCTCTTGGCTGGACGGTTCATATATCACCTTTTCAAACTGGGCGAGCAGCCCACAGCCAGGAGCAGCTTGTGGACACATACTGAGAGATTCGGGCTTCAAATGGGAAGCCACAAGAGCCTGCAATGAAAAACTGAATTTTATCTGCCAGTTTGGTATGTATTCTGACTCACACCGTTGAAAAAAAAATCATACTGAATCACTCTATGATGAATTACCACTTTATATTGCTTTTGTATTCTTCCCAGAGTCTGGGAGATCCATTGTGTGTGCAGGTCATAACATCACTCTGCAGTGTGGTTCTGGTCAAGTCTTGATGATAGATGACGGCTTCTATGGTCGTAGGAACATCCATTACTGTCGATCCACACTCTCCCCATCAACAACACCCACGGAACATCAGTGCGGCTGGGTGGATATTGTAAAATCATTAACAGGTAGAACATGGTCAAATAGTTTTTGAGTGCAATGAAAACATGAATTATTTCCAAATCATTTAGTTGTTAATCTTGTTATGATACTTGATGTTTGAATGTTATACAATTACCTACATTATACAATTAGCTATTATCTGATCTGCACAATAACCACTCTCAGCTTCATAATACTTCCTCTCATTTAATATGCTGAACTCAATAGGAACCTGAATAGGAAAACAAACACTCATGCCTCATGAAAAGGTTCAGCATGGATTAAAAAAGCATCAAATTCAATCCACTTTTTGAGTGATTGCCAGATATCACAAAGCACATATTGTCTTTCTACAGACCATTATTTGCAAAGAATGATTGCCCATCAGGACATTTGTGGAAGAAAAAACACACAATAATAGCTTAAAAGCTTAAAAGCCTTAAAGATACATCAATGATATTCATCCATTGTAGAGTAAACATTGTCTCATGCTTTTAACTGATGGCAAAAGCAGACTTTCCATCCATTCAGCTTCCAAATGTGCTCATCCTGTTCAGGCCTTGGGGCACTGCAGCCTTTCCCAGCATGTAGTGGGTAAGAGGGAGAGGTTGAACAGGCAGGAAATCCTCTCAGATGTTACAGGTTTAGAATAAAACACTCCAGACTGGTGCAACACGGGGGTTACCTGTAGAGATGGGAGGTTCGACTCTTTTTACTGACTGACTGAGTTTGTATGAGTCACTCACTTAAGAGAGTTGGGTTTTCAAGTCCCTCGAGTCACTTGAGTCAGTTTCTCAGACCATAATCCCCCACCAGCCCCAGTGCCCATAGTGGATGCGCACCAGAGACTTATGAGCGGGCTCCGAGCTGGGAGAGCGAGTACTGAGTTGAAACAAGCGCCAAAGTGGTTGCTTTTCTCACAGGCCTCGGTTAATAATACTGTAATTAACTATTAACTACAGTTAATATAAGAGTTGCACAATAGCGTCAGTGACACGTGGTCTCGCCTCCTCTTCTTCTTCACAGTTCGCGCAAGCTAGTGGCAGGTAAGAAGGGTGAGTCAGTGAACGAGTTAGTGGAGATGAGGACTTGTGACTCCTGAGTCAGTAAAAAGAGTTGTTCGTTTTGAACTTGCACAAACGTGCAAAACGTATTTATGACATTAGTCAGCAACACTGTTAATTCTGTCTAACTCAACGTACTCAGAACGCCCTCTGCTGACCTTTTTCATACCAGCATGTGCCACCTGGCATGAAGAGTACGGTAAAACTACAAAATGTCTCTCAGTTTTGAAATGGCGAGGGCTTTTCTTATGCATTTGGTATTTTTATAAATCAAGTCTCCACACTCAGCTGCCACACTACACTGTGATGGCTGTAGCTCAAGTGGTCGAGCAGGTCGCCCAGTGGTCACAGGGTTTGAAGTGCCCCCGGCTCCTCCTGTCTGCACAATCAAAGCGTCCTTGAGCAAGAAACTGAACATGAGCAGTACGGGGCCTGTGTGAGTGTGTGTGTGTGTGTGGGTGAATGTGAGGTGCTTTGTTCTGTGCTCATGTTAGAAGCATCACACAAGTGCAGTGTATTTATGATGATAATGAACGCTGATGACATTATCAATTGTTATTTGTAGGATCGTTAGTTATTGGTAGAGCAATATATCAAAACAAACATGAAGTAGTAATGTTATTCTCTTTATTGTGTGTTATCAGTAGCTGATTATGTTCTCCATGTGTTTCCCAGCTCGCTGCCACAGCCGTCAGGTCTGCCTGATTGCTGAAGTTGTAGAACCCTTTGGTGAACCCTGTCCTCAGCTGGGGAGCTACCTGTCTTTGGACTACCACTGCAAAGATGGTAGGTCAGAGTAATTATAATAATCAATAATGCAATACAATAATAGACATAATAATATAATATACAATACAATAATCCCGGACCAATTTTAAATGTTTCAAGCGGGAATCACACTTTCTACATCCAGTAGAGGACATGCAGGTCTGATTGTTTCCCATCCCACCCTTTACTACACCCACTTTTTGTTTCCATGGTCAAAAGATATTAAGGCTTAATCAGAATATGAGTTGTTTATTTGATTGACAAGAGTCTAGCCTATCACACTCAGCCATGGGGGCAGCTCCCTTGTCCTCCCTCAGTTTCACTCGTATAGGTCTTTTTCACATTTTGTCACAGTTGGAAAATCACAGATGTTTAATGTTAGTTGAATTACATTTTGCTGCTTCAGGTTCAGGGTCCTGTTAGTGTTCATACTGATTCACTGTCAGCCATTGTTAATGTTATTAGTAACACCTGTGCTTTTCCTTCTTTGACAATTCAAAATGTCTGCGGTGAAAAAGGATTATTTTTCCTGAAATTGTTTTTTCTGGCTCCAGTAACTGTTGAGTTAGAGTCAAGCAATAAACCCAAAACATCCTTTCAGAAACTTACATGTGTCATGTTTCACAGACTTTATTGTGTTTTTACACAGTCTCTGCTTGGTTCTATAATAGTTTAAGCAAACAGCTAAACTATGACTTCAAGTTAGTGCTCATACAGGACAAAGAACACCACTATACACAATTATATCCTCCTGAAAGAATTCACTTTTTTGTGCTCCCTTCAAACACTTGACTTTTATCATTTGAATGTTGCTCACCTGTTGTATTCTCATACAGTATATCATAAGCATTTACTGTATTATATCCTACTACTGGATTATATTCTACAAAAATGTGTGTACGTCTATCAAACTCATTAAGCCCTACAAGATGATATCCATCAACCACACATTTTCAGTTTTCACTATGGATCATGACTGGTTTAAGAAAAGAAAATAATAAATCATATATTTATTCAGTCTGCTTATTTCATCATATCTCATTATTTGAAAATGAGCGAAGCAGTTGCTTGTACAAAGTAAATGAAAAAGGAAAGAGGAAGCTCATGCAAACTCATGACGCAGCAAAGGATGAGGCTGAGGCAGAGAAAAACAAATAGATCACATTAATGGTCTCTGGTGTTGCCTTGTTCCTGCTGGATTAAATATCCCTGATGTATCCTCTCTGCTGTTTGCTGAGATGATGAGGATTTGTGCTCGTCTGTTTTAATGGAAGCCCGATTGGTTACAGGCACTTTGCTACATATATGGTCATGCGGCGTAATTTACAGTGGGGACACAGGTGACGTGTCCCCTGCACTTCTTCAGAAGGCATTATTGGACCCCTCCACTTTTTACAGTCTGAAAACTAAAGTTATATTAAAAAAAAACAGGAGAAACTGTACGCACTACCCAGAAACAGCACCAGCTCAAGCTCCCAGTCCCCCGTTCCAAACTCCAACAGAGGAAGTTTTTTTCAAAAAGAGTGCGAGTGTGAGTGTGACACACATTAAGTCCCTCCCAATCAATTCACTAACGTTAATTAAAAAGGTGTCTGTGTGAAATTTCTATGCCAACTTCATAGCCTCTAGGTGCTCTAGTTTTATTATAAATACATATTTTGATATTCATATTGCTTTGAGGTGTTGGGCAGATATCAGGGCATTATTAGTGCAAATTTTAACTAAATCCAAGCAATAAGTGAAAAATTACATGAGATTAAGTAGCTGTAACAACTGGCGCACCACAGATGACTGGACTCAAAGGCACGACTCAGAGACAGATGGTTGGAATCAAAAACATACTTTACTTGCAGAAGAGGGTATACGGTACACAGGCAATCAGTCAGTAAGCAGGCAGACAAAATCCGACAGGGAGCAGGCAAGGACAAGGAGGTCAGGGAAACGAGCAGATAATCAAACCAGGAACACACTAGGAAGGATGCTGGACCGCTTGACACAAAGTACAAAGATGAACTGGCACTGAGAGAGGAATTGCTGCTTTGGTTTTGTATACAATGTTCATCAGTCAGATGCCTGCCTTCCAGAAACTAGAGTCCAGGTGGGGGTATTGCACGAAACAGGATTACTAGCTTCTAAAATAGTATGCAATAACTTCGCTGAACATGTGTTAATAAATAGCAATAATCAATACTTATGACTAATTGACATCTAATATATTCAAGTTTAGTTTTACAAATTCAGATTCAAAACATTGAAAACTAGAGCCATATATTTTTCACAGGTGAGCTGACAATCCAGCTTGCTGGAATACCCCTGAGACCTGAACCTGTCCTAAACAAAACAATTCCATCTGGGCTTCTCACAAGGACAAACTTGAAAGAAATGTTATATTTTTGTTGGCTTCAGTAGAGGAGCAATGGTAAAATAAAAATAAAAAAGCATTTATTTCCTTTTATGGCCCAAAATTGTTTGTAGTTTCAGTAGTTCACTACACAAAAAATGGCAAAAAAGTAACTTTAACTACTTGAATCACTATGCAAATATGAATGCAGTTGAACTACCAGCAAGCTACTGCAAAATGTAGTTTTGAGGATTTGTGCCTGTACTAACTGTGCCCCCCACCCCGCCTTTGAAATCAAAATAGCCCGTGTGTATGGTCATTTATTTCCCCCCAGGGCTCACGCTGTCAGCGAGCACTGTGGCTGCTGTTTTTGATGATGTCACCATCAGCGTTAAGTGGCTCTTACGCTCACCCCGGGGAAACCTTAGCTGCAAGCTGAGTACCGGAGATGGCCATGTTATTTATCTGCACAGTCCAGAGGGGTGAGTAGTAACTTTTACTATAGATACTGTAGTACCGCTATAGACTATGACTCACGATGAGGGTTTAAAATAAGAATAAAACATCTGAAGCGGTACAGATAGAATGTGCTACATGTTTAGGGGAAGAGGTTGAAAAACTTTATGGAGGTGCAGCACTAAATCATTGGAATACCCCACATTGATGCTTTAAGGGATGAACAAAATAACATGAACACGCCAGAAGAATTATAATTGCTTCCACAAAGCTGTGTTATATTACTCTGCCAATTAGAAGTGTTTGTCAATCTTTACTACTGTACTTACCGTTTAGCTCCATCATATCCTTCTCCTTTACATTATTGGGTTTAAAATGTAGGCATTTACGTTACAGTCCTATCCAAAAGGTCTTATGAACAGCAAGTCCACAAGAGTGTTTGTGCACAATTAAAGGCACAGTCCGTGATCTAAATGTACCATTAACAAAACAGTAGCATGACTCATCTCATCCATGGTGGTAATGGCCGATAATGCTGTTGGGCAGCTGCAATAGATTGTATGTCACTACCATATATGATAACTTATATAACTGTATATTAAGTCACAGTGTATAAATACGATACTGATGAATAATATAACGCATCTCCTGCTGCTTTCATTAAATAAATTAGGCATAATCAATAACCAAATACATTTCAAGTTTTATAACTAAAAACATTCCATGTGCATTATTTATATAATTTTTATATATCAAAAAAGACACTGTAATGGAGTAGTGAACACATTTTGTTATAATTTAAGTGTTTCTCCTCAGATTTCTTAGCAGCTACAGGTAAATATTTGTTGAATTGAAATTTTACAGATAAACTTTTATTAAATTCATAATATCAATAATAATATCTTTAATTGGCCTATACTGTCAGTCTGAATCGCCATTAAATTAGACCAAATTCTTTAAATTATTTATGTGAACACTGTATCTCCACTGAGAAAATTATTGATTTCACTTTTAAGGAGTGACTGGTTTATGTGTGACGTATGTAACCTGAATTACTTCTTTGTCCCCAGAAAGCAAGAGGAACATACTGTGGTCACTGCTAACTGACTCCATATGTGCTTTTTCTCAGGCTGGAGAGCAGCGTGGTGCACAAATATATACATCCAAGTACATTTGTTGTGGCAGTTGAATGTACCAGCAGTGACACACACATTACAGCTCAGAAAATAATTACCACTCAAGAGCCCATCACAGTGTTTGGTGTCATCAGATGCTATGCTGGGAAACTGTCTTTTCATGCAACCAACTGCAAAGCCCTTTACGGAGAGCCGTTTCAAATTCAAATGGAGGTGAAAGCAGGTACATGCCAAGATGACCATTATATACCATAATTTATCCTGTCCAATTTGATACCGCTCCTTGAAAACATCAGGATTTGGTGTTTGTATTCTATCCATTTTTTAAATATATTTATATTTTTCTCTTCTTTCTGCAGGTACAAATGCGACCTACAGAATCCAGAGTGATGAAACGTTGTTGTCTGGTGTATCTGTGCTCAGAGGAAATGTTCCCCAGAACATCACAGTGACAACCGATATGTTGGAGCAGCTTGGGCCTGGCTGCCACCAGCTGACCCTTTATGCATCTAACATGGTCACGTTCCCTGAAGTGTCCGCAGACCTGCAGGTAAATCAAAATTAATCAAGTAAACATGTCGATGCATCAACCCTTCATGTTTCTGTTCTGATTGTGACTGAAGTGTATGAAATATAAGATTTAAAGTCTGATCATTTTATTAAGGAGTTGGTTGAGGAGTGAAGCCCTCTCTAAATTAGAAATTAAATTTAACCTTTAATTATAACATCCCATTACCTAATTAAAGGCATAGCTGTAAACACCCGGGGCCAGATGCATAAAACTCTGTGTAGATTCACGACTAAAACTGTGTGTACGAACAAAGGTAGAAATATGCAAACGCACTCTTTTCGTCAGATTTAAAAAGCTGTGCGTACGCCTGATTCTGTTTTATAAATCTCAATCATTGTGGAACCAGACACACGAGCCTCCTTTCCACTCCCACACTTAGCTATAAATGGATTAAGAAACGCCCTTAAACATCCCTTTGCATATAGACACTTGTGCCTGCTCTACCACTCATTAGACCTGTCAATGAGAATAACAACAAAGAAGAAAAAGTGCAATTTAGCCGATTGTGCTGCATCTGCAACAGCACCAGAACAGCTGTCATTATGCACGGCTGTGGGTATTTATAGTGCCCGTGCCATTAATTCATCACAAGTACCTGTAAACCATCATCACAGTGATGTCATCATTTTTAAACGTCAAACATGATCAATGATTAATCTATAGATCTCTATAGAAACAGACTATATAAAGTGCTTCGCAATTCAGGATCAAATGAAAAGATTATTAACAGGGAAATAATGGCTCCAATGTAAATAAAGAATGATCAGATTCATCACTCATGAATCGTTTCAAATTAAGTTTATAAATGTGCCACTGAGTAGCATTTTACAGATGGCTGTGTAGACTGTGTGTACTTGTAAAGACTGGAACAAGGTGTGAAAATGTATAAGTAAAGTTTAATCAAAGTTAGACTTCAGGCAGCTGTAATGCTGCCTGAGTGCCACATTAAACAGATTTAATGATTGTGAACAGTCAAATATATTTGATGTTTTCCCAGAAAGAAGCACGTTTTTTGTTTGTTTGTTCTTGTTTTTTTGACCGTAGAATAGACATGTCTTTGCCACACAAGTACAAGGCTGTTAAGTTAAATTTCATATTAAACATTTTAAGAAAGGTGATTTAAGTGACTTTGAACGTGGCATGGTTGTTGGTGCCAGGCGGGCTGGTTTGAGTATTTCAGAAACTGCTGATCTACTGGGATTTTCACGCACAACCATCTCTAGGGTTTACAGAGAATGGTCCGAAAAAGAGAAAATATCCAGTAATATCCANNATCCAATAACTCCAATAGCCACAAGTTACAACCAAGATGTAGCAGATGGGCTACAGCAGCAGAAAACCACACCGGGTGCCATTCCTGTCAGCTAAGAACAGGAAACTGAGGCCACAGTGGGCACGAGCTCACCAAAATTGGACAATAGAAGACTGGAAAAACGTTGCAGGGCTGATGAGTCTCGATTTCTGCTGCGACATTCAGATGGTAGGGTTGTAAACAACATGAAAGCATGGATCCATCCATGTATCAACGGTTCAGGCTGGTGGTGGTGGTGTAATGGTGTGGGGGATATTTTCTTGGCACACTTTGGGACCCTTAGTACCAATTGAGCATCGTTTAAATGCCACAGCCTACCTGAGTGTTGTTGCGGACCATGTCCATCCCTTTATGACTGCAGTGTGCCCATCTTCTGATGGTTACTTCCATCAGGATAACGCGCCACATCGCAAAGCTCAAATAATCTCAAATTGGTTTCTTGAACATGACAATTAGTTCACTGTACTCAAATGGCCTTCACAGTCACCAGATCTCAATCCAATAGAGCAACTTTGGGATGTGGTGGAAAAGGAGATTCGCATCATGGATGTGCAGCCAACAAATTTGCAGCAACTGCGTGATGATCATGTCACTATGGACCAAAATCTCTGAGGAACGTTTCCAGTTGAATCTATGCCACAAAGAATTAAGGCAGTTCTGAAGGCAGAAGGGGGTCAAACCCGGTACGAGCAAGGTGTATCTAATTAGTGTCCGGTATATACAGTAAGACATACTTAAGTTGTTATTGTTGTTAATCATTCATATATTCTTGATTAATATTTTACCATTAACTAATAATAGGTAATTGTGAATAGATACAAATATATTTGGGATTGCCAGGTTGTGAGCCCTCATCCTGCAGTGAAAGATGAAAACTTAAGATCATCGACACCAATAACTATTCATGAATGACTTACTACTTTTGTAATTGTGACCTTGATTGTAACATGTAATGTCAATAACTACTCATTAACCTAACTCAGAGCCCAATACACAATCACTGAAGTTATGTGTGTAAAATGGAAGAAAATAGACTTGAAGTGTAAAAATACATAGCGCCAGTAAAACGCGAGTCGCTACACGGCCTGTGTAGACAGCTGGACTGAAAAGCAAAAAATGACTGAAAAACGCCTCCTGTGTAGACATGCTGTTATACTTAATTATCAAATCAATGCATCATCTGCTGTGATATGTTTCATAGACAAGTGATATGAAAGGGAAATTGACCTGTTTCTCCTTTTTTGTAATTCCTATACTGCAGATGTGTGTGTTGGAGAAAGTAGGCGGGCTTCAGACCTCTGTGTTGACAGAGAGGGATGACTGTCTAGTCTCTCAAGATATTACTGTTGGTGTTTCGCTCGAACGGGGAGTACCTGTGCTGCTCCTCTTCTCTCTGACTGGAGAAAACAGCTCATTCTCTGAGACCAGAGAAATGAACACAAGGAAGGAAATTTTTCATATTGGACACCGGATTCAAGGTACAGAGGACATCAAAAACGGGGGCCACATATGAGGCAGAACCACTGTAATAACAGGATTATGGATTTGTGAAACACTTAATCAACAACAATCTGATACACAAACTGTATGTGTGGATTTTATTGATATGAGCTGAATATTCCTTGTGTGTATGTTTTGCTACAGGATCTGTACAAGTGAAACTCAGAGCATGGAATGTCTTCTCCTCTGTGGAAGTGGATGTGTTTGCTTCTTGTGGCAAGGATTCTGTTGTTAAACTAAATGGTCATAATGACTATTTGTTGACAATTAACAAGAGACCGGTAAAATGTCTTCTTTTTACATTCAACAGTAGTGGTATTTTATATTTAAGGGGAGGAATACTTACTGTACCCTCTCCATCTCTCCTAATTCCTTTTTGTTCATTTTCATTTTCAGAGAACAAAACATGTCAGAGTGGCCAGATCTCCAATGAAAATCACTGCAGAACCTTCATATTCAGTAACTAACAAAGATCAAAGTATCACGCTTTCAATAGATAAGCTACCCAAACCAAATGACAAGAAAAGATACGAATGGACATGCAGTAAGAATTGTGCTCTTTCTACTATTTTTCATAAAGTAACATACTGTGATGTGTTGTTTATGTGTTGATTGTCTGAGCTGCAGATTAGGCCAGAACATTTTATGTAGAGGAGTTAAGCCCCATTACCCTTAGTTAGTGTTGCTATGCCTTTCAAGCTTTCCATTCTCCATTCAAGACATATGATAACGGTGGTGGATTTAAATTCCCCAAAATCTCAAAATATTGAAAAAAAGTTTTTACGCTTAGCTGAGGTGGAAAAGTTGGTTTATAATAAAAATGATAAAAGCAAAGTACAATGGAAACAGCCTTAGCTAATAAATCATGTTGTATATGTAGCATGTGACTTGCTCCACTGAAGAGATGAAAATCAAGGCAGACGAAAACATCAGATCTGTGTGGAGCGATGAGGAGACTGCAACGTTCCTCAAATGAACACATGAAACAAATATAAATGGCATATTTCCATCGTGTTTTCTACACTGTTTTTCACTGTTTGAGTTTTGACTGGCGCTCATTTAATTATCTAACCCTAACCCATCGTTTTGCACCGTCTTATTCTGCAGTAGTTTAACAGCCCCGATTGGAGAGTTAACTCCACCGACTGTTTATCTCGACAAACCAGCTCTTAATACTCTTACTAAACCCGTAGTGGATGGAAACGACTAATCATTGCATTTGACAAACGTGATGCTGTCTTGAGTACCATTGACTGGGGTTACTGGAGTGGAAACTTCCCCAAATCCAATAAAGAGCATGACAGAGCTGCTAATGTTTACCCAAACTCATCAAGGACCAGCTTCAGCACAGTGTGGAAATAGCGTGGATGTGCTAGTCATGAATGGGGCCTTTTTTAAACATAACCTGTAACTCCACCGACTACTGTAAATAGTTAATGATATGGTCCGTGGCTCTGCTATTACTGTAGTAGTAAGTTAGTAAATGAGATGTTGAGAATGCCCTTTTACAATTATTAAAGACCTTGTTGTTGCTGACAAAGTATCTGAACACATTAACATCAGGGGTATGTCGGACCTTTTGAGTTTGCCAAATAGGGAGGGATGAGTATCTATTCCTCTCAGACAAACCAACACAGTGCATATTTAGATACATGGTCCAAATCTGCTACAAGAAAAGCCACATTACACCCATGATGTCTATATACATAACTATCAGAATGTTTTACAAACGGAATGCTAGTCTTAAATGTTTTACATCAGCACGTCAATGTTTTTGCAGTAGTATAATGACTTTCCTTCTTGATTCACAGAGAATCCCTGTAAATGCCAGGGAAATTCCGAGGGACAGACTCGCGTCATTCAAGGAGACTGCCTACCAGATCCATTTCAGTTTAATAAGTATCATTTTAATGAGATAGAAAAAAAAAGTAACAAGGTGAAGAAAACTGAATCCATATGCATTACCGTTACCCCTGTGGCTTCCGTCTTAACTTGGCAAAGGTACTTTTTTTTAAAGTGATCTGCTCTGAATCTAACATGCTCATCTGTGTTCTTGAGACCTAATCTGACTGTGTTTCATGTGTAACTGTAATTTTCTTAAAGTAGAAATCTGCCAAAGAGGGTGAAGTACCTGAATTAACATTTATGACACCACTGACTTCAGAAAATTACTGCAAGAAAAGAAAATGCCTTATAAAGGAGCTCACATATCTCACTCATTTTAGAACGAAAACAGTTTTTTTCTCGCATTGTGAGCAACCCTATCATAAATTCCCAGATCAATGAGAGCACTAAAATTAAATTATTTATCAGTCATGGAGTAAAGTATAAATACGTTGTTGTTTTACATTATACCCCCCAGACAGCATTTTTGAGATGGAAACATTCGAGTTGTGTGTTAACCAAATTATCTATGTATTTTTTTGTACCATAGATTCACTTGTATTCAGGGCTGTAATCCAGAAAAGAGGAACACGGATGCAAAAATTAAAATGTATTGTATAGGAAGTACACAGTGTCCAAAAGTTGTGTGGTACATCGAGGATCCAGGAGACGACAACTGGCCAGTAAATCGGATAAATTAATTCTCAATTGTTAAATGTTGCAAAAAAACCCATTTGCCATTGACTTAATGAATTTGTATGTTCATTTATTTACAGGATGAGACAAAGAGCTGCTACGAAGAAGCAGGGAAAAGGCCACTAACAGGGAGACAGGATGGTGGGACTGAATACACTGTGAGTCAGCGCAATCTTGCACTGGCCAAGTCTGACGATCAGGATGTCACTGTGGTGATAATTTTTGGTGTGTATACTGTACATTAGTCAGTAAATTAATGTTAAAGCTGCTCTGTGAATTATCTTGCCTTGGTCTGAGAAATCACTTTTGGGTGACCAATTATTAATTTGTGCCAATGTTGCAAAACTATAGAGGTAATGAAGGGTTAAGTAGTTTATCCTATATCCTTGGTTAACTTAAGGATAAAGTTTAATTAATGCAAGGAAATGAACCACCAGTACTATTCAAATTTAAAGGAATGATTTTAATGCTGTTGGCCCGTCACTATTTTTTTTATTTAACCAAGATCAACAAACCTATTTATGCAAAGTAGCACGTTATTTCTTGGAAGTAATACACATTACATCCTTATCCTTTTTATAGAAGACAATACAGTACCTACTTACAAAAAATACACCATAAAGACATCATCTACAGAGAAACCACCTCCTACCACCAAAATCCCAGGTAACACTGAAGAAAAAACCACAACCACTGCTGGTCCTGCCTCTACATCAACTGGCACACTCATCGCTGTCACCACGCCCACCGCTGTCACCACGCCCACCGCTGTCACCACGCCCACCGCTGTCACCACGCCCACTGCTGTCACCACACCCACCGCTGTCACCACGCCCACTGCTGTCACCACACCCACCGCTGTCACAACGGCCACCGCTGTCACCACGGCCACCGCTGTCACCACGACCACTGCTGTCACCACGGCCACCGCTGTCACCACAACCACCACTAACAGCGCTATCACCACTACCACTGCTATGGCCACTAACGCCGCTACCACTGCTATGACTGCTACCACCGCTATGAACACTAACACTGCTACCACCGGTGATACATCTTTACCAGCAACCACCAACAATTTTGATAGCCTTAACTGTATCATATCACCGCCGACTGGAACAGTCCTTGATGCTTTCAATATAACTTGCAATACGGAAGTCCCTTGTTTTAACTGTCAGTATTGTTTTAAGACTCATGAGGGTAAGTGATCCAGGTTGACAAACATTCCTGGGATAAGAGGACTGATTTATCGAACTTTTAAAAATGTAATTTATCAGATAATAAATCTTAAGAGTACACTCCCGTAAATATTTTAATCTACCTTATTTTCCTGTTTGAAAATTGTCAGGTAAGCATCTGCGTTGCAGTGGGAACAATGAAGTGAAGGTTGTCTTCCTTCCTCTCGGAGACAGCAGTTCCAACTACAACCTGATTATCAAAGCAACTGCTAAGAATGGCAACTTTGAAGTTAGCACTACTATAACTACACAGGTTTGTCAAAAACATGAGGATTATACGAAATGGTGGTACTGACGGAACAAGACCCTTTGGAAAAGCTCTAATTTTCCTTTACACTACTGTCAGATAATGCCTTTTTCTCCTCAGGTGCTGGAATCCTCCAGCTCCTCGGTAGATGGTCTTAAGGCTACAGTGGACAATGCTGTGGCTCAGCTAAAGAAACAGGGTGTACTGTCAGGAGAAACTGTGGGACAAATCTTCAGTTCTGTGTCCAATAAACTGAACGGTGAATCTGACCAATCAAAAAAAGCTGAGAGGCAAAAGGTAAATATACTTTCAGACCTTAGATATAGATTACTAAAACTGGTGTAGACATTGTTTTGGACTGCAAAAATGTCTGTGCATCTTAACAAGTAGGCAGCACCTGCTGATTTGTACTTTTGTACTGGAAACAACATCCCTGGGCCAAATTGTGAAATGCTTTTGGAGGAAATTCCATTACGCCACAGTACAGCAATGATCAATGTCCATAAAGCATTTAGTACAGAGTTACCCCTTAAACTAGCCCCACCACATAAGTACAATGGGGAAGAACTGTAAACAGTGACAAATTACAATGTTGTGATTATTATTTTCAGCAACAAGAAGTGTAAGTACTAAGCAGTGTAGTGAATTTGAAATCCAGTTATCAAAGTACTAATGCCAGTAAAGCAATTTTTACGCTTCAGCATTTTGGGATTTTGGATTGTTTGCCCTCTTACCAGAAGCTGGATGGAGGGTTGATAGGCAGTTAGCCTTACACCAGAAGAGGAGAATCATGCCTTCCAGAAACTCCAAAGTGGTTTATTACATAAGTTGTGTGTTCTTAACTGGTTAGCTAATTTTAGTCATTGAAGACAAGACTAATTGAGAGCTGTGTGTGGTCAGCAGAGCTAAGCTCGCTTTTGACTGTCAGTAAATACCCCCAAACTGTAGAGTGCTTATGAAACCACAATATCTTGTTATCTACTTATTCACATGTTACATACAGAAGATGCGACTTGTTGTTGAGCTGAGTAATGCAAATACCGTAATAAGTAATGTAACGTACAGGTGTGTATGATAGACTACTGTGCCCACCACCTTGAGGTTCAGTGTCTCAGTAGCATTGCGTCACTCCGGAGACACCCCTGTTCAAGACTCAGTTCAGTAGGAAGTCCATGTCCTAAGTACAACCCACAGAGAGACAGTGTCCCGTGACATTGGAAACAAAGATCATCTCTGCACTTGAGATTTTCTTCATTTGGTAAAAAGATATTGTACTCCTAAATACTAAACTAAATAACAAAATCATAAATTCTTTCATGCTTTTCTGTTGAAGCTCCGTGAGCAGATGCTGAACGTATTGATCGACATCGTAAAAGAAATTCCCACCACTCCTGAAGAAGTTCAGGCGATAGCCAGAGGACTTACTGCTGTCGTCCAGTTAGGCACTGAACTCAGCTCCTCTGCTCAGGTATGATACAGTGAACCCCACACTCAGTAATAAATGACATTATAGGAGGGAGGAATAAATCATCATTATATAAAATCAGCTGCTAAAGTGTTGCTTTCACTAAGGTTCACTGCCTTATATTAATGATAGCCATTGGGAGGACAAGGCTGCTTTAGCTCAGCCTTGTAATTTGTATGTTTATTTGAGGCAGGATATTAGAGTTGAGATATCAGGAGTGTGTTATGATGTCCTTGATAACAAATAATGTTTGCTTTTGGCACAACACCTCCCAAATATATGTCTGTGACCGTGAGAGCTTATTCCCACCTCCAGGAGGAGGCTTCACTATTGTTCACCAACCTCAGCTCATCTCTCCTCCTCATGAATGTGAACAAAACTGAAGAAAACACAAAAGAAATGCATTTTGCAGCCAGCACCATTATGGAAGGAGCAAGCAATATCCTGGACTATTCTTCCAATGTGAGTTGTTTAACTGTAAAGACTAAGGCCATGCTGATGAGTTTTAAATATTACATGTGCCGATCAGTGACTGTAACTCTTCAAGAGCACATACAGCATGGGTGCAGTTTGGCTTATCCCAGGAATATTTACAGTTCCAAAACTGTTTTTCATCAACCCCATTGGTCCTCCCATTTATGTCCAATTCCTTGTCATAAAGTAAATGCCTTGTGTTGTCATTTGCAGAAAAACATCTCTGATGCCCTTCTCAATGCTCTGATGAATACACAGAGTGCACTGTTAAGATTAAAAGATGTAAATGAGGGGCCAACCATCATCCAACTAGCTCATATTAGTGTGTTTGTTAAAAGGTAAGTTCCTCTTCAGCCACAAGCTGTGACATAGATAGACTTAAAGCAGTCATTCAAAATTTGGGGAAATGCACTTAATTGCTTTCTGGCACAGAGTTAGAAGATTGATACCACTCTCATGTCTGTACGGTAAATATAAAGCCACAGCCAGCAGCTGGTTAGCGTAGCTTAGCATAAAGACTGGAAACAGGGGAAAACATTTATCCTGGCTCTGTTTAAATGTCACAAAATCTGCCTACTAGCACATCTAAAGCACTGATTAACACTTTATATCGGAAATTGAGGATTAATGTGCTGGACTATTTCTTGGCCTGGAGTCTCTGGTGGCTTTGCAACCTCATGGTGAAGACAAGACTTCAGGAAGTTACTTAGCCCAGCCTAGAAATAGTCAGGCACACTGCAACCTGTCGGTTTTAGAAATAACCTGTTAATTAGTGAGGTTAAGAGGTTCTAAGAATAGGCAGATTGTGTTGCCTTTAGTCAGAGCGAGGCTAGCTGTTTCCCCCTGTTTTCAGTCTTTATGCTAAGCTATGCTAACCTTCTGGCTGTAGCTGAATCACCGGACAGATCTCGGACAGTGCCATGAGTGCCTATATATATATATGGCTAATGTTATATAGAATAGATAGAATAGAATAGATAGAATATACTTTATTGTCCCCGTGGGGAAATTTGTTCTGGACTCCAAGTTGCCACACAGAACATCCACAATACAGCCACTACACACATTCAGAGCAAAACCACAAGCCTAAAACATGAGTAACATATAACTACCACATCTAACATATAACATCTACCACAATCCACATCATAAATGTGTATTGCACAAACCCCGCGACCTCTACTGTACATGTGACTTCATTGTAGACTGCTATTAAGAACTTTCACTGAAACAGGCACAAATGAGTTCTTAAACCGTTTTAGATGTCATTAACCAGACATTTGTGTGTGTAGCTTTATAACTTCTCACAGTTGAAGAACCTGCTATTTAATCCTGTTAAAATCTTGTTAATCTTGTGTGAAATAACTAACTGGAAGAATATCAAAAACAACACCATAAATGAATGACGCATACTCAAACTGTAGAGTTATACTTCTGGCCTGCACATCCACTATTGAGAGATCCCCAAAGACTGACTTGAACGCATCAGAATGTCTAGTGAAGAGCACTAGCAAATAAAAATTCAAAACAAAAAGCATAACTGACAAATAACTTAATATGAGTCTCTTTATATCTTTTTTCTCAGAGTGACACCAGAAAGTTTGCACACAGAGTCTATAAATATTCCCAACAGTTCCAGCCCCTCATTTTCTCTCCCAACGCTGCCCTCGAATGTTTTTCCTTCAGATGACCCAGTGGATGTACGAGTAAGTCAAATAGGTTTACGTGTGTGTGGGTGGGTGGGTGGGTGTGTTGTGTTGTGTTTGCTACAGCTGTCTCCCAGTCAGGATTTTCAGAGTCGTGTAGATTAATTTGTCACGTACTTGTGCTCCATTGGTTCATGTTTTTTTCTTATCTATATTTTTCCAGACATAGCGTGTGCAGGTTCCAGTGTTTTACAGATGATGGTGTACATGTTAGATCCCATGTTTTTCTCAATTTTGTGTGGCTGACTTGCTAATGACAGCTTTGCTTTTCAAATACATTTACAGATGCTGAGTTTAGATAAAAACCCATTTTCCTGGAATGAGAGAGGGAACATCAGTGGCCTAATAGGTGCTCTATCCTTGACAACAAAAGATGGCTCCAGTATCCCTGTAGAGAACTTGAGTGAGGATATCGAGGTCAGTGCAGCTGCGGTGCAGTATCTCCACACAATTGTTCTAAACTGTGCTCTCCTGTCGAGAGCATGTTTCCTGTGGGGACAAATCTATACCTTCCTTTAAGAAAAACAGGCTTCAGTTTCCACAAGACAATGAACTGAGGGAACTTGTAGAAGCAGCACTCTGTGAAATGAAAAGTAGGTCTGAAAATGTATAGTGTACTGTACATACAGTATATTATGTGAATATTCCATTTACAGTATACTGAATGAAGAACTTCACCTGTCTTTCATGTAAAGCTTTTAGTAAGTAAAACAAATTTGGTTAAGATGGCTGCATTTATGTTTAAGTAACATTAATGCAGCAGGCAGTGGGTACTGTATGTGCTCAATGGAAACAGTTTATAAAACAGCACATAGCTCCATGAATATCTGAAGGATCTTTTACTCTTTTATCTTGATTTAATTCTGTCTGTACCTGGTACCAAGACAACAACTGTGTACACCATGCTCTTTTACATCTGGCAAAAGAAGCGTCGTATTTTTCACTTCACAAGAGGCACTTGTGGCTGCAATGACCAACATCATGCAGATTCAGAATATTAGTTTGCTTGGTCAGGACTCTCCACTCCATTACAAATAAACTCATCCCCCCCACCCCCCCATGCCATTAGGAGAGAGCACTCTGGTTAAAGAGGATTGGAGGAGTTGACTGTGTCAGCTATGATTGTCACCAGTCCATAAACACCCACCTGTAATACATGAAAAGAGATTCTTACTCATTCCACTTTGTACCCAGTGCACTCCAGGTGTGCTGCATGCTCTGAGCACAAAAATGCTTCAGTAGGTTTTGTGTCTTCACTGAATTCACATGAACTAGACCAGTGAAAAAACACGGCATGGTGTAAATTATAGACAGAACGTCTACAGTGTGTTCGCAGTGTGGATACGTTGTTTATTAGCACTACAATTATTAACACACATTAGAATAGAAAAATGAAAGATATACTTTTCCGCCAATATAATTTTGTATTAATATCATCAAAAGCACAATATTAAATAAAATAACATTACACATGTTTATGTTTTATGTTTATGTATATATATATGTGCTATATAATAAACTACACTGCACTGTTTTTCCTCCTATAGCTTTTGACCATTTTAAGATAAAAGTAAAAGTGAAAAGTAAATAAACGCAGCAAATCCTTTGGGGTTAACATCGAATAATTTTCAAGACACTAAACCACAATTAAATAACCAAACAGACATGACCATTTATACCTTATTCACTATTGTAACTTGCAGGATTGATGAAAAGTTGATGTGATTCAACTTGTGAGCCGACAATCATTTCCGGCTTAATAGTAGAACGATATTGTAAATGAGACACTAGAAAGCACACTCTGTAATTGAATAAAACATTTTAACAAGCAGGTAGTGTAATAAACAAACTGCTGAAGAGAATCATTTGTAAGCAAAGTATGATATTTAAATGTATTTTCTGGCATTTTGCCGGGCTGACAGATTCTGTTGCCGAGGCCTGTTGGGGAGCAGGTGAACATTTCTGTTTTGGACCTGAGGAACTACAGCACAACGGTCATAGATGTTCCTTCAGCTGACACCACGCTGGTGTTAAAGGTCCAGTAAGATGTTTTTATCTTCTCTTCTGAGATGTGTAATGAACACTTTAAAAAAATTAATTTGATATCAGCTTAGGTCTACTCTGACACATCAAATGGACTGTATTAATAGCAAGATTGTAGAAACAACTGCAATTGCTTATATCACAAATTCTGACATCTCAGGAGGCAAAAAAAAATCAGAGAACTGTTTAAATAATGATCATTGTCTTTATTTTTCTGGATGGACCAAGTTTTGCATTGAGAAATTTGCAGCAACTTTGTCGATACACCTTTTAAAGATGGTGCCTTCAAATGATCCGTTACCCTTCAAACTGTACCTCGGTTATATGGACTTCCCCACTGAAACAAATCATGTAGCGATGACAGAGATGCCTCACCGGGGAACAACACAAGGTAATAAATGTCTTTGTTTAGTTGTGGACATGTGGTATGTTTTTAACTCTAATGCCTTTTAAATTAGATTTTTGATACATTACTTGAGTACTTTTGTGTGTTTCTTTTACAGAGGAGAGATACACTTGGCTACTAGACCCTACGTATTTAAAGGGAAACACTGGAGTGCACTATCTTGTAGTGAGGCCCATAGTAGGTCCGGGTATAAAATCCATCAACGCCAATTTATCAATTACCTCCATCACTACCGAATGTAAATTTTGGGATGAATCAATATTGGATTGGAGCAATCATGGATGCAGGGTAAGTACAGTAATTCAATCTGCATTTCACGTGCGACATGCTGCCCAAATTTTAATGACAGTAAATGTTGTTGTCTTCCAAGGTTGGTGTTCAGACCACACACTTAGTCACCCAGTGCCTCTGCAACCACCTCACCTTCTTTGGGAGCTCTTTCTTTGTCACTCCCAACCTTGTCGACCCGTCACGCACTGCTGAGCTGTTTGGGACTTTTGCTGAGAATCCTGTGGTTGTCTGCTTCGTGGGGGCTCTCTTTGTTGCCTACATCTTGGTGGTTGTGTGGGCACGACGAAAAGACATTCAAGATACGGCTAAGGTATGGTATATTGCCCAAAATGTAGCCTGTTTCTCAGTTCCAAAAAGGATTTTAAAGAAAGACGCTTCATGTTGTTGGCTGGTTGGCAGGTGAAGGTAACTGTGCTGGAGGACAACGACCCCACTGATGAGTACCACTACTTGTTGAGTGTCAGCACTGGGCATCGGAGAGGAGCCTCCACTTCCTCTCAGGTATATGTGTCATCAGTTTCAGTGAGAGTTAGAGTTAGAGAGTTAGAGTTAGTCATCGGTTAGATTGGCAAAAAAGACTCTGCTCTTTGAGAGAGCCCTGAAAGAGTCTGCACAGCAACAAGGATTCTGCTGGGATAGCCCCCCTTAATGAGCCTACATAAACATAAATCAGCAGTAAATCAGCAGTGTGGCAGCAAACCATGTGGGCATGAGCAAGTCAGCAGAGTTGGTGTGAAGTGTCCAGTTATAATGTTCACGCTGTACCTGCATGAATATGATTGGATGTTACTAGTTACACAGCTGTGAATGAGCCAATGATTGTGAAGCATATATGAAACAGCTGATGCCAGTCAGGCAATACAAGGGCAACATCAATTTTCTACTTGAATGCAGTAAAAATCTTTTACTGGAAAACAGATGGCTACTCATCAGTTTGCGTCATTACTCTCAATCCCTTTTATTATTGAAGGAGAGATATAATATTTATTTGTCTGCACATCACACACAGTCTCTGGAACTTTGCTGATGACATTCCATGTGACTTAGTGAAATAATTATTCTTATTTGTTAATTCCACCATTTTCTATTTAATTGCACTAAATAGCCAAACTTGTTTGTGACAGTATTTGTTAAGGCTTCTTGTTTTTTAGTAGTCAAAGTGTAGGTCTCTGATTGTTAATGTAAACTATTCACCCCCAGCCCCCACCCCTCCATTACCCTGTATACATGTAAGTAAAGTGATTTTATTTCAGTTTTGGACTTCAGTTTTAACAAAGAGAGTACTGAACTGTTTTAGGTTACAATAACTCTGCTGGGTGCAGAGGGAAACAGTGAACCACATCACCTCACAGATCCAAAGAAATGCGTGTTTGAGAGGGGTGCAGTGGATATGTTCCTGCTAACTACACCCTTCTCCCTGGGAGACCTGCAGGGTATCAGACTGTGGCACAACAACTCAGGGAGCCATCCTGCCTGGTAGGCAAATACAGAAATGTCAGAGATACTCAAAAAACATCCTCAAAATGTATTTATTTGTTTCCTCATTACAAACTTTTATAATATAACATTAGTCATGGTATTTCTTCTAGTTGTTATGACCTAAAAACACTGTGAACATGGAGCATACAGTATGTCTTGGCTCACAATTATCCTGACCTTACAGATGATGACTTGCTCTTCTTTTCAAGAGAACATAGTCATCAAATACGAATCAGTTGTCATTTTAGTGCTTCTACAATCCAACAAAAATATTTTTGCCCTCTTTGAGGTCTGTTTAGCAAACAATTTCTCATAGCTGACTTTTTAGCCTGTCAACTGTGGTGTAACTGAACTTTTAGACATACTGTCATGTGAATGAAGGTCTTTTGTAGTTTTAAAGTTGTTACAGTCTTTACATTTTCTTTTTTTTTTCAGGTATGTCGGCAATGTCATGGTGCAGGATTTACAGACAGAGCAAAAATGTCATTTTCTGTGCAACTCCTGGCTGGCCATAAACTTGGGTGATTGTTTCCTCGATAAAGTTTTTCCTGTTTCGACAGAGATTGATTTAAAGAGCTTCAGGTAAGGAAAAAGCATTGAGGTACTGGGCAGCAAAATTATATACACAAGCACACTGTTGGAGTCTAAAGGCTGAATGTGAAACCCAAACCCAAACATTTTTCATTTGAATTTGAATGATGAGAGCACAGATCAAATGCAAATGAAATGAAATAGTTTGTTTGGATTTTAGCTTGTTTACAGCAAGCGTGGCTTTTGAAATATGACCAAGTCACATATGTAAACCAGCAGGCAGGATGTCACTTTAACTTGAGCTCCCACTTCCATACTCATGAGGCTAGCAACATTTGAAAAATCTCCCAACACTTGTGCATTTTCTTTCATGAGAGCAGAGATGAGAATCAGATGGAGACAAGCAAAGTATTATTTACATTAATACTTCAAACAAGCAGCCGTAGTCCAGACTGTCCTGAAATGTATTAATTTGTTTTGGTTACTTAGTACAATTATTGCCAAGAACAAAATCTGTTGATGAATCAAATACCTGTAAATGAGCTGGAGTAACCTAGAAGGCTATTTTTGTTACCCACTGCCAGGTGTTTAAAAGGCATCCTAAAATTTGAATTCAGATATGTTACAGAAAAATGCAAAATTAACAGTCAACAGCAATGTGTTTTTATCTGGCTGCAGACGGATTTTATAATTCATCTGAATTCATCTAAATTTAAGTTGAACTTAACTGAAATAAAATTAAAATAAAAACTGTCACTTACCTCTAATCCCCATTAAGTCCCTGAATATTCAGCCTAGACATCGAGGGGGTAATTTACTGAGGATTTTTAGCTCTTTCATTCAAGTATTAGCTACAAAGCTATGCCGAGGTTTAGATGACTGAGACTGAAAAGAGATTAAAAATGTGATGCTAAGCTGTCACTAATTGGTAGTTCATGACGGTTTAAAATGCTTTTATTCCACAGTGTTCCCCCTTGTTGCTTTTATTTTCCAGTAATTTGTTCTTCATGAGGACAACAAAGGATTTCAGTGACGGACACCTCTGGTACTCTGTGATCAGTCGGCCGCCAAGCAGCACCTTCACTTGTGTTCAGAGAGTTTCCTGCTGTTTTTCCCTGCTGCTCTGTACCATGCTGACCAGCATCATGTTTTATGGCATCCCAACAGATCCCTCTGAGCAGACCATGGACCTGGGTACAACACATTTTTAGTTCAGGCCAGTGTGTTATTGATCTTAGGTTGTCTCTTTTATATGTACTATTTGTATAAGGCTTTTCTGTGCTTTAAATTTTTAGAAATGCTGTGTTTATAAGAGCAATCATTACGTGATTACTAGTTTATATAAGAAGTCCAACAACAACATTTATTTATCAATTTATGGATGAAAAAAACATTTAAAAATAGATTTGCTCATCCAGTACAACCTCTCTCTCATTCTCTCTGTTTCCAGGTCACTTTGAGTTTACCTGGCAACAGTTCATGATTGGAGTTCAGAGTTCCCTCATCATGTTTCCACTGAATATCTTTATTGTTAGTATTTTCAGAATCGCTCGTCCTCGGGAGACATCTTGTTGCAAGCGCAAAACAGAAAAAACAGACTCTCTTAAACAGACTTCTTTCTCACAGACTGCAACCGCCCACAGCAATGTCAATGTCACTTTAGAAACTGTCATCAAGGTAGGTGCTTTATTTTTTTCATGAGCCAGGTAGCTATTTAAAAAAAAAATCTGAATATTTAAGGGCTGCTGTATTAGAAGCATTCAAATGATATAATAAACTTTTTATGGATCATGACACTCCATGTATATATTCAAAATAGTGATGGGTACATAAATAATTAATCTCAAATTCACCTAGTGTAAATTACAATTTCATATATTGTATTTTGTATGTGATTTTAAATAGAAAAAGCACTTTTTGTATGTGAACATTTTCTCTTTTAGGATATCACAAGAATTGCCCGTTCACTGTCTAAGACCATGAAAAGCAACATACCATGCACAGAGTCTGAGTTTGGGCCTGGACAACAAGTTGATATCAATGCTGTCCTTTCTGTGGTGGAGGACTTCATCAAACAGAACAGCAAAACCAGTGACACCGCCCAGTCTAAAACTCACAACCTCGCTCAGCCTCAGCTACCAGGTGTGTACCTGCTGTGGATAGTGGATACTGTGGCATTATATGCAGTTCTGTCTTTATTAGATACAGTGCTCTAATAATGTCGGGTGAAGTACATGCAATAGAGAGCTGAAGCCCTGTCCCATTTCCAAGCTTTCAAAGCATGATAGTTTTCACAGATTTCTTTCAATAGTCCATTTAAGAAGCTTGATAGAGAGTGTTTCTGTCATAGTAAGCTATAAATGCACTTGCTGGTAAATTAAATTCCATTGATTTCACTTCACTTTATCTCTAGAAGCTATTCTACCACTCAAAAGTATTTTGTCAGTAGCAAACCTAATAAATGTTCTTTATTGTCCCAGACCAGTAGTATATATCTTTTTAGCTTGGAATGCACACAGAAAATCTTACTGTGTTTTAGTTTTTCAAAATAAAAGACGAAAGACAGTGTCTAAAATCCATTGTTCGTTGTATTGAAACAGGGCTGGACTTCGTTCCCTAAGCATCACATCAGTTTAGTACAATTCATTGTGTGTTCAGACAGAGTGCAAAGTGAATTTTTTGAGGAGTAAATGTAATGTAAAGTTGACACAAATTAATGCAAATACGCGTCAGCATGAGTTGAAAATGTTTCATCTTGTGTAAAACTTTATGAATCTGCTTCATAAATGCACAGAGATAAGAGAGACTGAAGGGAAGTAACAGAAAGAACCAAAGTTTCTGGCGAGTTCTGAGATCGGTCAGAGGTTGAGCTGAACACAAACACATAGACACAGTGCTGCATCCATTGTTAACATACAGTTGGTACATTGACGGTTTGGGACGAATAAACATGGACCACACAGACGGTTCAGTGGTCAAATTTGTGTGAATGAGGCAAGGCGAAAACTCTGTCTGAACATACCACATGCAACATGTGCCACCAGTAACAAAGCAGTCACAGTTCTTACCAAGTCAGAAATAATGTCCATTTTCAGAGGGCAGCGCTGGTAAGCATCCTGGGTCAACAGTGGAGGGGATTCAAAAGAAGAGCAACAAAACCCAGTATCTATACCGGCAGTTGTGTCGCATTGACAAAGAGCTGAGTCTCCTGGGACCCTCTGGCTTTCCCACTCCACACAGCTACAGCCAGGCTCTGCAGCAAGTCCAGGGCATGAAGGGCTTTCTTGAAGATCAGCTCTTCAAATTCAGCTGTGTCAACCGCGATGAACTTACCCAAAAGAAGTACAGAAGTCACTCTAAATAAAAAGACCACACTGGTGGATTTGCATGCGTTAGTCCGTTATCTACAAACTGTGTATATTTGCTTTTACATTCCGGAGCCTTGAAAGTCACTTGATAGTCTTTAAAGTGGTGAATTAGTCACCTTTATGCTTATTTTATCTTTTGCTTTTTATTTATGTTTGTCTTTATTTATCTTTCTTATCCTTTCATAGTTATTTACCACAACAGGATAATGCAGTTGCTAATGGTCACCACTTTGGAACCTGTTTTTGGCTGTACTTTCAAGGACACTCCGACTTACAAAATAAGAAAGTAGCTGCTGATAGGCATTGTGTTGCCCACAACTGTAATACCGTTTGACATTCGTATAACTTTGTCTTTCAGTTGTTCACAGTGATAGATTACTTGTATCACACATTTTCAAGTCTTTATTCACTTTGTTGCCAAGAGTGAGGCGGGAAGATCAATACCACTCTGATGTCTTTATGCAGAATACGAAGCCAGGAGAGGGTTAGCCTAGTTTAGCATAAAGACTAGAAGCAGAGGAAAACAACTAGCCTGGCAAAAAATTTGCCTACCAACTACACCTAAAGTTAACCAATTTTAGACAGCAAATCTTGTTTGTTTGGTTGGTACACAAACACAAATGTAATGTTGAGTTTTCGTTTTACGGGGTTTACAGCCAACTATTTCTTGGCCGGGCGCAGTGATTCCCTGGCAAACTATGGTGACAAGTCACTGCACCCGGCATCTGTGCACCAAGAAATTGTTACGACATGTAACCCTCCATAAAACCGCATCTTGTCCTTTTTATATTTCTTTTTGTAACAATCAAACAAATGATAAAATGTATAAATTGTGAAATTTAGAGGTCCTGGTTGGCAGATTTTGTTACCTTTGTACAGATCCAGGCTAGCTGTTTCCCCCTGTTTCCAGTCTTTATGCTAAGCTAAGCTAACCAGCCACTGACTATAGCGTCATATGAGCATACAAACATGAGAGTGATATTGATTTCTCAACTTGGCAGAGATCAAATGGGCCTGTTAGCCCCAAAATGTTGAACTGTTCATAAAGGAATACACAATCTTTGGATTATGGGCTAAAACATGCAAAACCATAATCTGGTATGGTGTCATCTTTTTAACCACCTTAGTGTACATTATAATTAGTAATGTGACGTAAATGTTTTAGAGCTGAATGTAGGACATTTCCATTTAAAATTCTATTTAAATGCTGTTTAAAATTATAATACTAAAATGTAGTAGTTGCACTTCAGAGGAGAGTTGTATTTGAGTAAATGGTATTCTTTCATTGCTTTCACTTGCAGGTTGAGCCCTGCTGACAGCACCGATGGTGATGGTAGTCAGCAGAAAAGAGGGTGCTGTCATGGAGGGCTACCCTGGTGGTTTATTTTTGTCGGCTGGCTGCTAGTTATCGCAACCAGTGTTGTAGCGGGATATTTCACAATGCTTTATGGGTTGAAATTTGGGAAGGAACGCTCTGTGAGCTGGTTGGTATCCATGATAGTCTCTTTTTTTCAGAGCATCCTCATCATTCAGCCATTGAAGGTGAGAGGAAGGTGACTTCCCCTCTTCATGAAGAACCTCATACATCACTAGTTGCTAATTATTTCCAACATAATTATTTGGTTGTGTTTTAGAAAGCTTAATTTCATAGTTTTCTCATAGTTTAAACTTTCCTACAGACATCATTCTTTATGAGCACATGCTAAATATTCAATTTGGAAAGAACATCTGTATTCACTTCCATACCTTTTACCACAGGTGCTATGTCTTGCAGTCTTCTTTGCACTTGTAATAAAGAAAGTTGATGAGGAAGATTCTCAAAATGCTGCGTTTGAAGGAAAAGAGAGAAATTTAGGTAAAAGATATGTACCGGTACTCTGAAAATAAACTTTCTTGGTCTCAAATTTGGATTTATTCATCACTGGAAATTTTCAGATTTTACAACAAACAAACAAATAACTCTTTATACACAGGTGATTGTAAGGACCAACAAACGGTCAGGCGGGACTGCAGTCTCTATGAGCCTCCTCTTCCTGCAGACATTGAGAGGATGAAAAGAAACAAGATTATGGAGCAGAAAGCCTTTGCCCTCCTCAGGGAGATTCTGAGTAAGTAGGAACACTGATTTTACTTTATTTTACTGGGGTATTTCAGAAGGGAAGATTAGTGTGTTCACTGATAGTGAATTGTATACAACTAAATATTTATTTTGACTTTGTTAGGGGTCATGATTTATCATCATGAAAATCTATCATTCTTTCTATTGTGTGCTTAATATGTGCAGTTCTGTGGACGTAAGCATCACAGCTGTCTCTTTAAGTCAAAATGGCTTAAACCGAACTAACTATTAAGTAAACTGAAGTCAGTCTTTTCAATTTAAGTCCCGCTTTTTTTAGCCTCCCTTCTATCTAGCCTGCTTTCCCATGTAAGTTGTGCTTTTACAGTAATTCAGTAAAAACCCAGATTCATTATTATTTATCACCAAGGGGAAACAAAGAATATTTCATCAAAAATTGCAGCATCTGCTTTACTTTAATTTTAACTGACTCGGATCTCCAGTTCTGTTATCGCATGGTGAATTTGAGGAACTGTAACATCTCCATTTGTTGCAGCCTACATTGGGTTTCTGTGGATGTTGCTGCTGGTGGCGTATGGCCAGAGAGATCCCAATGCTTTTTTCCTGAACCAGCACATCCGGAATAGCTTCAGTGGAGGGATTTCAGACAGCATGAGTCTCGGAGATGTGTTCACTTGGGCCAACACATCTCTACTAAGTAACCTTTTTGGAGTTTATCCAGGTAAAACTTTATTTGTCAAGAAGAGGAGAAATAAGTTGTCAGGCCCTGTAGTTTTAATCCTAGAAAGGATTCTGTGTCAGCGCTGTTTGTGGTTTTAACAGTGTTTTTCTGTTTTTCTGAAATCTTATATTACACAAGCAGTTATTTTCCAAGCTTCATTCATTCATTCACCATAGCAAGGAAAATAACATGTATAGAACTGGTACCATTACATTTATAGATATCAATTGTTCTGTCTCTCAGATAGGACAGGGCTTCTTCAGCACACATTGCTAGCTGCGCTGCACTCTTGACCTGATATTTCAGAGAAAGAGGGGGAAAAAAATACAAGCAGTTTTTAAATTTTCCTAAGTTGTTTTTTTTTTTTGATANNTTAAGGGGGCTTAGTCCCCTCAGTTGTATTTTTTGCCCCCTCTGTTTAAGCTGTATGTATCTAGCTATAGAAAAATAGCAAAAACAACAAAATTATTGGCCGAGATACATGTGATTAGGGCTGTGCTGTACTGAAACGGAGCGGAGACTGATAGACACCTTAGTGATGCGTGGGTCAGTAATAGACAGACAGACAGACACGTCACTTAGCCTGCTTGCTTTTTGTGGTTGTAAATATAACTTTCGGCCCTAATTCCATTTCCCCCCATTGTAGCAACCCACAGACAGAAGGGGAACGACAGGGTAGCGGAGGGACAGTCAACCAGAGAGAGAGAGAGAGAGAGCGAGAGAGCTGCAAGCCGCAAACAGCTGTTTCTGTGCGCCTTCCCTGCTGATTTTGAATGAGAATTGTTCATAAATTGAAAAAATGTTCAGCTCTCTGCTAATGCTACATTCTTATGTTAGTTCTGTGATCAATGAATTTTATTTTATGAAAAAAAATTGGCCCCTCGCAATTTTTAACAGCCCCCTCAGTCATTTCATCTTGGCGCCAGGCCTGCTTTGTTCCCTTTTCTTTTCACAAAAATGTTCAGTAAAAGCAAAATAATTTACACTGCCTCATGTCAAAGCAACTATTATATGTTGCTTTTTTTATCACAAGTTGTCTTGTGCCAAAATTCTGTTTGTGTGAAAAGCTGTTGGGTGCTGTCCAGAAAAGCAAACTTCTCATTCTCATGCTGTGGAACAACAATCAGCTCCACAGGTAGGGAGCAGGATGCTTTTAGTATGTCATTTCTTATATATCTTTTTAGTATCACACAGAGTTTTCGCTAACAGTTTTAGCTAAGCCCAGTTTTAGCCCGAAATTGGATACCTCAGACAAATTTTAGAATTGGGCCAAATTTCTGCCAGATCGATTGTTTGACATGTAGTTTAAGGGGGGTCACAACGCCTGAATAATTGCCTGATTGATCAAAGATCTGGCGGTTGGAAAATCAACATTCACTTGGATATCTGGCATGTCCACAATTTTTGTTGGCTCTGTTGCAGTTTGAGCTGTTTCACAGTCTTATTTCCCTCATGGCTGCTGTCAAAAGACTTGTTATAAACTGTAGACCGCTTGTTTTAATATTTCTGGAGTACTGGATTTTACATGTTGTAGCTACAACTGTAGCCTTGAGACTGTTGTGATATAAAACTGAACTTCGCTGCAGAACAGACAGACCATATTGTCTTCATATTTCAGACATCTGAGGCACCATATTTAACTTTTTTTTTTACTTTCCATTCATTATAGAATTCATATTAGAATTGCACAAAGTAATGCTGCCTTTCTGTCTTTTTGTTATCATTGTATAGGATGCGTTGTCTTGTTTGAATGGACTTTATTGGAACGATCAATGGCCAAAACTGACCAGCAGTTCCATACTTATGTTCGGTGTGAACACCCACATTTCGGCCGTTTAATTGAACCGACAATGTGAGCAGAGAAGATGCGGGTTCTGGCCATGCAGAAAGGCTGATTAAAACATGTAGTGTGTTCACATGAACCCCGTCACCCCGGCTGTGAAGGGCACATGCCTTTTACAAATGTTTTTCAGCTTCGAACCAAATTTTTCCAGAATCCAAAAGCAATTCACAGCAGCCTTGTTACACACCACAGTTCATGTTTCCTGTAATCTTAATTGATCTGACAATGTGAGCAGAGAAGTTGCAGGTTCTGGCCGTGCAGAAAGGCTGATTAAAACGTGTAGTGTGAGTTAACAAAGTTAACATTCATTCATAAAGATATGCTGTCGCTGCCCAGCTTAACAGAATGACAATCATCCACATTATTAAGTTCAAAGCACAAGTGACAAATAGTGGTAGTTGTGAAAATGTTGTACACAAATGCAAACATATCCTTGTTCAGAAGAATTCTCTGGGTGAAACACGCCTGAAATGATCTTTGGCTCAGACCGAACTACTTTAACTGGTGAAACTGTTTAAATGTGTGACATACAGAGACCACAAACTTAAAATTACTTTCATTCAGCACTGCCTTAGAAAAATTGAACAAAGAAACTGTACAATGCTGTGTTCCAGGATTTATCACAGATGGAAACTCCAAGCTAGTGGGTAATGCCCGTCTTCGTCAACTGAGAGTGCAGAAGAACTCCTGTCAGATTGCAGACTCCATGCTCCAGTTTGTTCCCGACTGTCACGCTTCATATTCGTGGGAGGTGGAGGACATGGGCTCCTATGACCCTGGCTGGAACCACTCTGTGAGGGATAATATCTCTACCAGCACCTCCAGCCCCTGGAAGTACCAGACACAGGCTCAGCTCAGGGCGTACCCTGTCTGGGGCAAATTGGTGCTCTACAGGGGAGGTGGCTTTGTAGCAGAGCTTGGCCCAGATTTACAAAATGCCAGCAGGTATGTACATTAGCAAACTGAAATCCATCAATACGAGAACCAAAGATATTCTTTTCTTTTTTTTACTGGATTGCGAGTTTACATTATCCTCAGTGGGCTAAGTAGGTTCAGTGACTATTAAAGCATTCAACATATGAATATTGAATATACATACAGTATATAGATTTAAAAA
Source organism: Oplegnathus fasciatus (assembly GCA_003416845.1). Lineage (NCBI taxonomy): Eukaryota > Metazoa > Chordata > Actinopteri > Centrarchiformes > Oplegnathidae > Oplegnathus > Oplegnathus fasciatus. The sequence goes on along the minus strand of NTHP01000125.1, from coordinate 753,186 downwards.
TCTGTTATTTTGTTGTCAAACAGAGCTGCTGTGAAGTACTATTTGAAGACAAGTGTAACACTTGAATAGAGAAAACAGAAGAAGGCCCACAGTAATTACTCTTATTTACTTAATCTACAGCACCCTTGAGTATCTGTTCAGGAACAAATGGCTGAATATGTACACGAGGGCGATCTTTGTAGAGTTCACTGTTTATAATGCTAATGTGAACCTCTTCTGCATCGTCACACTCTTGTTGGAGACCACAGCTGCAGGTAAGGATGAATGTTTCCATAATGCATTATTATTTTCAGGAGGATACAGAACATGATCATCACACCAAGCCATACATCTTAGACCATACTGTCAGATTTTGTTACTTCTTACAATTTAAAAACTCAACTAAATTCAGTCTGTAATTTTATTAACTTTTTCTACCTTCACATTGATGTATACTAAATTATATGAAAGATCGTGGTAGCTTGCGTGTATTTACATAAAACTGTCACTATTAATTAACTCGATTGTATAGGAGCATTTCAGTTCCACAGTGAGCTGCAGAGTGTTCGTCTATACGGATCAACTGGTGGTCTTCACATCTTCGTTATGGCTGCTGAGATCATATACTTGCTTTTCATCCTCTACTACATGTTTCTGCAGGTACACACTAACACAATTGCTTGGTTCTTTGTTATTCATGCATCTATTTGAATTCAGATATTTAAGACTTGCTTATGGGCTTCACAAAATCAGCCTAACCTTGTAACATGCAGGCAGGACTCATCCGTCTGTTCACATGAACCCCGTCACCCTGGCTGTGAATGGAGCATTCCTTTTACAGATGCTTTTCAGCTTCGTACCAGATTTTGCCAGAACATATTGCTGCGAATGCCGAGAATCAATGTAACACGAGGATTATTGACATTAGACAGATTGACTTGAGGTTGAATTGCTGATCAAGCTACTGTGTTCAAATGTGCAATCATCAAACTTTCAGTTACTGATTTGTATGTAAATCCAAAAGCAATTCACAGCTGACTCAGAGCACCTCGTTACACTTCACAGTTCATGTTTCCTGTAATCTTTCACCCTAATGAATTAAACAGGACATTAAATTGCCCGCATTGACTGTATGCCTCTTAAATTATTACATAAGGAAAGAAATATCCAAGGACATTAGCAGTAATGTGTTGATGATGATGTTGATGTTGTAAGGATGTAATAGCATTAATCTTCTCTGTGATTCATGATTTTCTTCCATGTAGCAGCTCTTAGTTGGATCATAACCACTGTTCCTTCTTCTTCTACAGTCATTATTAGTACAGCACTGAGTCATATCTCAATTATGCTTTTCCACTTTCTTCAGGGCAATTTTGGTTTATGTCTATGGGTGTTCACCATTAACTGTAATTTCTGAGACAGTAAGGTCCCATTGTGTGTCCTTCCTTGCAGTCCCTTGAGACTGTTATAGTGATACAGGAATACACAAATAAACTTGTCTTATGTTTTGGTTTCAGTGACACATCTATAGATATAATAATAATAACTTTATTTATATTGCAAAAAACAAAGTATTTTACAATAAAAAATAAGATCAAAACATTAGCTATAAAACAAAATAAAATAATTTAAATAGTTACAACAAATACCATCAATTAAGAAAAAGCCAAATGATAAAAGTGAATTTTAAGAAGAGATTTAAAAGAGGTCATTGAGTTTGTGTGCCTGAGATCCTCAGGCATGGAGTTCCACAGCTGAGGCGCCCCAACGGCAAAGGCCCGGTCACCTTTAGTGACAAGTCGAGATTTTGGAACCATTGGTAGGGCCTTGCTGGAGGATCTCAAGCAGCGATCAGGCTCATAGGGAGTTAGCAGATCACAGATACAGGTGGGAGCCTGACCATTCACAGCTTTAAAAAGAAGCAGTACAATCTTAAAATCAATTCTAAAACTCACAGGTAACCAGTAATGGGCAGCAAGGATTGCTGTGATATGGTTGCTTCTCTTAGTACAAGTTAAAAGCCTGGCAGCAGCGTTTTGTATAAGTTGCAGTCTTTGGATGTTTCACCTGCTGATACCAGAATAAAGTGCATTGCAGTAGTCTGGAGTAGATAAAAGCATGAGTGACCTTTTCTAAAACTTCAGAGGAAAGGAATGACCTGATCATTGTTAAGTGTCTCAGTTGGACAAAGCAGGACTGCACCACTTTAGTCAAGAATAACATCTTTGTTACAGGCTTCTTTTTTAACATTATTAGATAAGGCACCCAGACTAGAGGAGAGATTGTTAATGCAGCTGGTGCTGGGGCAGGAGGGGGTAATTATAACTATTTCTGATTTAGAGTCACAGAACTGCAGGACATTTTTGGACATCCAATTCTTATTTTCAGTGAAGCAGGACAAAATACAGGAAACATCAGTGGTACCAGAGTTTAAAGGGACATACAGTTGCGTATCATCCGCGTAGCAATGAAGTCGATATTATATCTAAGTATTATTTGCCTCACGGGTAGCATGTACACGGTAAATAAGAGGGGACCCAGAATTGACCCCAGGGGAGGGTCATGAGAAAAGGAGGCATGACTGTTTTTCTTTTAATACTGCACAAAATGTAATACAAGAGATTTTTTTCAAATGTTTGAAGTTCAGCTGAACATCAGACAGCATTGAGATCAAAGTTACTCAGAGTCACTCAGAAATACTGCATATTAAATCAGATTGCATAAATGCACATTGCAGTAAATGTAAAGCGTCTACAATCAACCATTCGACAAAGTGTAAACTGACTTATAAACAAGTAAAAAGTGCAAAAAAAATGTACCTTTCCATTTTCATTAGTGTTATTTACATTTATCTATTTTTTAATAATAATAATATTTTTTCACTGTTCCGCAAATACATAAATAAATACATAAATACTAAATATGTTCAGATGTTTAGAGGTAAAAAACCTCTAATGTCCAGGCTTTTAATTAAATATGATTAGATTCTGAAAATGAACATGTTTTGATTAAAACGTATAGTTCACAAGTATATTATTTAAAATGCTTGTGCTTATATACAGAGACTTTTTAGTAAACGCTGTCAAGCCTTCATCATTTTATTACAAATTAGCGTTTGGGCAACATATTCCTTACTCATATTGCTGTTTTTTTTCCTTATGAAACGAATGAAACAAACTGTCTCCTATTGTGTTACATGCTGTATAACACTCTCCTCTTTTCCTGGAAGGGCAAATTAGTGAAACAGCAGCGGTGGGCTTACTTCAGGAGCAAGAACAACCTTCTTGAGCTGACTATCATCTTACTGAGCTGGAGTGCTGTGGCTGTCTTCATTAAGAGGACCCTGCTTGGAAACCGCGATATGGCCTATTACCAAAACCACAAAGACCAGTGAGACTAACATCTACTGTACTAAACGTTATGTTTGATCTTTAGTTTGTAGGGCATGAAAAAACAAGTGTCAAGCCAACACCTTCACGAGTGTAGAAGATGTGCAGTGGGCTTTATATTGTGGTTAGATTTGCTTTCCGATGCTTTTCAAGGGATAGCAATGTCGGTCTGTCTGTCAGTCCACTGCTTTGGTCCAGACTGAAATGTTTCAACAACTATTCAATGTATTACCATGAAATTTTGTACAGACATTCATGGTCACCAGAGGATTAATGCTAATTTAATCAAATAAACCTAATCCTAATTAATCCTTGGGTAATCCTCTGACTTTTCCTCTGAGGTTGACTTTTTTTTTTAAGGCCCCAACTATTGGACAGACTTCCATGACATTAGATACACACATTCATGCCCCGCTCAGAATGATTTGTTATCACTTTGGTGGCCACTTATAACTGAACATCATCGGGTCAAGCTTTAAATTTGTCCAAGTAGTTTATGAACAAATACCTGCAAAACTGATAACATTCAATCAGCCTAAGCTGTACTTTCTGTTTTGTACTAATTAGCAAATGTTAGCATGCTAACAAGATGGTGAACATGGAAAACTTTGTACAGGATTTCATTGTGAGCATGTTAGCACACTAATGTTTTTAGCTCCAAGCACTGCTGTACAGTAGAGTCTAATAGAGCCACTAGCATGGCTGCAGACTCCTGTGTGTTTGCTCTAAACTCTTCTTCTGTAATCATTACGCTATTTTACAATGTTCTTTGATAGTACTCTTTTTCTCCTATATTGGTGATAGTTCACATCTCTACTGTGTATGTAGGTTTGCCAGTTTTTATGAGACAGCCACAGCAGACTCAATGCTCCAGTACCTGATTGCTTTCCTGGTCCTGCTCGCCACCACCAAACTGTGGCACCTGCTCAGACTGAACCCCAAGATGAACATGATCACTGCTGCACTGCAGCGGGCCTGGAGTGACATATCCGGTTTCCTTGTGATCATTGTGATCATGTTCATAGCGTATTCCATTGCTGTGAGTATCTTCCCCCGTTTGCAAGACCTTCCCTTTTACAAAGATCAGAGTATTTCCAGTTCTTATTCATTACATGGGCAAGAATATTAAGTCACTGCTATTTTCATTGACTCACTGGGGCTTAAATAATACAGTGTTGTGTGATTTTCTTCTCTAAATATAACTTCATTTTTTAATTTTAAAGTTATTCTGTATCTCAACATACAATTGATACCAGGGTGAGCACAGCAACATACAAATCCCTTCCTGTGTGTATTGGGGTTATTGTGCAGTGATGATGGTAGTGCTGTGGGAGGTTGTCTTTAATGTATTCATGAATTATAATCTTCTAATTTGCAGTACATATTATCTATGTTTAAAATGGTAATATAGGAATGACGTGTATGACATACTTCTGAGCTAACCTCAGTCCATTACCTCCAAAATTATCTATGTAATCAAAATGGAAAGCTAAATAGACAGAATTGATTTTAGTGGGTCCTCTGCTGATATAATGGTCATACCCTTTCTAGTGCAACGTGATCTTTGGCGGGAAGATGTCCTCTTATAAAACCTTAGCGGACGCTCTCCTGACCATCATCAGCATGCAGATAGGCATCTTTAACTATGACGAGGTACGTGAGATCTTCCCCTACTCACAGATTTGCTATGTAAAATACTTAAATATGAGATTTTTACTGGAGTAGGACTAAGGACATACTGGGAACCAATATATATACTGTATACTAAAACCAATATCCATGTGCATGAATAAGGATTTTTCCTTCCCTGTGTTTTCTGATGTGGTCAGTGTCACCTCAAACTTGTATTGATGGATCATTGATGCACTGTTTGCCAGGTCTTGGACTACAACCCTCTGCTTGCTGGATTACTTTTTGGTTCCTGTATTGTGTTCATGACGTTTGTGGTGCTCAATCTCCTCCTCTCAGTCATCCTCGTGGCGTTCAACCAGGAGCAAATATACCACAAGGTAATATTTATCATGAGTCATTATTCTAAGCCGCTAATCGAGGTTTTTAAAAGTCTAATCTTTTCTCTGTACTCTTTTGATACAGACCATACAGTATACTGTTATACAGCCTATATGGCTGGTTAAATATAATCACCTGATTGTGGGGACTGTGTGATGATAAGTTTATTTTTAAGAAGACAAAAAGTGGGGTAGCAAAACCATAACTTTGCTCCCCCTAATTGAATATTGGGGATGCATTTGCTCCACTTGCTCCATTGCTCGGGAGCCTATGGTTGTGACAGCAAGGGCCTGATCTACGACCACACCAGCCATTAGGAATTATGGACAGGGGGACAAAATTTTCCAAATTGGGCCCCTCATCCACACCCACTCTGGCACCTCCACCAACCACCCACCCTTAGCCCGGGCAATTTCAAATAAACACTTGGCCATTAACCTTGTAGGGACACAGATGGAGTCTCTAACAACCATTTCCAAATCTAGTGTTATAGACCCATTCAGGCTATGCTCTGTTTTGCATACATATAATAAATATGATTATAAAGCACAAACGGTCAGGTCAGTTATTTCAAAACACAGAGAAGAATTTTCTTTCAAATTAGACTATGACAGTAATGTTCCTCCTTTTACCTTAAAACAACAAAATTACTGCAAGGCATTAAATCATGAGATCAAATCATGGGTGAACAAATAAGTTTACTCTTCATCTATCAAATTCAATCTTGAGGGCTACATTAATGAAAGTATTGGTCAAACTGCGTGCAGAATTTAAATACAATATAGAGTATTTGAAATGATGATAATAATAATATAAACAGAGGCTTACCCACATGTATAGCTTATTGTATTGTAACCATCTCTGCAGCTGCATGACTTGTGGTGTGTTGCTGACTAGTGTTTAGGTCCAAATGCAAGTCATCTGAATTTTCTTGCAGCAAAGTCTCTGATAATGTTGTTGAAGTCCAGTCTTTGCTCATGTTTTCTCTCAATGTAGAGGGTGGCGAGTCCATTGAGCCTTTCCTGGCTCATCGTGAGCGCTTATAGTTTTTAATGAGTTTCATTTTGCTGAATGCACGCTCACCTCCAGCCACGGTCACCGGTAATGTGAGGAAGTTGCGCAGGAGTATGTACAGATCTCCATAGATACTTTGGAGCTGCAATCTGTGTATTTCTCAGCTCACCTGACCCAAACTTCCATAGGATGGAAAATTCATCGCAGATCTCCTTGGTAATAGTGAATAAGGGTGTTTAGTTAAGAAATAATTCTGTCCATTGCCGCAAAGAAAATCCTGTTTCTGAAGGAAACATCTCCACTTTCCTCGTCAGGTTGGTTTCCTGATTCATTGGAAAATCTTTTTCTTTTTATTGTTCAGGCTTGGTCTAGCTTGGGATCTACATTCAAACCTCTGGCTACAGCCGTGGTCTTGGACATGAAATTGTCCCAGGAGTTGCACATTTCATCCTATAGTGCCTTTATGTTTGAAACTTCTACATTAATGGAAATAGCAGAGGACAGGATGATTGATTTGTCCTCGATACACTGTGTGTATAACTGATTTAGAAAACCAAAAAACACACCTATTTCAGGGCATGACTGGGCTGCGTGAACCCCAACCAGGTTTAGGGTATATGTATATATAGGGGTGATGCACATGGAGAGAAAGTTGCTAGTGGATTTTGTTCCAATATGTGTGCCTGCACCCCTTGCTTTTCCTGACATACTAAAGCCATTATCGTAACCCTGACCACGGCACTCTGCAATATCAATGTCATGGCCTTTCAGTGTGCTCACCAACATCTCAGCTATTTCTTTTCCCGTCTTCTTCCCAAAGTCTTTGAATATGAGAAACCGCTCTCGAATTTCCCACTCTTCATCTTGTTTGTGAACATATCTTAGCATAATCACATTCTGCTCCCTATGAGATATGTCAGGCATACTGTAGCATCACATGTTATAGAATAATATGTTGCTTCACTCCTCTCCTTAAGAATGGCTTTTAATACGTGGGCACCACATATATTAATAAATTAATTCTGACTATCAGAGATTTTCCCCTGTTGTTGGTGCTTTATCAGTTTCTGAAGATGGTAATTTAATATGATGTCATATTTACCAAGTGGCTCCAGTGTGCCAAGGAAATGACAGGTTTTTGGGTCACACACTGTGTTCGAGTCACCTCTAAAAGCCATGTTTCTGCAGGCTAAATTAAGTGTTACATCCAGCAGTCTCTCTAATAACGTCCTGTTTTTGTCTATTTCCAAGTGCGTCAGTTTCTTCTGCTGGCTGTCTATCCCAAATGCCTTTAAAATGGAATTCTGAAGGTTTTTCCATTTCCAGTAGCAATGCTGGTGTACAAGGCCCCTCTCGTGCTCTGGAAACCGTCTGTACATTTTGTGCCATTTTAACACTTTAATTCCTTCCTTCGAATTAAGACCGCTGCATGACTTGTTTTCAAGCTAAAAAAGAAAAGAACATATAGAATGCAAAACAGTACCTTTTACTGTCACTGTAGGCCAGCCAGTCTCATTCACTTTTTTCTCACCCATTTGCAGATTTAGAGTGCAGCTGATAATTTGGAAATGCCTTATTGTCTGTGTCTTTTATGTCCATTATAGCCTCAGCAAAAGGGACTCTCTTTCCCAAGCCTATCCAGAGAACGAGTTCCTCCCTGTTAGCATCCTTCATATTTTCTGGCTATAGTCAAGGGTCATCGGATAGGCCTACTTGTTTATTTTCCTGTGCTGCCTCATCTTGCTCATCTATCTCAGGCTCTGAATCTGAGCTCCTTCTGCAGACTCTATGAGTCTGCAGAAGCCAGACTCATATGAGAGACTCTGCAGAAGGAGCTGGGGAAGCGGACCTGCTCTGCGTGGGGATACTCGTCTCTCGCTCAGTTTCTGATAGAAGGTGATATCATAGGAACAGTCTGATTATTTTCTTGCTGACTTTAGGCCTAACAATTTGCTAATTGCAAGCATTAGTAATACCAGCAGGTTGCAATATAATAGCCTTATAAGGGCAGTGCAGCAGTGTTTTTTTTTTATCTAGTTAAATGACAGTGCTAACGTTACTTAAAGGTTAAGCTAGCTAAAGTTTTATTTGCTCGTCTGCCTAGCTTCTCGCCTGTCATACCTGGTGCTTCTTCACACTTTTTTTGGCTAAAAATTTGGCCATTGCCTCTCTGCTCCTTTCATTTTCTTGTTCTCTCTGTACCCTGGCTTTTCTTTTTTGACCCCCAGATTTTTGTTAGTTCGCTTTACATCAGTGGCACATGCATGTTCTGCACATGAGACTGGCCAAGTGTTTCAATCGCACCATTTTCACAATAACAGTGGGGGGTGAACATAGTATGAGTTATACNNATTAAGAGAACATTTTATAATTTCCAAATTCCAATTAAAATCTGGCTTAAAACATTTGATAGTGTCACCCAGCCCATTACGCTGTATGGTAGTGAAGTATGGGGTCCACTCAGCCATCAAAACTATACCCGCTGGGACAAACATCCAACAGAATCTTATATGCAGAATTCTGCAGGTACATTTTACACACACAGAAAAACACCAACAAATAAATGTAGAGCAGAATTAGGCAGAATACCCACTGATAATTAACATTCAAAAGAGAGCACTCTTTCATTCATTCATAACCTTTATGTAAACAGGGAGGGCCATTGAGAGCAAGCTCTCTTTTACAAGGACGCCCTGATTACATATAAGACAATAAATGCACAAGAAAGTTACAGTATACATCAACAAATTTTACAACAAACAGGCCAAGGCCAGGTCAAAGAAAACCCATACATTCATGTTGTTTTGTGTCAGTCAAATTAATTGATTAAAATGGATTAGCTTGTCTACTTTTACAACCCTCTACTGATTCCACTTGTGTGGAGCATAGTATTTAAGAGCCATTTTCCCAATCTCTGTACTAACATGATGATTTTCGAGGACCAAGTAGTCTTGGGACCTAGTGCAGTGTGAAAGTGATCTGTAGTTAAAAGGACATGAGAGATACCTTGAAGTATGCCAATAAGTGCTTTGTAAATGAATAGGATGCAGTGCCGTTCTCTTCTCATTTGCATTGGCTGCCCCCCGAGTTTCTCATATAGAATACAATGATGTGTTCTAAAGCCATCCCCAGTTATGAACCTAAGGACGGAATGATAAACTGCATTGAGGGGTTTAAGAGTAGAGGCAGGAGACTGCATATAAATTACATCACCATAGTCTATAACGGATAAAAAAGTTGATTGTACAATTTGCTTTCTGCAGTTCTGGGTAATACATGCCTTATTTCTATAAAAGAAGGCCAGTTTTACTTTTAAGGACTTGGTCAGTTCATTAATATGTTTTTTGAAGCACAGCTTGTCATCGAGCCAGAAACCAAGGTATTTATAAGAGGATACTCTTTCAATTGGTGTCCCATTAAGAGTAGCAATATTCACTTCATTGGAACTGTTTTTCTAGAAAACAGCATGCATTTTGTTTTATCCAAGTTTAATAGTAATTTAAGATCAATTAAAGTTTGCTGTTTGCCTGAGCAACAGAGGGCGCTGTTATATAGATAACAGCATCATCCATGGACAGATGAATTGTACTATTTCTAACATTCACACCTAATTCATCTATAAAAATGTACACCTAATCACAATTTACACCTACTTCATTTATAAAAATTGTGAATAAAAGTGGTCCTAGAATAGAACCCTGTGGCACACCTTTGTTAACACTCATAAAACTGGACTGATAGCCATCAGCCACAACAGCTTGTGTTCTACCACTGAGATAATTTGAAAACCAATTGCATGACTTTTCATCAAATCCAATCAATTCCAGGCGTTTCAGGCGAATTTGATGATCAACAATATTGAAAGCCTTAGATAAATCAATAAAAAGGGCAACACAAACCTGCTTGTTATCTAATGCACTGGCAACATCATTAAAGACTTTCGATGCTGCTGTCACCGTACTATGCCCAGGTCTAAATCCTGATTGATAAGATTTTAAAATGGAGTGTTGAGATAAAAATGTTCTCACCTGATCGTTTACCAGTTTCTCTAACACTTTAGATAGACATGATAGTTTAGAAACTGGTCGATAATTATTTAGCTCATTGGACTGACCCCCTTTATGCAAAAGTAGGATGTAGGCTATCTTCCAAATGTCAGGGATGCTTTCTGTTATCACAGTCAGATTAAAAATAAAAATTAAGCATTTAACTAAAAGTGGAGCTGCTAATAATAAAAGCCTTGGCTCTAACTAATCAGCCCCTGTGGACTTTTTTGGATCAATGGAATAAAGAGCATTAAGCACTTCAAGATTTGTAAAAGGCTGCAATGAAAAGGTCTGAGTGCCCAATTTGTTTGCCCAACAAGGTGCACTATGATCAGAGATGATCATGATTCTGAGTTTCCTCCAATTTTTCACCTTAAATCCATCCTCCTAGATACACTCCATTCCAAAGCCCTCTAAATCCAAGAGCTGAACCCACAAAAGAGTCCTATGTCAGCTGGTGCTGAGACTAACTCCCCCCTCTCAGACACACTCTGATCAGTCTCACAACAACACTGCTTTCCAAACACCAATCAGAGTAAACCAAATTATGATGCAATGTCAAGAAACCTATTTGGAACACTGCAAAGAAGAAACCAAAAGCCAAAGTAGATCAGATATGTTGCAGATGTTATCTGGCCCTAGAAAGAGATGATGAATTGACAGAATATCTCTCTACTGTCAGAGATAGAAAGCAGAGACAGATCCTGACCGGGTACAGGCTCAGTGACCACAAACTGGCAATTGAAAAAGGAAGACACAAAAAATCGTGGCAACCAAAAGAAAACAGAATATGTGGTCAGTGTTCGATAGGTGAGGTTGAGACAGAGATGCACTTCCTCCTACAATGTAGAACATTCAGTGAAATAAAGAACATTTACTTTGACAAGTTCAGTCCTGTGATTTCAGGTTTCAAAGAGCTTAATGACCTCTCAAAATTAAAAATACAGACTTACATACGTAGGATATACTGTATATAGGCCTATGTAATTAATGAATTGTATGATTATAATTAATTTGGATGCTTTGGCAACATTGTTTTGGAAACTTTCATACCAATAAAGCCCCATTGAGTTGAACTGAATTGAATTGAATTGAAATGAAATGAATTGAATATGCTAACTGGAGTACTCCGAAAGAAACCGAAATAGATAAATTGAGATCACAGATCAAAAGCGCTCCTTACATGATATGTCCATAGCAGTGAGTAGTGTCGAGCATCTCTCCAATATTTCTTGTCAGTCTAAAAATTATTTTTTTCCATCTCTCCTCTCTTACCCAGCCCTCAGATGAGGAGGAGATTGTCGACCTGATGCTGAAGAAAATCTGCAGTCTTTTTGGGATCAGATATAAAAATACAAAAGACACCCTGGGGCCTGATGCGAACAGGGACAGCGGCTTGACCCTTAATAACAGCAGAAATAGCCTTAACAATTCCTCAACTGATGTTAACATTTTTTAGACATCTGACAACTCCTAGGTAACCCCTAGCAGCATAGCTTTATTTTGTTGTATTTCCTATTTGAATGTTTTGAATATTTGGTATGCACTGCGCTTGCATGCTGTGCTGCTTTGTGATTATGGTGTGATAGATAATTATCACATACAGAATTACACTGCACATTGTTGGTGTGAATAAGATGTTTATTTAGAGAATATTTTATTCAAAGCAATGTTTTGCTCTTACCTGTGAGTACATGTGGCAGTTGGTTTGGTGTAACTCATACTTTTTTCATAAAATTCAAAATAAAACTTACAAATCAGTATGAATTCAACTTGTACAACAAAAGCATATTGTATCACATTTTCCTGAATTACACCATAAAATAAAAGGAAATATACATACCTATAGGTTAGTTTTGATGCATGATTTAATATATAATTAACATTTGTTTGTTGTATTTGTTTAATTTATTATGAGTATTGTATAATTTAATGTGTTTGCTTAATTAAAGAACTCTGGCAAAATAGCTCGCACTCTTTTTCTATTTCTTTTACCTGTACAGTGATGATGGTGTGTTCTTTTTATCTGTAATCCTTAAGATTTCTGTCGTGATTGATTTGGCGACACACCTAGTTACCATGGTAACAGCGTGGTTTAATACCACAGCAAACTGTCGAAATTGACCGTTGTCTTGTTTTGTGGACACAATATAAATAAACTAAACTAGGAACGTCAGCACTAACCGCAGTGACAAACACATTGTGTTTTTTGTGGCTGCTTGACAATAAAAGCCACACATGTTTTGCCAGCTGAACACTTTTAATGTAAAGCAGCGGCACAAGGATGCCCGGTTTGAATTAGCAGTAACTTAACAGCAGTAACTCAGCAGCAGTAAATTAGCAGTAATGAAGTGTATACAATGAGATAAAATGCACCTGATTACATGCTGCACCATTTTTTCCTGTGAATTCCTCAAGCTTAGGAAGGCAATCTGAATTCTGCACAGGAATGGTGGACTCCGCCGCTACCAGTGAAAACCACTATATATAGAAATTGTTAATGAATGTAAATACATTAAATGGCTATTGCAGAACCTTAAATAGTATAGCTTATTGTATGTATATTTTCACTCTGAAAATTGCTCTTACAAGAATTTCAGTTATGTAGGAAAACTATAGTAACTGACAGCTTCCAGTTGCAGCATGGTTGTCCACCTGTCATGTATCTATGATGCCATCGTATTTATGTTTTGATAACCAGTTGTTATCTGATCAGGTAATACCCACGAAGCAGAGATAGCTTTTGTATGTGTGAAATATACTGTACATTTAGGTGAAATCATGTTTATTGAGCAAACTCGTATATTGTTACCGACCACACAGTGTGTTAAATGTATGAAATCACTGTTGAGAATAAATAAATGGATATAAATGGATATATAAATGGATCACTAACACTGTGGTGCTGTCACCACGGCAGCTGACAGTACTTGAATATTCAGTACATTATAGGTTTCCTTCAGTCATAAAAAAGCATGTTGCAGTGTCTTTGAAAGAAAAAAAAAACAGAAAATCCTTTTTGTCAGAGATATTTGATACACAGTATATATCCAAAGGTATGTGGGCACCACATCATTACACCCCTGCTGTAGCATACAATGAGATAAGTATTATTATTGCAAGATTTCCCCTGAGGGGCCATGCCCAAACCATACAAAACAACCCCGGCCTTCTCCACAAAGCTGTTACTGTTGTAATGGTGCATTTAAGCAGGTAGTGTTCTCCAAACCCAGTTTCGAACATCAGACTGCCAGATAGTGAAACATGGTTCAGACAAAATGTTTCCACTGCTTTCAACAAACAGTTCTTGATTAGTGCTACTGTAATGCTGCTTTGCAAGGCTGTTTGGTGAATGCTGAAACCGAAAACAAATCTATTGTTACGCATTTTGTGCTTTAGCACTCGGCAGTCCTTTTTCGACATTGTGCTTGTGTGGCCTTCTGCTCTCAGGCTAACCTGACATTTCCACTTCACAATAACAGTACTTATAGTACACTGTAAACCCAAACAGTACTACTAACTCATAAATATTATGGGTACAGCAACCAAAACCAGTTATTTAGTTAACCGAACAATAAACTACTAAGTTTTCTTAACGAGTAATGTTGATTTAATTGTATGTGGATCAATGTTTTTGAGTGAATATCAATAACTAAATTGTAACTTCTGAGTGTACAGAGGGACACAGCGTCTGACGTCATCAACGTCCTGACGTTCAGGCTTGGTTTTTTACATTTCCCGAAAATTCAAGATGGCTACCCTTTGGCGAGCGAGACAAATATTCAAGTAATGGAGCAAAAGTTGGCAATTAATTTACAAAACTCAAGAGAACACATATTTCTGGGCAGCGTTGTAAAAGAAATGTTTGTTATGTGTTCTTTAATTTTATTGTACACTTAATTTGACTTGGGTGACCGTATCAGCAGTTTGGCGCGTTAATGTTTGCTCGAAAAAATAATGTAACGTAAGTTTAACGTTATGTCAGTAACTGAAATCTTTACCAACCAGTCGTCAACAGTCATTATTTTTCTAAGTGTGGTGCTGCTGCTTGTGATAAGCGCTCTGGTCTGGTGAGTGAAATTTTTATCAAGTTTCAGTTGTCTTTTGTCTGGCGCAGTAACGATAAGGCTAACGTTAGCATCGACGTTAGCTAACACATCGAGAGTAACGGTACGTTAGTCCCATAAGTTCTTGAGGAGACAGACAAGCTCTGTTCAAATAACGTTAGCTGAATAAGTTGCTGAAAGCAAAGTAACGTTAACGTTACTCATGTATCAGAAGTAACAAGTGTACAAGAGTACAAGTGTCCTAAAATTATACTCAAAATACTTAACATCAAGTACTTTCCACCTATCATCATAAGATTTCAGATATTTGATTATTTAACATTCACCATAGACTTTTTTAAAATCAGGAAAAAAAATTAGTAAAATAAATGAGAGTTTGCTTTTACATGCATACATGTGTCTGAACCAGTTGATATCAAACTGTTATTATTTAACATGTTTGCATGATAAGTACTTCATATATTTGAAGTTAACATATCTGTAACTGATCTTTCCTCGTAGGTTCAAGTGGAAGGTGAGCACTGAGTTTCCCTCTCGGTAAGATGTATCCTGAAATAGTATTTGTGGTTTGAATGTTTAATTTTATTAGCCATGTATCCCAGGGTTCCCCCCAGACCTCAGTAGCTACTGCCTTTTAATTTGTAACAGAGTATTTTCCACTGTGGTAATAAAACTTTATCTGAGGTGAGAAATTTCAGTTCTTTAGTTGTTGCATTCA
This sequence comes from Oplegnathus fasciatus, assembly GCA_003416845.1. Classification (NCBI taxonomy): domain Eukaryota; kingdom Metazoa; phylum Chordata; class Actinopteri; order Centrarchiformes; family Oplegnathidae; genus Oplegnathus; species Oplegnathus fasciatus. The sequence continues at coordinate 737,963 of NTHP01000125.1, read as the reverse complement.
AAAGTGTGTGTGTCACACATTTCAGTTTCACTTTTGGAGACCAAATGTAAATACATTTCTCACAACATTAAACCCTGCCCACATCACATTTTAAGGAGTTTTTACATTGCCAGTATTTTATAAACTAATCAAATGTCTGTGTTCATATATTGTGTGCACACGTAGGACTATAGAGAGTGCTGCTGAAGGCATTTCAGCTTGTTTAAAATTGCCTGACTCACCAGAAAGCAGCTATTGTATTGGTGAGTCAGATAAATTATAACATTTTTATATTTAAAAAAAGAAATCAGCCATTGATTATGATGTTCATGTTGACTGGAATAATATGAATTATTTCATATTGTTTGTTTAATCTGTTCCCGCAGGATCAAACTGAGTACTGAGTGACTGTCATCTGAACCAATCCAAGGTATGTTTTGAATTTGCCTATCTCTGCGTCAGGAGTAGTATATTTGTTTTGAATTATTCAAGGGCATGTGGACATAATACTTTTTGTACTGCGTAGATTTGAAAAAGTTGAGTATAGACATTTAAAGGACCATATGGGCATCATTTGCTACACCCAGGATGTTTGATTATTAAAAGCAAAGTAAGCGTCTCTTCCGATAACTAAATTAATTACTGAAAAATGAAATACTAAATAAATAAACCTGCCTGTGTGTTAGGCAGTGTATGCCTACAGTCAATTGGCTTGCTGATTGAAATGATACCAGGCATACTGGGGACAAAGCTAACAGCTAACAATATTTCACAGTGGATGCAATTTTCACATGAAAGAGGAGATATTTTAGCCCGGAGTTGCGACTTATGAGGGACATTGTACTGTTTTGGACACACGCATTAGTTTTAGCTAATGTTCAGTTGACAGATTTTCTAAGAAGTTCTAGCCTATATACGTAGCAATTTACAAGTCTCGCTGGTTGTTTTTTGACACAGTTCCAGAATGATTTGCAGTCAAGAAGACTGTAGAACTACTAAACTGCATAATTTGTTTGCTGCAGACTAAAAAAGGTGTTATTTAAATTACAGGGTGCTGATGATTCAATGGAGTGGAAGTGCAAGTTGTGTTCTGTATCGTCAGACACCCGGGCAAAGTTATTTAGGCACTATCGTTTGTAGCATAGCCATTATTCAAGAGTCTGCCCTCTGCCATGTCTCTATGGTGATTGCATTTGTACTTTTCAGTCATTTAATGCAATGAAAACTCATTTGTCACGGTCTCATAATGACACCGGCAGAATAGATCCAACTGAAGGAGCACATGCAGGACATACATTTTTTACATGTCCCTTGTGTGACTTTAAGCAGCCTTTTTCTGAGGCAACACTATTTGGTCATTTGAGGAGTCATTTAAGAAGTCATTAGATGGTAGCATGCCCATTCAAGAACTGTAATTACAGCACAAATGTGTACTCATCATTTAATGCACACAAAAGTAGAAAACATGTAGGTAGTTCAGACTTTAATGACAATGTTGTATTAGCAGAAAATGATAGTGCCCCAGTCATAATTACTGTTGAATGTGTTGGTGAGGGGCTTGCTCAGTGTGAGAGCGTGGACACATTTGATCTTTCTGAGGTTGAGAGTCAATGTGACACTGACAGTTTAAGAGCCCAGTTGCACCATAACTTGGCATCATTATTCCTAAAGATGGAAACTATTCTTCATGTATCTGACATGGCATCTCAGGAAATAGTGGAGCATTTGACTCAGATATTTTTCTTGTCCCAACCTCTTCTCAAAAAGACTATTAGAGAAGTCTTACAGAGGCATGACATCTCTGCTAGTGAAAGTACTCTGGATGAGGTAGTCAGTGCTGTTATGGACAGCAACATTCTTGTCAGTGCCACAGCTAAAGGTGAGGAGTTATCTTCAACCAAGAGAAGGAAAACCTTTGTTGAGAAGAATTACCCTGTGGTAATGCCTGTACAGTATGTGCTGGAGCCAGGACGCGCAGCAGTGCACATTCCCATTCTTGAGATGATCCAGAACTTGTTCAGACATACTGACATTCTGGACAAAATTCAAGAAACAAAGATGGCACAAATTTTGTGAGCCACCAAGATGGCTCATACTTTAAGGAGAATGAATTATTGTCTTCCTCAGACGAGCTAAAGCTACCTCTCCTTTTGTACATTGATGATCTTGAAATAATAAATCCACTCGGCACGTCACGGAAAATCCACAAACTCAGTACAGTGTACTGGATACTTGCTGATCTACCCTTTAAATACAGATCAGCCTTGCATGTGATTCAGCTAGCAGCAGTATGTAAAGTGTCTGACATTCAGAGGTTTGGCTATGAAAGAGCACTTGGTCCTCTGTTAAGAGACATCCATACTCTTGAACGAGATGGCCCATTCATTAGCAGGCTTTACAAAGTGCTTCCGAGCAGAATATTTTTGCAGATTCTGCACAGCTACTCGAGACAAAGTTCTGACTCATGGTGTTGGGGGTGGGGAATTTAGTCTGAGGACAAAAGCCAGCCATGACAGTGATGTGCATGCTGTAATGCATGGGGATAGTCAGAGTCAGTATGGTGTTCACGGAGACTGTGTCCTGAGCCAGAGTCTAGAGTATTTTAATACAATCACTGGCTTCCCTCCTGATGTCCTGCATGATCTTTTTGAGGGCATTGTGCCTCTAGAGCTCGCCCTGTGTACTGGGGAGATGATCCGTTGCAAATACTCTACCCTTGAGTATTTAAACAGGAAAATTGTGTTTCCATACCAGCACACAGACAAGGTTGACAGGCCTTACCCTATTCCAAAGACCTTTGCTGCAAAGAACACCATTGGTGGAAATGGCCATGAAAATGCTACATTGCTTAGACTGCTCCCTTTGATTATTGGTAATCTAGTCCCTGAGGGAGATGGAGCATGGACTGTACTGATGGATTTGAAAGAGGTAGTTGAGCTTGTGCTTTAAACCTCATCAGCAGACATCAAATGTCTCTTCTGTGATGGTATCAGTGCTTCCTGATGTCGCGAAGGCATACATTGAACAAATAACAGACAGCAACATGGTTTACCGCACGTCAAAGGTCAACATTGGTGGAACTGATTATGATGAGGGAATGTTTGTGTCTGTGGGACAGGAGGGAGGACTGCCTCAGTTTTGCAAACTTGAACAGATTCTCCTTGTTAACAACCATGTTGTCTTTCTTTGCCGGGAACACAAATTAAACCACATTGAACACCTGCGGTCCTATGAACTTTCACCAGGGATTATGGCTGTTAACACTGTATCAGAGCTCAATGACAAATCACCACTCTCTGCATACTACACAGAAGGGAGACTGCTCTTAACACCCAAACGGTTCATATTACTACACTGAAAAGTTGATTGCTTCTTGTGCCTGAAAATTAAGCTCATTTGATTTGAGCCCCAGTTTTAAACATGTCTTTCAAAGGGAAAGGCTGATCATATTTTTGTTATTCGGACTTGAAATCTTTAAGGTTCCGCACAATGTTGCCTGTATGGTCCAACAGAGAAGCCTCCTTCAGTTATAGTGTTGCAGCATCATTGGTAGCTCACAGGATTGCTTCAAAATTATGGCCATTCAAAGGGATAAAGCTTCAAGCTAAGCACATTCGAACAACTTCATCAACTTATTTTTGTGTGTAAAACAGAACAGTGAAACATCAACACAAAATCAGAAGATGGCTACTCCCCAGAAATTTGTGCTACGTGTATATGTCGCCACAGATGTTGCTATGAAGCTTACTCTAACTGAGCGACCACAGTCTGTAGAAGAGCTGAAGAGCATAATGCAAGAGAGTTTCAAGCCAAGACTGGACTGTGACTTTACCCTGCAGTATGAGGATCCTGAATTTGATGGACAACTTAGTGTTCTTGTGGACATTCAGGAGTTGCCAGAGAAGGGCACATTGAAAGTCATGAGATCTGAAAGTGATGCCACCTCAACTGCAAGTTCAGATACAGACATACTTTCACATGTACCTTTAACACAGCGTCAGAAGAATTGGCCCGATTGTTTCCCTGTGCCTACTTTTTCTTATGAAGTGGAGCGTGTACTTGAAGAAGGAAACACTGCTTTTGAAAGATCTGGAAAGACGCTGAAATTGACAAGGTCCCAAAAGCACAACATCCTGGAAAACATGGCAGAAAAAATGCACAGCTTCAAACCATACCCAAATGACAGGGAAGTGGGTAAGGCAGCTGAAGCTCTGGTTACAGCTCACCCATGTCTCAGAGAGCATGGAAGTGAGAGTGGCTGGTATGGGTGGAAGGTCTGCTTGAAGTTCAAGATGGGGAATTACCGTACCAAGCTGGCCAGATCTGGGTGTGTGGAGGTGTCCATCAACGCAGGCAGGAGGAGCCGAAGCAACCCTGAGAATGAGCACCCCCATTCCAACATAAAGAGAGCCCGAGGAGCTGAGGTTAACTACCTACCCAACTTTCCCAAAGGAGAGAACCAGGCCACCCTGGATCAAATGAGACTGCAAATCATACAAGAGATTGAAAAGACAGAGAGAAACCAGTTATTGATAGAAAACGTCATGCACACAACCTTTGCCCTTCGTTGCCAAGATATTGTTCAAGGAAATCCACAGGTGAAGGACTTTCTGGAGAACTGGCCAGCCCTACGGATGGAGTCACAGGTAAAAACTGTATTCTTCATTGTCTGCACCCCTTTCCTTAGGCTGCACTGAACAAATAATACGAGACAGAGAAGCTTCACTTTCACTCGGATGTTAATATTTTACTAAAACATTGCACAGATGTTTCATGAACATCTGTGACTAAACCATAGTTGAGAGTCCCTAGCCTGCGGTGAAAAAGTAACTATAGTTGCTGATAACGAAGTCACTGTCATGTCTTTGGTCTCTCTCCTGTTATTTCATCTAGGGTCAACCCAACTAAAGACCTCTACAAGAATAAAGAAGGCTGTCAGTAGCAGAAGTATTCAAAGTCGCTTCTGGTGACAGTTTTCACAACCATGGCTACATTTTGGCTTTTGATTCTTCAAATGGCAAATTGTGGTTAAGAAAAAAAGAATAAACAAAGGCTATTGTAGTTTCTATCTTTGTTGAGTACTTCCAGGCATTGTTCATGTTTATGGTCGTTTTGGCTAAAGAGACTGCACTTATTCCTATATACTATGCATATTAGACTCTGCTCTGTAGAATATGGCAAATACATTAAAGATTGATTAATGAATTAATTTGACTGGCAATCCCGTACACTGACTGTATAACTATAGAGGTTTAAAAAATAGAACCATCTTAATCGATTTGTGAAGTTAAAATATAAAACCTTAGCTCAGTTTATGTATCAGTGTGGAGTTTAACCACTGCACTGACTTCCAAATTCCTTTGATTGTCATGTGTAGGGTCAGGGTTAGCTTCCATTTCTCACTCACCCATTGTTTGAGTCACTGCTGTTGTGTAAATCTGACTGATAGTTGCAGCTGGATGGATGAGGGTTTTTTTTTAGAAATTACATTGGTAGAACTGTTAAACTGTTCGGCTTGATGTGCTGAAAAAATATTTGTATTTTGACTATTTTTTGATGTCATGATGTCAACATGAGACGCACTCTGGCCCTCCGTGCTCTCCCAGTGTACCTGCGCGAGGATGAGTCTGAGTTCTTCAAGACCTGCAATGTAAGTACTCAGTACATTCACAGAAATGTATCACTACACTACAGTGTTAACATAACATATTATATGGGAAACCAACTTAAATGCCTCTTCCAGCATTTTACAGATTCAAATAAACTAAAGGATAGGTTTGGATTTTTTCAAGTCTACCTCAATACAATGCTCAATGTGATATATACAATGAAAGAGTTATTGGTTATTGTAATCATTTTTCCTCTCTTTACTAGCCATCCCTTCCTAACATGACCCAACTGTAAGAAATTAGGGACAAATCCACACTCATTGTTTCATGCAAAAATGTATTGTTAAGTTCAGTTGTAGTTAATATGAGTGAGTTAGACAAATTATGTGTATATGTTTGTTCTGGCAGTCGTGTGTAGGTTTACTGTTGGTGTTTTCACCCAGCAACAAACCTACATGTGATTACCGGGAAGTATGTCTCTGCTGCTGCTCAGCAAAGAAACACTGTCTGTGGAAGCAAAAAGAGGAAGAAACACTAACTTCGAAAAATACCTACAAGATGTGTCCAAGTCAGATTGCTGAAGGCTCCTAAGAACTTGTGCTGAACTTTAGAATGTATTGTTTCACAGGATGAGGTCTAGGAATTTCTCTTACAGAGGAGTCACACTAGGAAGGGATTATAGAGTCAGTATGGACAGAAGGAATCATTACAGCCACCAGTAACTTCCAACATACACATAGGCTTGTGAGTGTTGTATCAAGACAGACTTGGAAAGATACAAAACTATCATTTTAAGTGCATGGGAGCACAGATGAGCATACAGTGCGTGAATTGTGACCTTTCTTCTGGACTTATCCTCATGACTGGATTGTTTGTATTTTGCAGCGGGAAGATGAGCCAGATATTGCTGACACTCCTGTGGCTCTCCTCACTGTGGTCACTGACAATGCTACTGGTGCAGTCCACTTCAACCCTGAGAGCATTTCTGTTGTAGTCGAAGATGAAATTGTTGTGAGAGATCTTCCCAGGTTGGCTGATGCGTTTGTACTGTTGTTTGGCTTATGCATTGCATTTGGACTATCCAAAGAAACTCATTCACTCGTTCACCTTTATTCAGAAAATAGTGATGTGTCTTGATGATAGCAAACCACTGAAACCATGCCTACTGAGTCTGAAAAATGAGTTGTTGAAAGAGTGAACAAACAGTATTTTGAATGCACACGTGCATAAATGGTATATCTACACGTGCTTCTGTCAAGCTCAGTACGCTCAGGCACATGTTCTTAAACAACAATGGTGTATTCAGTTATATAGTTTGCAAATGCAGATGTTTGAAAGTATAGTTTACTGTAAACTGACAGTTACTAATTAAGTTATTTTTACAAGTTACATTATAATTTCAAGGAATACTACTGTGAAAGCTTGTGTGTTGGCATCAAAGAAGCATATAAGCCTGAAAGGTGGCTGGGAATTAATTTGTCTGTTACAATGAATGCCAGTGGTTACCCAATTTCCATAGAAACTTCTAAAAGCACTTCTGAGTCCATATGCCCAGTATTTTTCCTACAAGTTTAAGAGAGAGGTTTTTGCTACACATTTTTTTATATTGTTCCATTGCTTTATCTACCTCGCCTAACAATTTGCACTGTTTGTGATTGCTTATTTTAAACAGTCACATTATAATTGGGGATCTTTAGTTGCTTTTGATTCCTTAAAAGTGAACTTTCTTTTTATTTATTTTTTTATTTATTGATTACTTTTTCTTTTTTTGTAGATTCTTAAAGTCATTGTGCTACTAAAGATATAATATATGCATGGTCACTTTTCCCATAAAAATACCAGTGCAGGTAGTAAAGGGAAAGTTCGTTCAGCTGTAAGGAAGTTGCTGTTAAAATAGTTTTAAAAGAACTGTTCAGGAATGATAGTTTCTTCACTAATTGTGACTTTTAAGATAAATCAGGCTTTGACATTTTAAATTTTATCTCTCATTTTAATGGCACTGCTTGTGAGATTAGGGCTACAACTAACAATATATATTACTGATTATTCTGCCAATTATTTTCTCCAATTAATAGATTGATTATTTGATCTGTAAAATGTTAGGAAATGAAAAATGGTCATTACAAATTTCTAGATTCAGATTGTTGTGTTTGGCCAACATCGTTAAGAGGCTGAAATAAGGGAATGTTTGACATTGTTGCCAAAAAAAATGAACCAATTATCAAAATGGCTGGTTAATTTTCTGATCATCTAATCATTTCAGCTCTATGTAAGATGTGCCTTTCCAGAAAGTAGGATTTGTTGTCAGCCTGATGTTGGAAATAAGTTTCACTGTGAAATATTTGGTTGTTAGTGTGAAATCTAGAATATACAGGAGATGTTTCAAGCTTTGTTAAAGATTGTTAATGCCTTTTGAAAAGGTACACTCTTTTATTACTTAATAAAACAAAACTTGAATTGTAAAAATGGAGTTGTATTTGCATTTTTGAGCATTACTAACTGAAAACTGGGCATCTTGTAAATTTTAAGTTGACCAGTTATAATTCTGTTGAGTGGGTTTCCATGAGTGTTTGAGTTCAGCACAATGTAATCTTTTGAGTAGATTTCACCCAGGCTATGAGTTGTGCACAATTAAATTTATTGAGTTAAGGATTAGTTAGTGAAATATAATTTTAATAAGCATTATGGAATCAATTTATTTTAGTATACAGAAATCAAAAATATTAGAAAATGTAAGTATTATTTTTAAGTTCAGAGAAAATGACATTTATAAAAAATACAAAACAAATAAAATAAGTTATCTCTAAATATATTTTTTACTTAATGTTTTACTTAATAAAATTATTATCGTAACTTAAATATTCTTAGGTAATCAGTTACGACAAACATTTTGAGTACTATGAACTCATTCAGTTTTACAGTGTAGGAGCAAATCTAGCAGGGCAGAAATTTGACAAATCGACTTACTGGATGCCATCCAACGAAAGTCACTGCCTGCAAATGTCTGTCAATTGGAGTATGCATGTTTTTATTATTGATTGTATGCACCTGTTAGCAATGAGTGTGGCTGACGCAGGCGAGCCCATTAATTATAAGAGGCATCCACATATTTTTAGAGATGTAGCTAACCAGACTCTCCCTCTCTTTCTGTCTTTCTCATATGTTCTAGAAGAGGAAGTGCTGAAGCTGTCAAAGGCACTTGATAGTTAACTGAGTCTGCAGTCTCCCTAATTAAAGAAATATTTTCCTCTCGAGATCAGTGAGCATAAGGATTACCAGAAATAAAAGGTCACATTTGTCACTCTCCGGGAGTGGAGGTGGTAGTAGCTTTGTGGCGCTTTCATATTTGTTGCGGTGGCACAGCAGGGGAAGAAACACTCTCACTGGAGAAAGGCAGGCGCTGTCCTGTCTACTTCCACTTCTCCTGATGAAAATTGTGTCCCCTTCCTCCTCCAACAGCTCATCTCCCCTCCCCTTCCTCCAAACTATGTCCATGAACACTTTCATCTAATGCTGTGAGAGGAAAACACATGATGGCGTGTTCTACGGAGAACCCACTTGGCATTTTCACAACACGACACACACCACACGAGGGAACACATGTTTTTTTATGTTCTCTGTGTGGTTGTGTAGATTATTGTCATATAGCTCATGAACATTCCTACATTTCCATATAATTAAATTGCTTTGCTAATGTAATTACTGGCTGGATTATGTTCAAACATTTCATCACAGGGAGGATGAGCCGGATGCTTGGGTGAAAAAAAGCACAGTACTTTGACACCAAGGGCTAAGGATCATGTCCTGTGTCCCACATGGTGTTAGCAATACTGAAAGCCTTGATTAAGAGTATATGGTTTTGGTAAAATATTGAAAAAAAAGTCCACGTGTCTTGTGCTTCAAGTCAACGTTAACATTTTCAGTATTTAACCAAGACCACAGCCTTTCTAAGGTGCTTTAAACAGTTTAATACAGAGCAGCTTTTTGAGCATCACATGTCTTTTCCTGACCATGGCACTGAAATACTGTTTTGCAGTTGGCATGGGAACAGCGCAAAGGTAATGAGTGTGTTCTTCTGCCTTCGAAAGACTAACATGAAAAAAACATGCTTTGAGTCACACTGTAAGGAATCAAAGATTAAAGATTAAATTTTGAGCTCCATAAATGAAATTCCATTCACCTCCAGTGTACTAGGGGAGGCAGAGACATTTTTTGTCTCAGACTTTTGTCATGTTGATGTGAGGGTGCACAAACTACAAAACAGATCTCAGATGAGGTATACTGATTACAAGATTGTTAAGCTTGGAGAAATCCCAACACTCTGGATTCAATGAAAAACATTTTGTACAGCAGTGTTTACAGGCTGTAAAACAGCTCACGTTTTACATGCAGAATATTTTTAAGTATCTTTTCTTCTGTTTTATGCCATAACAACCTCTTTCTCTATCTCTCTCTCTCTCTATCTATCTCTCTCTCTCTCCACTGGTTGCAGGGGCTCATGTATATTTGCACGTTTTTGCGTCTTTACTCCTAATCATTCCATGCAAAGCTCATTTAATGACTCCTATTTAATTTATGATATAATTAGTGGCTGCACGCTTCACCCTGTGTGTGCATTTGTGTGTGTTCACTGCCTTCCTCCCTCCCCACCTCTGGTTTCCTGTGCCCTCTTATTAGATGCTGCACTTCTGCTGTCTCAGACTTGGCTCCAAGGTGCCTGGCTGCAAGGAAATCAAACATGTTTGAAAACTACTGTAGTGTCTGGAACAGCTCAGGACCAGGAGGAGCTCAAACTACTACTCTTTTGTAGCCTGCACTAGCCTTAATAAGAGACCTCTTGTAGCTATCCAAATACTGGCTGTCTCTTAAAAGCAAAGGCCATAAACTGGAGATGCACTGATCCACCTTTTTTTTTTTTCCACAGGCCGGCGGTGCTCACACTGAGGAGGAGAGAGGTTGCCTGGCTCCACATACCGCCCACTGGAGAGAAGACCTCCAAAGAGAGCACATCCAAAAAAATTGCATTATTACATATTTATAATTCATGAAAACATCAGACCATGGAATCTGGATCGGTATGTGGATCGGTGACGTCAGTCCAATATCCGATGAGTGAATTACGTCAGTATTGGCCCACGATACCGGTACTGGATCGGATCGGTCCATAAACAGTCAACGTTGGTGTGGTTTTAGAGGTATTGAGTAACTTAGAAATTAATGTTATTCTAGATCAATTGCTGCTATTATTTATTATTATTCTACAATTTAAGGTCAGTGGCTGGATAGAATTGTGTTTTTAATTGCGCTTGGCTCAGAAGGCCGCTACGTGGGGATACCCCCATGCTCGCAATGTCAAGTGCCCCAAGTGTGGGAAAACTACAACACACATGCTTAAAGCCTTTGGCTATGAAAGCAGATGGCATACAGTTGATGCAAAGTGGGGCTGATTCCCTGTTGCCCCACTGCTATTTGCTAAGTATGATGTCATTTGCTCGTAGTTAGCAGAAGTTGATATTTCTTTTCTTCTTTTTTTCAAGAAGAGAGCAACTGTGGTCACCATGAACAAAGTGGATTGTCTTCTACGAAAAACTGGAGATGAAACGCTTCGTTGCCCACCAGGAGCAGGATATTGTTATAAACCCAAACCGCTGGCAAAAGCATCTTTGAAACATGAAAGCAGCGGGAGTCATCTAGACAACGTGGTGAAATAGGGATTGCTCTGCAGTCATGCTATAGAGGAGTTAAAATCACAATTAACATTGTTTGAGCGATAGGAAGCATTATGTCAAATTGTGAAATTGTCTCATTTTCACCACTGGATGTTATTGTATAGAAATTTAATAGATTTTTCTGCCTCTGTCACACGCCACACACATCGCATGTATTACCTGTTCTTTCTTTCGTCCTGTGTTTGGTTGTGTACAGTCTGAGAGGTTCAATCCATAGAGAGCATGATAATCATAAATTATCTAGAGAGGTTTGAAATGGCTTTGTGAAAAAAGGTACAATTGAAATCCTCACTTCCAGCTTGCTGTTATGACCTTCAATTTGTTGTTCTCAACACAGTGTGCAGTCTGTGTTGTTACGGTCGCCAACGATTTCCATATTATTCAATGCACTGACACAAATGAAGACAATGAAAGAAAAGACCAAAGATTGCATTACTGGATTTTTTACTAAGGAAACTGATCTTGTCTTTTCTACAACAAAAAGCTCATATTTCTTTCCTACAGCAGTCGTTCTCATTTGTCATATTTACAGCCTTGAATGCATACTCGGTATACTATATTTGTGATGTCACAGCTGAGGCAGCCATTTCATTATGCCCCCTGAGTCAACTGAATCAACATATTTAAATTCAGCTAAAAGGTGTGTATCACAGGTGTAGGTCACCTGCAGCGCTCAAAGCCCAACACACAATCACTGTAGTTGCACGTGTAAAATGGAAGACAATAGACTTGAAGCACAAAAATATGCTTCAGGCCGCGTTTAAGAGCTTATAGCACAAGTAAAACGTGCGTTATGGTTACTCCATAACCTCAGTGTTATCCTCATGTTTCCTAGTGTCTCCCCCCTCCATTTTGTCTCCCGTATTACCCCTGTGTGTTTGTGTCTGCTCTCTGTGTTTGTGTGTGTGTGGGCGTGGCTTGTCTTCCTGCCTCTGGAGCTCCGTTGGCTGACACACCTGGGCCCAATCTACTCATCAAGCTCTGCAGTATTTCAACCCCGGCTCTCCCCCCAGCCTTCGCCAGATTGTTCCGTCACTCAGTGTGGTACATGCGCTCAGGCCTCCTAGTTGAGATTCTTGTTCTTGTGTTTTGCCAGCGCTAACCTGCTCTTTGTCTCCGCTTCAGCGTACCTGTGCCAGCCAACTTGTCCTCCGTCACGAAATCCTCTAGCCTGCCTGCCTGCTCACTCCTCTGTCATTTCCTGCTTCTCGAGCCCTGGACTCACCAAGCCACCTCCACCTGCCCACCTGCGCTCCACCTGCTCTGCACCATCTGCCCCGCCACCCTGTCTTGTGTTTTTGTGAATAAACTAGTTAAACCTTTATCCGAGTCAGTTTCTGCACTTTTGGGTCCGCCGCTTAATCACCACTTAACAACGTGAGCCGTCACCTGCCTGCGTAGACAGCTGGATTGATTAAAATAGAAGCGTGTCAGACGCAAGTGAGACGGACGACTGAAAAACGCATATGAAACACCTCCTGTGTAGACACACCACAAGATTTGGTGACGTCTTGACTGAAAAACCAAAACCTGTGCTCAGCAGCCATATCTGGCAACCAATGCTGTAGCCAGAAATGCTGCAGTTTTTCTGAGCGGATGGATAAACTGTTGTTTGTCAAGAAATAGCTCCAACTCGTAACACCCACTAAAAATCACAAATTGTTGATTTAACATTTCTGCTTATGAACAGGTTAAACAAATAAGAAACATTATGATAAATAAGACAGCTTTAGAGTAATTGAGAGGCATATTTAGTTTGACTTTGGACAGAGTGAGGCTAGCTGTTTCCCCCTGCCGCCAGTCTTTATTCAAAGCTAGGATAAGCACAACCCTATTCAGACAATGAGATTGATATCAATCTTCTCATATCACTCTCTCAGAAAAAAAATGTAATAAATGTATTTCCCAACATGCTGAGGTATTCCTTCAGGTGTATTGGCTACTGTGCAGAACTGTCAACTGATTGACAGTGCAATCCACTGTCAATGTGAGGAGTTGAGTGCACAGCTTCTATCCCCACTCTCCTTTTAAGGCATTTCCATATGTTCCTGGCACTCAAATAATGTTTCACGCTTCTATATTCTCAACCGTTCTCTCACATGTGTATCACTTACAGAACGGCTTTCCCCAAATACATAACTGTTAAAGGCACTTAGGCTTAAGTGCAGTTGCTGACACAAGCAGTGTCTGGTGTTAGAGATACAATCAGCAGTGGTTTGGTAACACTTCAAATTATAGCCCACAGTGTACAGTGTAATTCTTCCCAATTTACTGTGTAATTGTTTGTACTAACAGTGTACCAGTGCAGTACGTACCGATATATACATGTAGGAACAAGATTTGAAGTTAGGGAATAAGGAGGTGACATCTGGAAACACATAAGAATTTATACTGTAGGTACCTATTCTATTACTATGGTAATATTACAGGGGTACAGTATGATCTATACTGACCCACAATCTGGCATTTTGGGAGAAAATTATAGAGTATACACCGTAAGTAATACACCGTAAGTGTTTTTAACTACTCTGTACCTATTCCAATATATGTGTGTATCAAATTTCATGGCAATAATTGTAGAGACATTTTACTAAAAATCAAAAATGTCAACCCAATGGTGGTGCTAGAGGATTAGTCAAGGGATCACCCAAGGCAGCGAGCTTCATTGACTGTACAAAATGACCATGAATGTCTGTACAAAATTTCATGGCAATGCATCCAAGAGTTTTTTAAAAATTTTAGTCTGGACCAAAGTAGTGGACCAGCTAACCAACTGACCGTCATGGCCAGCCCTGCAAATTTCCTATCATCATTATTCAAAAGACAAAGGAAGAGATTAAAAGAGTAAAAATGATACAGCATATTCTATTAACGTTATACTTGCTGAATACAGTATATCAAGGATCAAGGTGAGGAAGAGAGATGTAGGTCCAATTAGCCCTGAAGTGTGAGAGCGAGCTTTCAAGACTGCCTTGTTAATATGATGCTGCATATAGTCTGCAGAACAACCTCACAACCTTACCTCCCACATGTTAGGAGGCAGACGTCATAGCATAGTATGAACCAATTATTCATAGAAAGCATACTGAAAAATACATGCTAAAAGTGTCTTCTTACTTAAATGTTTTGTGGATTTGTCAATTTGCCACTTTTGCTAGTTTTATTGCAGCGGTAAGGGGCAAATCATCAAACTGCTGCTTATGTTTTCAGTCTGATGACATCTAATTTACTGATATATTGTAGGAAAATAGTGTTTATTTTGTCAGGGCACATGTGTAGAAAGTTCACATTAAAGACATGGTTTTCTTGTATGAGGAAATAAAAAGTCATTTCAATTTAATATTTTGTGCATTTTTCTCTGCATGTATATGAATTTTAACACATCAAGCTCATTCTATTAAGTTTCTGAAGTCCAGGGTACAAAGTATCTGAAGGGAAATCAGCACGACCAAGCTGTTTGCAGCGTAGGACATTCACCACCGAGGAACAAGTGTCAAAGAAAAAAAAAGCCCAATGCTCTTGTTTGACCTTATAGTGAAAGGCAGGTCAGATTTATTTAGAGATATTGTGGTGCCGTTTTTCAGTTGTGTGTGAATCAATAGGAAATTAAATAGCACAGGGCTAACAGCTCCAAAGGTGAAAAGAAAAGGTTGGATGAAATTGATTTAGTGTATTAAAAGGAAACAGAACTAAAGAATCACTACAGTCACTGACTCATAGCTCTATTGACATCAAAGTGAAACACTGACGTCAAAGAGAGGGCAGTGACACATAGAGGGACATTCAGCCATGCTCCTGTAGCGTACAGAGAACTGAGTAAACTTTCCCTAACTTTCCTGTTTACAAGACTCCAGGGTCAATAAACAGCCCTTCAGGACTCACGGAGGATGACCAAGAATGTTTTAGTGCCAACTGGTGATGAACCTAATCCTGAAGCTGCAATTTACAACAGGACCCCTATTAAGGGTCCTACATTCCAGGATGCTGGTTTGTGGTCCATCAGGGACTCCTTGTGGAAACGGGAAACGAAGAGCAAAGGAACTGATCATGGAATGCAAAAGTGAATGTATGCTAATTGATATGGTGCGCTTACTTAACAAAATAGGAAGAGTATGACGCTTTGATTCAATATGCTGATTTTGATGTAGGGACAATATAAACTGAACTAACAGGAACTGTTTACACATAACCACTAATCTGGAAAAGATACAAACAGGTTGTTTGGACTCTTTAAATAGCTCATGACATGAGGAATGGGAATTTATATAAATCTAACCAATGAATTGATCATAGCTTGTAATAGGACAAAATGCAAGTTGACATGCCCATTCTGACTAACACACACAGGGTGAGCGTGTGTGTGTCTGTTTCCCTCTCCTTTTAGCATATTAGAAAGCACATTCCTTTGTCAGAGACCCAGAACACTGGGTGACATGTAGTGCTTATTCAGTGCTCATACATACACCAACCGGCCACTTCATTAGGTACACCTGCACACTCTAACGTGATCCATTACAACAGCTCTGCCATGAATTCTACTTTTACGAAGCTTATAATTTTTCAGTTTTTGTTGACACTGTCAGAAAGATAATAATTCTACTTCATGTTTGTTATTGAGGTCGTGGTGGGTGGTGTTGTTGTACTGGAGTGCTCTATAGTGAAAGGTGGTTTTAATATTTTTTCACCCCATTTACATACACGAGAGGGGCAGAATATTAAAACCACTTTTCAGTATAATGCACTCCAGTACAACACCACCACCCACTACGACCTCAATAATAAGCATAAAGTAGAATTATTACCTTTCTGACAGTGTCAACACAAACTGAAAAATTATAAGCTTCGTAAAAGTAGGATTCATGGCAGAGCTGTTGTATTGGATCACATTAGATTGTACAGGTGTACTTAATGAAGTGGCCAGCCTGTGTATGTATAAATATATGAACGTACTGATTTTATGTGTAACCTCGCTTGTAATAGTGGCAGATGTCGTGCATAGTTATTGTCTATGAGCCTGTGGTAAGANAGAGAGAGCCCCAAAAATTACTCTCTTCCATTTTGCCTCTTCTTTCCTCCTGTTCTTTGCTCTTCTTTTCTCTATCTTTCCTTTCCTTCCCTTTCTTTTGACCCCCTTTTGAGGGTTGGTGCTAAAGCATAAGAGCAATTAGGAAATGTTAGAAGTAAGATCTCCCATCAATGTAGAAACGATCTTGGATTGTTTCAGATATTTCTCTTTTGCTTCCCAACAATCTCTCTCCGTTGCATTAAGTCAATTTAACTGGTTAACATTAATTTTTTCCTCCACTTGGTGGTCTCATTTGTCATTGTATTTGTCATTAATTGCCTATCACTGTATTCATTGCTTCAGTCATCATTGCATTTATTCACTCATTTGTATGTTCATTAGTTAATAGTTGTGTGTGTAGTTAGTAGTTCCATAAACATTTCATCGATAAAGAAGTTGATTATATGGTTTGTGTGTATGAAGTATGACAGTCACTGTTAATGAGTCAAGAACTTACGCAACCTCCAGATTGAGATCGAATTAATTAATTGGCTGTCATTTCCCTGAGTGTAATCACTCTATGTCATTATTCGTACCAATTATTGTATTATTATTATTATTATTGCAACATATTGCAACATATTTTCTGTGCCCTGTATTGATGTGTTCACACTATACTCCGGTGTGGGTGGGTTAGTGTGCCACTGTGACCTGTATGTGTGACTGAGCGTCTAAACTCCTACTGTGCTTCAACTTGTGGGCACTCAAAATGATGTAGCCTTGGAGCCCGCTGAGGGAAAAATGATGAATGATAAAGCCTTGAAGTTAGCCTTCCTGGGCAGCTGCTCTCATGGGCAGACGAGGGTTGCCTCTCCCTGTCGTTCAGTCCATGGGTGATGAAGAGATAGTGCTGTTGAAAATCACCTCAGCTCTGCTGGTGGCCATGAATGACAATGTAGTTCCATGCCTGTCTCACTACTGTGACCAGAGAGCCTCTCTGCAGGTCCAGAAATTGGTTCTCATTCCTGCTCCTCAAAAAGCTCTCCCGTGACTTCGTCCAAAAGAGAGTCCATTTGCTGGTCTCCTCTATTGCTCTATTCCTTTATCTATGTGCCCTGCACACACCAGCCTAACACTTGCTTCCAAGAAGTTGCACCATGCTCAGACACTGCCAGACACAGCTTACCACTGGCTTTACTATTGCACACATTCACTTTGTACGACGTAAGTTAAAGAGATTTTGAGTTCTTATTTGGTGGCAGTTCAGTCATCATGCAGCTTCTCCTGGTGCCTGAGTCATGGACATTGTTGATTATTTCCCATTCATCATGGACCTTCATCCTGCTGCCCCTACTGTTTTTGATCACATAGACAAAAATGAGAATATTTCAAAGTAATAATCTTTAAAACTACAACACAACACTGAACTGAAGAACTCACTGAAACCCTTCCAGAAGCTGTGTAGGTAGTGGTCTCTCTGTGGACCAGACCTTACACTGAGAAACAGGTTCAACTAACCACTGTGACAAAGCCAAATTTAGGACTGCTTTGTGGTATATGGACCAGAGGAATGTGGGTGTTAGTATGCTTCCCACAAAGCAAATATTATATTATTGTAGCTAACATTTATTTGAGCTATGAACGACCTGAATCTTAATACGTCCTCTTACCTTCCAAAATGTTTGTTTTATAGAGTCGCATTAGCCAGAGGCACTGCAGCAAAGGGTAATTCTTTGCTGAATGTGCAGGGAATTGCAGGTCATCATTACTGAAATGAAGAGAGGCTGTTTGAAATAATGACTAAATGGAATGGCCATTTCATTAGCAAATTCCTTGGGATGGGGCGCAGGGGAACAAGTTGCTCAAGTTGGTCACTTGCAATGGTAACAGTACATATCAAATACTGCATGTATTACTGTATATTGCCTCCTGTGAGTAACCTATAGAACCAATATGGGACTTATAGCTGGGTGGTAAATGTATTCATATATAACTTTTCACTCAAAGATTAAAACAGCCATTTCACGGCACCTTTGGCAATAATCAATAATTGCAGGTGTGTTTTGGGCCTCATTTAAGTTTCAGTTTCACTTTCAGCATCCGCAGTCAACAATCTTCAATCATCAATCAATTCTTTGTTTTTCGGCCATAATAACCGTTTACTCACAACGCCAGCAGACACCGGAAACATCAGTACGCCGCTTTACACACAGGTGAGTCGAAGAGCGAGTCTGTTGCGTTAAAAGCCTTGTTCAAAGCCTAACTCTGTGGCGCTCAAGATTTTTCCTGGAAAGTCCCTCCCGACACTCGGGTCATAATATTGCAAATGCTGCAGGCTTTCATCAGTGAGCCATAGGCTCAATCACAATTGTGATGCATCATTCGGCGATTGATGATGACTTAACAGACGCTTATTTAAATGAAAGTCCTCGAGATTATATCTTTAATACATGTGTTTTCTTTTAAGAGTTACATTGTTTGATCATGTAATTGTTTAATCAATACTATACTATACTACTCTGCCAAGAGCATCTTGCTCTTTTTTTGTTTTCGTGCGTATAATCCTGGGGCCGTATTCACAAACATTTTGAGAATACTCTCAGAGAGCTCCTAACTTAGCTTAAAAATTTCTAGCAAGGAGTCCGAGCTTAGAAGTGATTTAGGAAAATTCTCAGAGCAATTCTGAGCAAGGAAGGGACAGAAACTTTTACCTTAGTGAGGTTGACCCCGTTGCTAGGTATGACGCATTCTTTTAAAAGGTGTGATTGGTTGATCAAAAAAGCGAAATACAAACGCACTCTTAGTGATAATGGACACAGAGCGGGCAGTGAAATTGATAGTTGATAGTTGTTATATTTATTTGCTTACATTTGTTTACCATGCTGGTAATTTTAGTACTTAATCTATAAAATATTAACTGGGGAAAATGGCTCAGCTTTCATCAACTGTGATCGCTGCAGTCATATATGTATTGGCGTTGGTTGGCACGTAAATCTACCATAAACCAGCGAAAGTCAGAAACTGGACAGAGGAACTTTATTAGTTCAATTAGTTGACGAGCGTAAAACCATTTTAAGAGGAAAATTCGGCCCCGGTGTTACAGGACAAGTCGAGAAGCAGGTGTGGGAGAAGAGCGCAGCAGATTAATGGCTCATTCCCTCTGGTTGTGCGCACCAGTGAGGAGTGTGTAAAGCGGTGGGATGTGTTGCAGTCTAAAGCGAGAGGGATGTCAAACGGGATGGTTGCTATCAAAATAAATTAGTGTAAATATGTAAATAAGTAGTTAATAATAATTGTGATCACTTTCATTTCTGGCGCTATAGCGTTATTGCGATGGGAGAGAGATGTGAGCGCATCTCTAATGAGATCGACCACAAACATGATCCCTGCACGATCTAATCTGTAGCGTTTCATTAACTCACTGTCATTCAGCGTTTGGAGAATATTTCTCCTACATTTTTGTCTTTCTGCCATTTTCTCCTCTCCTTAAGAAACTCTTAAGCCTCTTAAAAGTCCTCCTCCCTGCTCCTAACAGTTTTTCACCTTAGGAGCTCTCTTAAGGGCTCAGATGCTTTGTAAATAACTTTTATCTTTACCAGGATCTACTCTTAACTTTAAGGGGAAATTCTTAGAAAATGTCATAATTCTAAGAATTTTCACCAAGAGCAACTCTTAGTACTAGGAAGCTTTATGAATACGGCCCCTGGAGATTTGCATGGTTGACGGTGCTGTGAATCCGTTGTGTAAAATAACATGACTGGTGTTAATGTAACAGAATTTTAGCAAGAACCGCCAACCGCTGTGTTTATAAATTGCATAGTAAGACGACAGCGTGTTGTGTTTTGAAACCATGGGAAGTCCAACGTGGAGTTAGAAAAACTTTTTTGGTATCCATGCCCACTGCCGTATGTTTTGAAAAACTGTTTGCTTTGAAATGATTTATTATGGAGGACTGCATAGAGCTGTGAAAGCAGATGTGCTGCTTTCACAGCACAAGGTTTCAACAACAACATTAAACAAGAACCCCAGACAGTAATTGTGTCCTGTGTAGCATCTAATTCCACAGGCTACATGTAAGTAACCAAAATAAGCTCTTGTTCAAATTCCTTTTCTTATACCACTGCTGTACCCGCCTGCATACCAATATGTCACACACATACAGTAGGTAGCTTAAATGAGACCCAGGTAAAATGCCCCATTTGATGTGTTGTATTTAACCTGAGTAAACCGACCTGTTTACTTATGCATGAGTTTGAGAGTCAAACCGGAATTCTGAGTTCTCTTCCAGAATTAAGAACCTCGTTCAAAATCCCACTGATATTTTGTAACTACTAATATCTAAAAAATACAGCTTTGGAACAGAGTCTCTCAATAGTATCTTGTGTGGCTTGTTATATATCTAGACAAGGACGAGGATACTTTTTTGAAAAATAATCTAATGTCGTTGTTTTTTAGCAGTCTACACCATTTCCTCTAAGCCCTAGACTTTCACTGGCTAAATGTAATGGCTCGACAGAAGAGTCCATGGACAAGTCAAGTGGTCGCGGCTACTGTAGCTCAGACATGTCTGTAATAACAGCAGGATAGAGAAGCAAACTGCTTTTAGACAGCAGAGGTTATGGCTTAAAACTAGAAAATATGACTTTAGAAGTGAGTGTTGGTGAATTTTATGGACATGAAACCAAGTTACGATGATGTAGGTACCCGAGCTGCTGCGCTTGTGGTTTTTTGCATGGGAGCTGTAGTTTCACACAGTTAACTTAAGTTAAAATCAGTGTGATGGCCACAGCCACACATGGTAATATTGTTCCAAGACACACTTTCTCATCTCATTAGTTTCCTACTTACACAGGTTCATTTCATTTGCAGTCAGCCACATTTAAACAATTAACAGCACAAATTTGGTTTGATTTGGAATCTGTTTATTTTCTTTAAACTTTACATTGGTTAGGCAAAGGTCCACACATTTTAATATGGTAGGGTTACACACACAATTATTTGTTATATTAATCATTTGTTTCTTTGTCTTTGAGTTACCGTGGCTGTTGGGGGAGGTTCCTTCCGGGTGGAGCAAAAGGTGTGGCTGAGGGTTGAGGACTCCTAA
>NTHP01000125.1:636628-716485 GCA_003416845.1 Oplegnathus fasciatus | reverse complement strand
AGGTGTGGCTGAGGGTTGAGGACTCCTAAATCCTGGAGCCAGCTCATTGGGCCAAACCATGTGCTGCCATGTTATGGGGGGGATTTGAGTTTAGTTAGTTTTGCTGTGTATTTAGTTGTAGTTGGTGTCCTTCTTGTTTACCCCTTGTGTGTTTTTTGGTTTGGCCAAGCCACTATATATGATCCCTCGTGTGTCACTGTGGCGGGTCTGTTTGCTTAGTTAGCACCTTGTTTATTTGTTGTTATCTTGAGTATAGTTATGTTGATTTAACCTCTTTTATAGGCATAGTTGTAAAATCCTTGGTTTATAATGTTTTGTATTCTTTTTGGGTAAATAAAAAACTCAGTTTTGAACTAAAACTCCTGTTTCCTTGTTGCCTCACTGCTTGGTCCCTGACAATCAGTAAGGTTTCAATTTCTATAATGTGCTGGATGCTTACTTCTCTTAGAATGTGGAAAGTAAACCCAAAGAACAACAGATGAAAGAAATGCTGAATGAGAGATTGCATTGATTTACAGAATCTAGTGGAACAGAGGCTAGTTCGGACGTGACATCCCGACTTCGGCTCTCTATATGTTGGACTGCCCATGTTGGGTTTGCGTGTAATTGTTCAGTTTAAGTTCACTGCACCCACAAAAGCCATTTTGAGGGCCCACATTGTTGGTTGGCTCACTGCTGAATTCTCACCACCATCCCCTTTCCCTGATTTTCTCAGCTTGTTTGTTGATTTATTTAAGCCATAATTATTTATAATCTTAGCCATATTCCTGACTATTTCAAAGCAGAACATAGTTTTCTGTCCCTCTGTCTAGCATAGTGAGCACAATGTTTTTTGCGGCTCCCGCAGTGCTTTTTATTTTCCCATCCCTAAACTTGTTTATCAATTTACCACCTCCAAGAACTGATCTACATACTGTTTTATTCCCCATTTGCTAACCTGACAAGAGTCCAGCCCATGGCCTGATTGTGCCTGGGGGCACGTGTAAACTTTCTATGTAAATGTCCTGACACTGTTCACTACTTGTCTCATTATTGCCATTATTTGTGAGCAAAAGGAATGATGGTAGATTATCAATTCTATTTTCCTCCAATTTTTGTTTATTGATAAAATCTTTTCTATTTTCAAGCAATAGGCAATATTTGAATCCAAAGGCTCCAATGTGTTTGTGTAATGTATCCCAGTGGTTTCACAAAAAGCAAACCTTTTTTTTCCTTCTCACTGTGTGGGTGCTTTCTATTTATTTACCCAATCTATGTGTGTGTCACGTTCGGTGTCAATGAAAATGTCTCTAAATGGAGATTGGTTCTGGAAATCAGAATTGCTTTGTCCACATTTACAGTCCCATTCCAACAAAAGAATACATATATTGTAGGCTCTGCATCACAATAGCTGTTGTCCATGGAACATCATTCAATTTAATACATTTAATGTTATTGGGTCTGTTACTTCTTTCACTGTCTGAATCACCAGTGGCAGAGACACATGTATTGAATGGACTGCGTGCAGTCTTTTAATGTTGACCAATATCTGTGCTTCTATTTCTGACATATTTTCTTATCAATTGTTCTGTAGGATTTTTGTTCTATTGCAAAAATGTTTTATGCTTGCACAGCTATATATATTAAAAAAGAAAGAAGAAAGAGTATTATTGTTTAGGACAACGATCAAAATTTAAATACTTTAAATAAATACTGTTTTTTATGCACATTTTCAATTTACACATTGAGAAATCTGAGTGGAAACACTGAAAATTCTGCAGGATCCAATATCCAAGCTCCTGTGCAGGCGCACAGGATGGTGGAGAGGAGGTCATGTGGCTCAGATCCTACTTAGTGGGCCACGCCTGAAGCCCCTTAATGTCCTCCTGGATCCGTCCTCTTCACTTGTGTTTTCCAATCTACATTTTTGTCATCATAATTGTATGTGATTTTATGTTGTTGATCTATCCTGTACTCACAACATCTATTGCATGTCTGTCCATCCTGGGAGAGGGACCCCTCCTCTGTTGCTCTTCCTGAGGTTTCTTTTGAGGGTCTAAGGACAGAGTGTGTTGTATGCTGTACAGATTGTAAAGCCCCTTGAGGCAAATTGTGATTTATGATATTAGGCTGTATAAATATAACTGACTTGATTTGACTTGACATGTCATCATACTATCACCAGAAGGAAAAATCCAGATGAGGCTGCTCAGACTAATCGTGGGACCCTCATCAAAGACCTACGTATGTAACAAACACATGCAATCGTTTAATTTTTGTTATTAAAAAACATTACTGCTTTTTCTGCATGCGGTAATGTAATGTACAGTAACTTCTTGTCTACATTGCTCACATAGCTAAAGCACCACATCAGCAGCACAGCAGCCACAGTTCTGCTGTTCACTCTGGAGTGTTTTGTCAGTGCTCAAAGTGCTACACACCACCAATGTCACCTTGCTAAAACATGCTTCAGCAAGATATTGAATGAAAAGAAAATTTCATTAGGGATGAAGTACCACATTATATTGAACAATTAGTGGAAAGCTTTTAACTTGTTTTAACCTAATGCATTTATTCACTCTTAAGGGCACTGTACAGTGAGCATGAGAAGTTCAAGTTTATTTGTCACATATAACCATACAGGGTATAATCATAGTGAAATGTATGACCGTTAGCTCCTTCAAAAGAAGAAGAACATATTGAGCACATATTGAGGATGTCATTGGGACTGGGTTATATAAATCCCTAACAAAATAACTACATGCATGGTGAAACAGAGCATAATACCATTAAATCAAACTTCATTCTCTCTTCTCTATAACTCACCTTTGTAACCACTAATTATTTATTTGCACTTCATTCATGAACTCATTTTTATCAATGGTGCAGCAGGCAAAGTTTTAAAAATGAAAGTAGGGGGTATGTTCAATAATCCAATAATTAGTAGTTATAAAGGTGAGCTATAGAGAAATAAGGTTCAGGTGTGTGGGCCCACCGAGCTTCCTCCCTCCACCCTCAGGTCTCTGCAATAGACTTGTCCTGGTCCTGGTATTGTGCATGCTGGCTCACAGCCATTACTTAACCACAAGTCAAATTGAATTAGATATAACTGAATGTCATCCCTATGTGTTCCTAGGTGCCTAAAGGAACTGTACATTGTTCACTTATGAAAGGTAACTGTCATTTCCAAATGGACTACATTAGGCGTCAGATAACCCTAGGTATACAACCACAGAAAAACCATAGAAATTTAAATCATTGCAATTTTATTTGCAGGATGTAAAGACTAAAATGAGATGTGATGTTTTGTCTTTATTTGATGACTGCAGGTTGTTTGGGGGTTTCACTGGAGAAATGGTTAGGGCATAGACTGTTTCTAAAAGCCGAATAGTGTAATAATGTCTTCCTCTGGGATTGTTCTTTTTTTTTGGCAGGGTGTCAATGAAATGTAGAAGAATACATGCCAAAGTAAAGTCACATGACCTTTTTGGGGCAACTCTGAGCCTACATAGTGACTGGAATTTGGTATTGATCATGTAAATGGTTATCTAAACCCTCAGCTTATAATGTTTCTATGGGTCAGGATCCATATCAGAGGTCTGGTAGGAGTACCCCCACTGGCACCAAGTAGGACACTTCAAACTCATCATAAGGGGATTCAGTTTTATGGGGTTTTTTTTACAAATTGGAGACACTGTCAGTTCAAATTTTCACATATGCTGTGCATATCTATTGCCCAGTATAGCCACTGTGACTGTCCACCTGTTTCGACTTTGATGATCATGGAGGCTGTGTCATATCATTATCTTGACAGTGCAGTAGGGGTAATTAGCTGCAGTATATTGTGATGCAAAGCTGATTGGAACACAGCTGCCTACTCTAATTACCTGTTGTGAAAAGATTTCCAGTTCAAATAATCCTCTGCATTACTGGTGGAGCTGTAATAGGACTGTAGGTTCCATCGATGCAGCCAATATCAGTAAAACCATCAAATATTAGATGATTATTCATTAATCAGTGCCTTAGGTCTCTAAAGCCATCACATGCTGTAGAACATTTTTTTTTCAATCAGGGCACACCACCTAAAATACACATAATCTTCCTCTTACAAAACAATTAATGACAATGTATAATCTACTACTACTGACTTAAACCTGTACATATTTATTGCGCTTTCTTGTTAACATTATCATCAAGAGAAGGAAACCCCATGTCTGACAACTCCTTCAGATACTGTAGAAGTTATACTGAGTTACAGAGAAGTAAACCGGAAGCTGCCGTAGTAGCTTTGTTTTTAAATGAAGCACCTCAGCTTCACATATCATACCCTCTACTGACTAATGGGTCACCACTGTGCTGAGCTGCGATTCTTCTGTGCAAATGCCTAACATGGATCTTGTTTGGATGACTGTGTGTCTGTTTGTGAGTGTGGGTGCTCTGCTTTTCTTTTCCATGGCTGTGCTGCAATTAAGCTAAACTCCATGAAAAACCGCAAGGGAGGTGGAGAATGTCTTTGAAATGAAGTGGACAACAAAGAGGGGGAGAGGGGGTAGTCATAATTATATACAGCTGAACCTGTAGGTAGCAGTCAACAAACAGAGCATACAGGTCTGGTAGGTCGCACACAACTATGCACACACAGTTATTTGTGTCAGCTGTTTATATCTTCACCCGCCCATTATATTGCAGCGTCTCTAACACTGAGCTGCGCTAATTAGACTTGAAAAGAAGAGCAATATACAAATAATTAGTGGAAAAATTATGTATTTCCCTATGGCTTGTTTGGAAGCGCTTACACTTGCTTCTAAAATCTGTCTCTCATAGAAACACAAATGACATTCTAATAAATGACACCCCCAGGCAACCTACAATATACTTCACTTTCCTTAAAAAAAACACCGGACACATCTCAACACATGCATCATGTAAGAGGGATGGTGCTTTCAGTCCTGTTGTTAAAACATTGATGATTTGAGTCCCACGTGTGGTGTCTGGGGACAAAGTTAACTCACTACTTGCTTATATGTTTCCTGCTTTCAGTGCTTCAAGTGCACAGCATATCTCATGTCCTCCTCTCAAGGTGGGAACAGATGACTCAGTATAAGGGCCAATTATAACTTCGTCTTGTACATGATGACTGTCAGGCCGTGGACAGTATATGATGGACTTTAAAAACAAGGCAGGTTACCAGCATTGTTTAGGGCATGTTACCTTGCAATGTGGTGGGTGTTAAGAAGTTTTTATTTATTTATTTATTTTAATAACTGGTAACTCGACAATTCTGTACATGATCCTGTCGTTTGACCTGAATGATGACAAATGTCTGAACAGAGACCAGAAGTAATCGTTACTTTCCATTCAGCCCAGCTCCATCAAAGCCGCTGCACTCAGACGTTGCATATAAAATGAGACATTGTGATTTAACAAGTAGCCAGCCCACACATCAGTATGGATAACAGAACTCTAGCCCTAATGAATGCACATAGTACTCCAGAAGTCCCTTCCGAAGAGGGAAGCCACCAGCTCCACACACCCTCAAATTCTGAACACACCCTGTTGATTATGACAGGCTAACATAAGCTAATCTAAAAGAACACACCAATACACATTAAAAAATGTGGCAAAAGATGGTGAGCATTATTATGGAAGCCCAGTATTCATGTATTCATGTGACATTTTGACCAGTCATTAGGACCTGCAGTGGGTATCAGGCTGTAAAGTACACGGTCTAACAGGTTTTAATGGCAACTTCATGTAAATGCCATGGCCCACTCAGTTCTCAAACCACCATCACTGGTTCCACTAGTCTTACCGACAGCCACTAGTGAGCCACCCCACTGTTATGAGAACGTTTTGTCCCCTGGCCTGTCTGTCTGAAAGGAGCGTTCAAGCGTCCCAGAATCACCCCCCTCTTTACCTGCACCCACACACTCGACACAAACCTCCATAGCAAGTTGTATTCACTTTTGACTACATCACAAGTTAAAACTCATCTATTCAGACTGCACGGCCCATGAAGTAAAACAAAAACAAAAAAAGCAACAACTTTTCTATCGCTCTTTCTTTTCTAATGTAGCACTTGAAGCAGTAGGAAGTTTTGTTAGTATCCACTTAGTTGAATGCACTTATTGTATGTCGCTTTGGATAAAAGCGTCAGCTAAATAAATGTAATGTAATATAATGTAACACCAGCTATCAGCATGCTAGCTAACAACAACCAGCTAACAACATGTTAAGCTAACTACGTTAAACTAACTGATGATATATTTTTAAAATTTATTTTAAGCTAACTAGCATGCTGCCTTAGCCACCAAATAACCAAACAACAAATAACATGCTGGCTAACTAGCTTGCTAACAACATGTTAGCTACCTTGCATGCTGCATGGGCCACCACATAAACCAAGCAGTCCTCTTCAGCTACCTCACCTTATCAATAAACAAAGCTTGGGGTAAATATTGTAGTGACTGCCCACATTTCCCATCATGCCTAGTGCTGGCCTGAGTAGTTTGTTAAGTTTGCTGTGTTATGTTCCAAAATGCAAATGTTACTTTTTATTACTGTTTGTAATGTGTCTGTACAGAACATGATGGTTTATGTTGGCAATTGTCATTTTCGTGCTGGTTTATAGTTTTAACCATTAGTGAGGTGGCTGTTTTTCTTCCTGTTTTTTCTATTTCTTGAGACCAGCTGTATTTTACACTATGGTTTGATTTCTGAAAATGTTGCCATCTGTAAGTTTCTTCCCGTCTGTCATGCTTGACACAAGTAAATAAATGAAATCATTCAAAACACAAAGTACCTGTACTCATTCGCCTATATTGCTTAGTGCCTCGCTAATTATAACCTACTACATCCATGGTATCGCCTAATACTACTTAGCTAGATGTCTGGCTGACTGCCGCTTAATGTTCTCAATATGAAACTATACATAAAGTCAGTCTAACATTTGATCGTGTTGTCAGTTATAGCTGACTAATGTACGTAAACTTGCCACTGTAGGAACAGGGGTTATATAACCTTTGAAATGAGCCACAATTTAACCGTGCATGTGCACGCATGCACGCGCGTCATAGGTGCGCTCCGGCACGTAAACAAATAGCACTACACCTCTGCTCTTAATCTTGGTGCATTAAAAAATGAACATGACTTCAAATGAAGTGAGGATATAACATTAATAAGCAAGGTATAAATGCTGAACAAACACCCAAAAACTGAACACAGGTCTGCAGTGGAGTGAAAAAAAAGAGCAAAAAGCAGAAGAGAGATGGAGCAGGAGAGCTGGAGAACATTGACAGAAATTATCTAATCCTACCAATCTGGAGCTCATGTCTGGTAGCTGCAATATTCTTTAAATGCTCCAACCCTAACAACAACAACAA
Source organism: Oplegnathus fasciatus (assembly GCA_003416845.1). Taxonomy (NCBI): domain Eukaryota; kingdom Metazoa; phylum Chordata; class Actinopteri; order Centrarchiformes; family Oplegnathidae; genus Oplegnathus; species Oplegnathus fasciatus. The sequence goes on along the minus strand of NTHP01000125.1, from coordinate 709,124 downwards.
CAACAACAACAACATCATAAAAATGCAACAGACCACAAAAGAGAGAAAGACAAAAGAAAAATCAGAAAATGTAGTTGTGAAAACCTACAGCCAAGTGACATATTATTATCACCATCATAAAAGCAATTAAATTAGATTCAGAAGTCCAGATGCAACACTCTGTGTGCCAGGCATGCAATAAAACTAACTAACATCACTAACATTAAATCATGTTAAATCATGTTTCCTTTTCCCTCCACCCACAGAACCAGTCATCTGTATACATGAAACTTTGGGAAGAGGGCCAGAAAGATTATGTGATGATTACATAGAGGCAAGACCTGTAACAGGTGGGTTCATAAGATGATAAATTTCTTGTTTTTTTTTCTCATACATTACTTTAGAATTTTTTTACATAAATAAGACTGAATCAAAACTAGTACCACCCCCCCACCCAGCGGATACGGCATTTCTGATCAAAAATCCCAGATCCTGTGTTTGTTTTCATCCCCCAGGAAGCATGCTACGGACGACCGAACTGCGCAGCCGTCTGTCTACAAGACCAACTTGCCCACAATGATGCCACCGTGCGGGTGCTCAAGCCCTCCTCTTTCTTCATGCCAACTGAGGAGTGCTGAGATGACAACATGTTGCTCATCCGCAGACCGTCATCCTCCTCGATCGTCTTTACCTCCCTGTCATCAAGGGTGGAGCTCACTGACTTCGGCGGCAGTGCAGAGGACTCTGACTGTGGATGACATAATATTCTTGGACTCTATGTCGTGCGTTTTTTCGTTCTCCACTGGCATCTCAAAAACACACCTCAGCTTGGAGTCCATCAGCTCATCGGGTTTAGCCTCCTTCCACACTCCCTCCATGTCGGTCATGTCAGGAGGTGCTAACATGGACTGGACCATGAACTTGTGTTTGCTCTTCTCACTGGGGTCGTAGTCAAAAGGCTGCAGCATAACTGAGACATTGATTGAGGTGCCTACATCGATGATTCCACTGTTTGGGCGCACACAGTACAGTTGAGATTTGTGGTGACCACATCCGAGAATGGACCTCGGAATTTCAGCTTGTGCTGATGCTCCAAGAGCAGAACCTGTTCCTTATGCATGATCTTGCTACAATGCCACACTGTGTGGTAATTGTTTTTTTCAGGTAAACTGTAAAAAAACTATTTGTCCAGCACATCTTATTTGACAGCCAGAATACCAAAGAGCAGCTCGACAGGTAGTTGTTGAAAACATTAAACATTTATCAGCAGTTAACAGGGAAGAGAGAAACGATAAATGGAGTAAGAAGGGAGAGAAAGAAGGGGAGAAAGACATAAACAAATGTCACAAAGAGAAACAGCCAAATATAACACATAAACAGACAAGATTAAAAATAATCCTTTCAAGTCCATTTTTAAGAGCTTCTGCTGGAGCAGGAGAGGCACGTGTACAATAAAGACTCATTTTTTTGTGACAATCACTGTATCCAATGCACTGACAAACATGCATGCACGAAGCAGACACAAAACCCTTAAGCAGCCACTAAATGTAGCCCTTCACAGTCAGCAGAATTGTTGATTGTCAGAAATAAAAAAATGATTTTAACGCTGTCTTAATGTCAACATTTGATGTGCCATAAAAACTGTATGTGCCACTGACTGTGACGATTGTTGTGGCCTTGCTTAAAAGCAGTAAACACAGCAAGTGAATCCACAGATGTAAGCAGCTCAAGGTAATAAAAGTCAAAATTGTCTGTGCACGCGTGTACATCAATACACCTCCCGAAAAGTGAATAATACTTTCACTTCGTTTCAGCTCGATTTTGAAGTCGCAAATGAAAAAGATATTCTTCCTACATTCCCTCCCATTCCATTGGCAGATGTAGCTAGCCAGTTTCTCCTCACAAAATGCCAGATTCTTCACAAAGTGGGCCGACTGTACAAGCAAGCACATTAGTTCACCATGACACTGTATGTCTATAAAAAGGATTCATCATCGGGGCCCTCCTTTTGCATGACAGATATTGTCGTCTGCTGGAATTGTAATAAAGCCAACAGAAACTCCTGTAAATGACTGTAAATTACATTTTCTATGTACCTTTGGGATATGTGGAGAAAATGACATACAGTGATCTACTGTATGTTCAACTTCAGTGAACATTTGTTGTTCATCCAGTCTCCTCATTCCAGAAGATGAGTTTTATTCTACAGCTATCACGCTATTATACTTATTTCTGTGTATATTTCTCAAGTGTTTCTCTGTGCTTTTTCCCTACTCTGGCTTATCACTATTCTCAGTTGTGGTTGTCCTGTTATATATAATCAAGGTGACAGCAGGAAAAGTGCACTTAACTGAAAATGCTGAAATTAATTTCCATAAAGTCAGACCACCACAGTCTATGCAACAGCATATTTTCCATGATTGACAACAGAGGGCACCATGGCTTTGCCCTCCCTGAGAACAATAAAGGGTCTTTGTTTAAAGCAGTTATGTGGAACTTTTCATTTTGTGTTGATTTTGGCGGTCCCTGTGGACAAAGGCGGTAGAGTTTCATCTAACGCTAGGTTACATGTTCCCTCTGCCTCACTCCCCGCTGCAAGGAGACTACTTCACCACGAGGAAAGCAGGCAGCAGCTCTGGAGACGGACCTTCAGTTAGCGGCTGAAGCAACTGTAATTCAGCCAGAGCAAACCTGTTGCGGAAAAACCCGACCCGGTGGCAGGCATTAAGAATAACTATCAGAAACTGATAGAAATGGCCAATCTTCTCGCTGTTGGTCTCCTTTGCTTATGTAGGTCATACAGAAGCATCAGTATTAAATTGAGACTGTTTCATAACCATTTAAAAACTCCATAGAGCTGGCTTAATGAAAGTTTAGTCTTTTTTGAAATCTAAAAGTGATGAACGATTGGCTTCAGTAAAAGGGACAGTGCAGCAGCCATGACAAAGCACACTCAAACTACCAGCGCTGAAATATAATCTTTTGTTTTTTTTGTTGAATGAGTTGCATTTCACCTTTTGACACCTCACACCCCCGTCTCCTACAAATATATCCATATGCAATTTCCATTAGCAATCAACAACATTCCAGCACCAAGGCTAAATATATTAAACATTTGATTTCAATACCTGCAGCTCAGGTTCATGGCCTGTATCAAACTATGTCGCCACTGATGTACAGTATTTTTTTTTTTTTTTTTTTAACCATGAACATGTTTTCTTAAAGCCCCTGTGTGTACGATTTGAACATTTCAGATTTCGGCGACTCACATTGGTAGTATCAAACGGCACTGTGACATGACAACTGGCATTCAACTTAATAACTGTGTTACTGTAGTTTTATTACTTTGTATTTTAAGTTCTTTTTCATAAGGGGGTTCAAGACATTTTTCCATATCTTGCACATTCAACTTTTTGTTTGCCTTTGATACCCTTTTTAGACTTTGAATCACATGAGACTGGATTGGGTTGGTACAGCTCCACCTAAAAATGTTTTCATCAGTCTCTACCCCGTGTTTTGACGTTAGACGACTGCTACAGTGTTTCCTCCTCATCCTCAGCTGTCGCACTGGTATTAAGAACAGGCAGATTTTCCTTCAGCGAGATATCGTCCACCCGCTTGGGGCCGCTGTCCTCAGGTTCTTCAGGTATGGATGGGTCTGAGTTACTGATCACGTATCCTGGGAGCGTGGCGTGCATGCTGATCATGGGGGGAGCTGTGCTACGATAAACACGGCTTGAAACAAGCGTGGTGGAACGTGTGGAAGGGCCACCCCCTGCCAGGTGGGACTGGCTGCTGGTGCTGTTGTTGTTGAGGCCAACAACGACGGAGCCATAATGGTAGCGGCCGCAGACCACCGGGCCCTCCCACTCAAAGGCCAGGTTCCAGCGTGTCCATGTTTTCTTTATCTCTGTCTGGACCTGTGGGAAGAATAAGGCTATAAATATCAAGCTTGGTCTCCATCAACTTCTGAGATAGTATCTCAGTATCAGTATCAAGGTTTTGAATAGATGTTTGTCCTCACCAGTATCATGTGTATTTTCCATCTCTACAACTTAATGCTATGGCAGGTGGCAAACACTTGTCTGAACTTGTTCGCTGGACACAGCTGCCTACTGTTTTCAACTAGCAAGCTGATGAAATTATGAGATGCAACTGTACCCTCTGTGAGTGGGCCGAATGACTAAAGCAATGCATTAAGAGCAGCTCAAAGCTGCGTAGAGCTGCAGAGTAGGGTATTAATCCTAGGTGTTGGCTGAGACCCTTTCACATTACACGAGTCATTTGGTTCAGTGTTAAGAACACAATTAGATTCAACAGAAAATATAAATCCTCTGTTTAATTTTGAGTTGTCTGAATTGCAATCACTCTGAAAGGCCTTGGAGGATGAAAGTAGTGCTCCACGGTAGGGCTGTTGCGATAACCGCAATATTGCAATACTGTGCTACTGACAAGCCAACCACGGGGGACTGCAAACAACCACTATGTTCACGCCACGTCACATCACATCGTGTTCGGTCTCTTTTTTTTTTAGACAGAAACAATGGCAGTTGCTCTGGTCACAAAACCAAAAGTAACTTCGCCAGTTTGGGAACATTTCGGCTTTCAACCGAATGAAAAGGGAGAGCCAGCCAATGTAGACGAGGTAATATGCAAAACGAGTCGTTCCTGAGTACACACCCCCTGAGCTGAAGGACGAGGGGAACCGCTGCTCAGCGACAGACTCTCGTTCAGCGAGCTAACCCTGTAGCACAAAGCACACACCCACGAGCCATTTACAAGTACAAACCTGCACTGAGCCGTGAAGACAGTTAGCCAAACTTCTGCGTCGGCTCTCTCAGATCGCGCTAAAAGATTCTTGTTCTTTCGGGTTTTCATCTCTCTGTAGCATGAATTAGTTTTTGGGTTATTCCTTAATTGAGTGTATGCTTTGCTTGTTTGTAAGATAATGTAGCTTAGCATACATCAAACAGAGCTTTTGGAATGTTTAATAAATGATGAATGAAACGGAAGTGAAGGACACATGATTAATATTTATTAAATAAAACGGCTTGTGTTTATATGATTGTGGCATTTAACAGAGGGAACTCACCGCTCGCACACACACATCTCAGCTGGAGCTAAGGACGGGGGGTGTTAAAAAATACAGAACCATGCGCTAATACTGCGCTGTTGAGCCACCGTTAATTACCGCAGGGGAAATTCCTTCACCGTAACAGCCCTACTCCACGGGATACAATGTGGATCACAAAAGGCAAGAGGGAAAAGGACTAAAGGCCGGAGAGGTTTTTGTGAGGATAAAACTGGCAGAAATGGCAATTCTGATTATGCCAATTGGAGGTACCAGTACAAAGTGTGTGAGACAGTGGAGGGTAGACAGAGGGAATGACTGATGTTACACTTTATATCATATTTGATTTGAGAGGGCACAAAACAGATGAATTGAAAAAAAGTAGCTAATGCCACCTTTTTACTGTGTGCCACTGTACCCTGCCATTTCAGTGGCTATGATTAAGTTGAAGCCAAACTAAAGTTTATTTAAGTTTTTTCTAAAGTACTTTGTTTGCTACACTCTTTATTTTCTTTAGTTTTACAGTGTTTCTACTTCCTCTGTGAGATCAATGCCTTCTGGAAAAAAAACAATCCACTCACCTCTCCGTTGCAGTAGCAATAGATAATGGACACAAAGAAACCCTGAAAGGAAGGAAGATCTCAGTGGGAGCCAAGTCAAGTGAGAACAAACATCATATACTGTGTGACGATCACAATAATTTATCAAATGTCATTCTTATCTGAATACAATACACATGCTATCTACTATCAGATGAACATGATAAGGATGTTCCAGGCCCCCAACTATCTCTTTGCCTCAAATAGTGCTTATCTACTGAAAGAAAGTGGTAATCTCTCTGGCCTGGCTGTTCTGACCTGTTTCACCCCATGTTCCTACTTCCTGCTACGATAAGAAATTAAAGGAGGGACAGTGTGTCTTTGTGAAAGTGATGGATTTATGGGAAGATGGGAAGGTGTGTACCCATGTCTGTGTGTTTGTGTGTGCATGCGTGAGTGTGTGTGTGTGTGAGTGCCTTGCTGCACATCTTTGCCGGTGAGAGATGGCCAGACAGTGACTCTCTGACAAGCCAAAATCAACACTCTGAAAAGAGGAACAGCTAAGCTATGACTTAATGCTGAGCAGCATGCACACACACACACAGTAAAGATTCAAAGCACAAATATTACAAGACTGGATTACTAACGTGTGCAACTGCCTCAAGCCCCCAGAACTTCCAAAGTTTCAAGCTTATTGTGTCAGCTGATTTGTGCTAATTTAGGGGTGTCTTTAGGTGTCGCAAATCAGTGACGGCAATGCTGCACACTTCCCAACTCTGCAGGGAAATTATCTCCAGTTTCCCAAACAACAACATTTCTGTGAAAATTACAAAATATGTGACTGTGCTTACATTTACATCACTGATAACGGAATTCAGCCAGCACTTTCAAGATTTCACTGCCATTGAGAAGCACATGAACCTGTTCTCAAAGCTTTTCTCTGTTGATGTGGACTTAAGGAGGACGTGCAGTTGGAGTTTAGTGAAATGTGATGATACTGTCCCATTGTCAGAGCTCTTCGGGGGTTTGGAAAACTCCAGATTTCCCCAGTGGAGGCGCCACGCCAATAGGATGCTTGGTTTACTTGGCTCAACAAACATATGTGAGCAAACATTTTCTCTTATGACACTGAACCAGTGTCGGCAGACTGAGGTCCAAGATGACTGACAGTCACCTCTATGATGTACTTCACTCCACTGTAAGACTTACACCTGATTTGACAGCATTTCTTCAGTCCAAGGCCCAGCATCACTGTTCCCATTAGGAGTGATATGTACTGCTGAGTGGAATTTAATAGTGATAAAATCATCTTTCTGTAGATTCAAGTGTATAAAGTGCTTAAAACTCACTCATTAAGACAGTCTCTTAAACTAAAAGGCCCAGGAATATACTTTTTTATCCATGTGCTAATTAAATGGAAATTGTGTTTGAAAATATGCACCACTAAAGCACAATATCAACTGACTTGAGGAGGGCCTTAAGGTGGGTCCTGCTTAATTACCTAATCGTGAGCCCCTCTATTGAAGAGGATCCCTGTGTCTAAATCAAGTAAGGACTTCATTATTCTGCATTGTGCTTAAACGCATATCTTAAATCAATATTTTTAATTATCACATGGTAAACCTGGGGTCAGGTAGTACTCTAGCATAGAAAAGAGAGTGGAAGGACCTGGAAGTTAATTGGCAGCCCAGTAGATGATTTCAGCCCCAGGTCCTCCGAGCAGGTTAGAAGACTGCTGTTCAAGAAAGGAACACTCTTTGTTCAAACATTAATTAGAAATCACGTCCAAGGAATCACTAATGTTTTTGAGTCTCAGTCTGAGCACCTGTGTGCACATAATGTGAGTGGGTGCGTTCATTGTAATCTTTTCATGAAGGCACATACGGTTCTCATCTCTAGGTGTTTTGCATGTCTTGGATAAAAGACATCACATAAATAACAAAATACTGCTGACAACAGAGTAGGGCTCTTTCTTTTGTCTGGATTAATTATAACCCCTAAATTTGGCTGTGATGGTGCGTAAAAAGGAGCATTAGATGTGAAGCAATAGTTAGCGAATTTTATCTCTTTTCATAGTCCAGGTCTTACTTTGTTGTTTTTGCCATCATTCCAATACTTTTATTATACGTTATAGACATTGCCCAATGAGCGCAAATTGGGACATTGCCACCACACCACCACCCAACACACATACCCATGTACACCTCCCAAAGGACATTGTTGCAGGATGCCTTAACCATAGTCATGTCTCCCCTAAAATATGTTGTTACAGAGGTGGCTTGGTCTGGAGTTGTATTTTCAGCAGCACAGATGCTACTGAATGTTCATAGAAATATTATAGGAATAATGCAGTGTGTCTCTATGATCCTCTAGGGACTACACGTTGCTACTTGTCACTTTAATCATGAAGGTGACACTACAGTATATACAGTAGGCTACAATATAGTATAGAATTGAGTATTTACAGTATATAGTTTAGAGAATATTATGGATCCAAGATGAAACTGACTGAAGGGTGGGACTGAGAGAAAAAGGCGCAATTACAAATCTGTCTGCTACTTCAGCACCACGGACAGCGCCATGGATTTATCAATACACAACACAGTTACGCTACTGATATTTCAGAGCCATGGTCGGGGTCATAGATTCTAACTTGCACAAACCTCAGTCACATAAAGGATCAATGAATCAGGCAGACTAGACTAATATATTCAGCTAAACAACCCCTCTGCCCCTGCACTCTCTCTGCTACTAGGGGATGGAGAGGGGGGATAGCAGGTTAAAAATGGGGATGCATTTGGGTAATTTTGCTAACAAGGGGGATGGCATCCCTACGGTGGCCGACAAGGGCAAATGCGCAGCAACTTAAGAAAACACATGCAAATAGACAAAACAGAAGAAAACTAAGAAAATATCATCATCAATTTGACAACTCATGCGCAGCATTTAGAAAACGCACTGCAAATACAGAAATGCGCTGCAAATACAGAAACACTGCAAATATAGAAAACAACAACAGCACTTGCTTGGACATGCTTGTTGCCACGGTTTGTGACTCATGAAGTTACTGAAGTCTGGTCCATGTATCATCTCTTCATGTTTATGCTGTGGATTTCTGACTTCTGCTACTGCTCTATACTCTGCACATGCGCTGACAGTGACTGCTGCACATGTGAATCAGTTCTATTTGTAACACCCAGAGTCCCTCAAAACCCCAGTACTGGTCTTCTTCACCATCATCAATGGAGGTTATCTCGTTATCATTACAATGCTTGGCCTACTGCAGGCTAACCTTTGGATATTTTTGCTCTAATAATGCTTAATATGATTATTATGCAGGCTCCTCAGAAATCATTCAAATGACAGATAGAATTCCACTTTTTCGCTCTGCAAGGTCCTTTGAGGTGCGCATGCGTAGAGTAGAGCAGTAACAGAAGTTGGACAGACATAAACATAAACATGAAGAGGTGATACGGACTAGACTTCAATAACTTCATGAGTCACAAACCGTAGCAACAGGCGTCGTTACCGTTTTCTGTAGTTGCAGCGTTTCTGTATTTGCAATGATTTTTATCTGTATATATTTGGTTAAATCTGAGTTGTTTTAGAAACCTGGGGTCTGTGTCACAAAGCAAGTTAAATGTGGTTCACCTAAAATATGTAAAATATAACAAAAAAAAAGACATAGAAATAGTAGACAACAGCACATTACATACTAAGAACAGTAGACTATACACACATGTGGAGTTATTATATGGACCTTAATGCTTGCAGTTAAGATCTATCATTTTCACACAGGTGCAAGACCATTTTCATCAGGCACATCCCATTTTTCAATTGCTTCTGTTTGGTAATAATGTGGCTTCAAACAAATCTGCTCATGCTGAGGTGGATGGAGTGATGCAGCTGAGGTTTTTTTTTGGCACATCGGGTGGCGCAATGCAATTTTGGTACTTGTTTTGGCATGAAATTGTTGCTTTTGTTGTGTCTCTGGCCACCATCACAAATGCAAGCGAGTCATTTTTTGGCTGCAGTTGGAAGCGCACAGAACTCTCCAAAAATCAGAAAAACCCTTTCATGTGTGTTAAATTTTTCAATTTCATAAAACTTTAAACTACTTCACATTCAAATGCACATCAAAAATAAAATTCATGTGATATAATTGCTTGAGGAATGAATAAGTTCCATTCCTTTTGGTTGATTAAATACCTGTAGCCGTCAGTTTTCAGCAAGAATTATTATCTTGCTTTATTATTAGAATTATTATCTGCCGTCTCTAATTTAAGGAGTCTGCTGCACGTAATTATGCAGTCATTATTAAGATAAATCTTCCCACAGGCATCTAACAAGATGGGTACATGAGCTTTTGTGCAGTTAACGTAAATTCAATCTGATTCACTCTTCCTGTCTGTGAAAACATCACTCTGTGCTCTTCAGTACTTGTGAATATGATATATTTATCCATACTGTGTGAGGATGAATTATGAAGAGTGACGCCATTTTTCCTCAAGACAACTGGCAAGACGATGGCTCTTTTGTTCAGTTTCACTTTCTTAGCGTGACCCTTCTACTCCTTCTTCGTGTGACAGACCCCTACTGCCCTGATGGTCGTTTCCGGCGTTTTAATATGACTGAACACCTTCAAAAGACACTGCAACATAATTCATTAATGTCTTTATATTTTCATGGGCACTGATGCTCTCTGTGAATAAAAGTAGTGCTTGATGCCACTTGAGTTTTGATTGTGTATTGTAGGGAAAACTAATTAAATTCATCAACAGTGAGCAGACACCTTCACTATGAATGTCTCTTTATTATGTTGAGAAAAAATGTAATCCGGGTGGCAGTATGATCCCTACAAAACATAGTTGCTAATGCAAATTAGTTGTTTATTGTATGAAAGTAATTTCTAGGAGACACACAGCTCTTTGATGGGGAACAGTGTACTGGAGGTTAGAAGCCGCTGCATTTTTAGCAATATCATTTCTTTTTATCCTAATTTGTCCGTGCGCCCTTGGAGTTTCACCTGTTCTTTAAATATTACAAGCCAATCGGGCCACAAAGCCACCTTTCCTGATCTTTTGTTCTATGTTTCCATATTTTCTCATTTTTTTAGCCTAGTACAGTATGTGAATGTAGGCCTGCTATTATCCTTCTTTAACAGCAAGTTTGCAGTTGTTGACGGAAATGTTGATTAACTTTTGGAAGGTTTTAAGACCAGTCACAGCGTGTTCCCCGCATACAGCAGGTAAATCAGTCAAAGCACCGTTCAACTTGATCAAGCTTCTATTATGTAATTTGTTTAACACATGCTTTGTATTTTATGTATCTGACACAGATTACAGACAGTCAGATACAACTCATTTTAAAACCAACTGATGATCCTCTTTAGCGCCATGGACAGCCAGCATTAAGGAGCTTTTAACAGCCATGTCAGTATAGTTGCTATCACAGGGAAATGCACTTATGAGCAGTTTTGTGTGTTTGTTCAAACCTCTAAGACTGATCATTACTGGGAAATGGGGCCATGGTAAATTACATTTTATCTTAACTAATGGCTGACAACAAGGCTGTAAACAAGACCTGAAAAAGATAGGAAGTGCCTACAATGTTGACAAAAGAGTGTAAACCAACTATAGTATAATCTGCTGAGTTTGTACTGTAGGATTAGTTACAAAATTTTTGACAATTTGTGCTTTTTCCTACTTGGGGCATTTTCAATGTAATGGAGAAACACTTTTCTTTTACATTGTAAAAGAATACCATGGACTTCATACAGTACATTTTTTCTGTGGTCTAAGAAAAAAATAACATCTAGATGTAAGATATACATGAAATCAGTAATCATTTACTGTATAGAGCATGAGTACTTTCCTATAGTGTAATTTCATTTGCTTCATCCATTTAAATGTTTCCATGGAAGCATTAATTTCCTGATTCATTCTTTACCCTGACACAATTTATGGTCAAACTGAGAATTAGTTCATTACAATAGCTCATAACTTTAGGGCAGAAATATGTAATCAGCAAAAACATGTTTTGTATGCCAAGGTTAGAAATAAACTCTGAGTAGATATGGACTGTAACTAAGTTAATATATAGGAAAGGTCACTCCCACACTTAGTTTGAAATTGGTCAATTAAACTTAGGTAGAGACAAATTACAACACTGAATCAATCTCATTATCAAGCTGCTTCCATGAATAATGAAGTGAAGTCTTGACTCTGACACTGACAGTCACCCAGAGTCATTTATAGAAGATAATTGTCAAATGAAAATGTTAAAGGGACAGCCCACAGTGGGAGACTGTCTATAAGGCAACACAGACCACAGTCTGTGATCCATCACTGAACCACCTGATCTCTGAATGTATGAGAACCAACCTTGAACTGGCTCATGCTTATGTGACTGCTTGCTGTTTCTGGGCAGATTTTCAAGACATTATGTAAAAAGCTCATCGTGTATTACATAATTGAAAAGAACTCAGAAAGTACCTGAAAGGAGTTGAAGAACAGCTCACAGTACATGCGGACTTCCCAGCTCGGCCCCTCAAATGTATGAGGCATCCCAACAAAGATGATGTAGTGGATGCCAAACACCAGCACTAACACGAGGGTGGACTTTGCAAGTTTCCTATGGAGACGCACACACATAAACGTACGTAAACATGTATACAGAGCAGAACCCAGCTGCTTTGGATTTTTGTGGTTGATACCAATATCAGTATTTGAGAATAATTAGGATCGAATAATGGTATATCAACCTTTTTTTTTTACATTCCACAATAAACCATTAAAATATACATAAAAAGATTGTGATAATGACATGTCTATGGCAGGGTTTACTATGTATTATTGAAGATGTAACAGTAAATTCCCAGTAAATATCACAGGAAAATAGATTGTTATATTTAAGAACAACTAATAAAAACACTAATAAAACTGAAATATACTTAAATGAAGAACAGCTATGGTCAAATATACATAACTGACAGCCAGTTTAAAACAGGTATCACTGTCACGTACTGCTCTGCACTATTTTGCATATCCGCCAACGTATACACCAACATGCCTGTGTGCCATCCCATATCTGTGTATTGGCAAATAATACTGAATATAGGTGATATCTAATACAGGTTTAATATATATGTGGTTGGAACATTTGCAGTTTTATAGGGCATGGTATTTATTTGTCAGAAAACAACCTGCAGGCATCACATGTCTTGGTATAAATGAACCAAAGTATTGGCCACCTTCATATGTGTAAAACAAAAGTATGTAAAATGCAAGTTTCTTTGTTTGAAAACAAGAAAGTTGATGTTTCACATCAAACAGAACGAAAGCAACCAGTGTTTACTGTCGGGAGATAAATTAGCAGCAGTTTGGTGTGGTTACCAGGTTCATTCTAACACTCTGGATACTGAGATCAGTAATGATTTTTGTTGCCAAGCTCACATTGGGCACAGGTACAAGTACAGGAAAATATTTCAAACTTGTCTTTGAGGGAATATTAATGTTTCCTCCACTCTGTAACTACTAGACTGCAACACTGAAGTGCAGGGACATTTTTTCAGTGTATTGTTTAGGCTTAGTGTCAGGGGAAATTTTTGGAACTCTGGGTCTCTATTTCCCAAAGCATATAACAGCTTTTTCCATATTTTGCTGACTTCAGTCTGAATCCAGTCAGCTAATCTACACATCTAAATCAGGAAGTGACAGGTGTTTGAATTTGTTCTGTAAAGTAACTTTTTCTGCAGGGACTATTTCCTGTTGGAGACGTATATATTTTTGGTTGAGGTGTCTTCAATGCTTTGACTGGCAGTTTTGGAAATTCTACAGAGCTTTAGAATATATCAGAAATGATCCTATCGAGCATTGTGTGCTGCTTTGGCAACTCTGCAGCTGTGTGTGGTTCCTGGATGTGAAATATCCTACAGCCCTTACAAATAAGAAAAAAACACATTTTCACTAATTTTCTAACAAACCAACTAACCATTCTTCTATCCAATCACTGCAGACTACAGTTAATTTCCATCCTACATCCGAAATACAATATTAACACACTGAAGGAGGTAACGTGTGTTATATGTCCATAGTGATCCTTTCAAGCAATAGCTGAAATAGATGAAAACTACAAATACACAATGGTAAACTTTATCTCATCCTAGCTGACTGAGTTACAAGCATCTGCATACAGCGCATCTCTCTCATGTTCAAACAAATCTCAGTGCCAGTGCCACACAGCCATCAAAAAAGCACAGCTAAAGCTCAGAAAGCCCTCTCGAGAAAATAATGCAGAATTAATTCCCTCCTTTTAATTTATGAAGACCAACTCAATTGTATCTAGCAGCGCCTCGGGGCACGCAATCCCTTCCTGAATGGAAAAGCAGTTGATGTGTTTTTTGGCAGTTGTCTGCAGACAGAACTGAAATATCTACACTCCCTTAAAGTCATGTACAGTAAGGACTGAAGGAAAGGAAGTGCTTTGTAGCCTGCTGCATGACAGCCACAGCAACCCAGATCTGCATGATGAGCTTTAAACTAACTGAAATGAGAGTGTATGTATTCATTCAACATGTTTGTTTCCAGTCACTGAACAGAATTCCAGCAATCAATTATCAACAGGCTGTTACCTTTGGAGAAATCCTCCAGTTGGGAGAGGGAACTGAGCTGTCTTGCATTCCCTTCAGCTGTGACATTGATATTATGTGGCAGCTCTACATTCTCACATGCATGTGAATTTCAATTTACTATTAGCATAATAAGTTGTCAATTAATTCTAATGAAAACATTATTCCAACCAGGCCAAAATGCTGAATACCTGCTCGCATTTGAATACTGCAAAACAAAAACAAATCATAATACTCTATAGGACACATATTCATGGTAATTTTGATTTACAGGGCTGAAAAAGAAACTGCTTGCCCCAACAGACAGGAGGTCAGACAGTGATCTACTTCCCTGTCTCCCCCTGTTAGCATTTCTGGTTGAACTGGTAATGGGAAAATAAAGAATGAACATGGTTCAGCCAAGGTAAAGAGGGATAATGTTATGCAATCCAAGATGCAATTTGCAGTCAGTTTCAATATCTTTTAGCAATTACATTTTTTTACTTGAAATATGCAACATGACTGCATGACTTCAGTTTAAAAATTTAATCCAAGCTTGTTTTGGCTAATGTTATCTCTCTTCCTCTCTCTTGCTTCAGCAACATCCATAGTAAACAGCTTGAAGGCTTGGGAATAAAATTCATCACAACTTATTTGGCTTGGCTGTTTATAATTATCCAATTAAATGATATATTCATGCTATGTGCTTAGGTAACCATACTACTGGGTATCTAAATTCTGTGTAATTTTAACAATATTGACAATACTGCCACGATATGTACAATGACATACAATTGCAGACCACAATTTCTTTAATCATGGTCAATAAATGTATTCCTTATAATGTTCAGCAGTGTCATAACTGATGCAATGAGCAAATGAGCAATGAAAATAAAAAACAAGTTGTAATAAACTGTAGTTTTTTGCTTTAATTTCGGCAAGCTACTGGAGCTATCATATTTTTAGTTTCTAGGTTTAATCAACCTCAAAAGTTTAAGCCAGCCTTTGCAAGTTCTATGCACTTGCATTTTTCAAAATAATTTTGTATTCAGCTATTTTCCCTCACCTGCTCTGTACTTTCTTTTTTGGGTACCCTGACTTCACTTAGATTTTTTAAAATATTTTTTTATATTTTTCTGTATGAAATGTGCTGTGTTTGGTTTACATTCATCTTCCAGCATTTCTTCCAGTTTACTGCACCCTATCCCTGTCATCTGTTCTGACTAGTAGTTTAGTCAGTTTAGTCCGCTCATTTACACAAAGCAATGTTGCATGCAGCCTTCAATACGGTACTCTTCTTAGAAAATACACTGTAATTAGAGTGTTTTTATCTGACACATTGATGCCAGCACCAGCATGGGAAAATAATAGTGATAATTGCAGATATGAAAATGCTAGAACACTTTACGTGTGTGTGTGTGTGTGTGTGTGTGTGTGTGTGTGTGTGTGTGTCAGCATCTATTACTCATGTTGTGGGGACATAGATTTGTTCACATAGTCACATTGTGGGGACTTACCTACTTTTTCAGGACAAAATGCAAGATACCACAAAATCGTTACATTTTAGGGTTCAATCTTGGTTAGGGTTTTGGATAAGGGCTGGGGTTAGGCATGCAGTGGTTATGAATAAAGTTAGGGTAAATCTGTTTGTGTGTGTGTTTACTGATTTGCACGAGCTCTGCATGTATACTGTATGTATAAGTGAGAGTCGGTGAGAAAAACAAAGATGGCACCTTTTTGGCTGGACCGAAGAGGGCCAGCCCTACAAATGCGAAAGTCTGTCACAGAGTGAGTGAGAGACTGACTGACTGAGTGATGAAGTTACACGATTGGTTGGTTGAGTGTTGGAGGTTCCTCATTGGCCGCTGCTCTTTCAAAATGAATAGGCGTTACGTACCATAACTCTATGAGTTTATCCCTCGCTTTTAACACACTGAAGACATTTAGTCTACGCCCATGAAGTACGTGGGTCCCACCTCGGTCTCACCTTGTTATGCATAACTTAAACTGAGACCGGACAATCGGCTCCCAACCAGCTTTATCTTTGGATAATTAAAGGAACCGGAGTTATGGTACATTACTGACGGTCTATTCCGTACAGGCTTCGCCCTCTAAGGCTATTGTTAGTGGGATAAAGGCGAAGCAGGATGTGGTCCAGTAACCACAAACGCACACCCACTTCACGTGAAACAATAACCAGTCCACACTCCGTCAATGCAAGCATACTCACATAACTCAAAAACACAAACGTGAACGTCATGATGGTCCTAGAGGAAAAGTCAGGGACAAAGACCAAAGTGGTGGACCAACAGACCAATATAGTTCCCAATGCACAATTTACTCCTTTTGAGTAAAATTTGCAAAAAAAAATCGCTGTTTTAGGAAAAATGAAACCATATATTTGTGAGCTGTTTTTAAAGATTCATGTCCTCAGTATGGGAACAAATGGGCTTGGGGCTGAGTACAACAGACAGGGTAGGGAAATTAAAATAATATTGAGAGACAAACTAACTTCAGTTTGATTTTGGTCTTTTCATGGGTTTTGTTTGTATTTTCACTAAAAAATAGAGAATAAACCAACTTATTATTTAAGATTGAAAACAACTTGCGTCCCTACTACTGTGCAGTACACAAAACATCTGGCTGATTAAGTTCTTGGTCTACGTTAAACAGCTAAATCTCTTCCTTTCCCCTTCTTCCAGCTGGCAAACAATAACATTATGCACATCATCTGGCAAGGAATGACACAGACATATCCTGGTTCCTCCACTTGATCTCAACAATTTAAACCTCCATTCTGTCACCTTCTCTAATCACCACAATAACAGTGTATGAACAAAATGTTGTTATAATTGACATTTTCCTCTTCTGATGTCAGACAATAAATGGGTATGAAATAGTGATTTAACTGCGGTTCATTAATGTTGCCAGTAAATCAAGGTGAACTCCAGTACAGTATGCAGAGGTGCCTGACAACATAAACATACAGTGAACGCGTCGGCTATGTTCACATTCAAAATAAGCGATCATGACAAGAGAGCGGTTGGACAATTCTGCAGCACACAACTTGCGTCAAACTCCAACATAAAGTGTACCGCTGGTTATATAGATACAGTCAGTTGAGCACAAACCTGTACTGTTTCCTGGTGTCGTATCTCCCTGCGTTTGTCTCTCGAATTTTAGTGGCCAACACTCGTACGATGTTCACAAACAAGATGAAGTTGAGCTGAAACAAAAGAACAGATAGAAAAACTCTTAATTTATGCAGTACATGTAAGTGCTCTTAGTTCCTGTTACTATTCTGTAATTGACATATATGGAAAATAAGAAATCATATTTAATTATTAATGACCAGCTTTCATACCATGGCTGAATTAAAGAACAATTAGGTTTTCAAGAGTGGATCCAAATATGAATACTTGTCATTTGTTAGTATTCACAAAAGACATATTGTTGCTGCAATTTCATCTATTAAATGAAAGAAAACACATTTTTAAACCTGAAATCTGTAGATTTCTGCATGTTGTCGACTCATGAATAAGATAGGGTTACATCTATAGGTTCGAACTTTTCCAATTACCACCTCATAGTTCAGTATGAAGTTACAGTACCTAGTAGAATGAAATGTCACTAATCTGGTAACACAAAAACTTTTGTTTGTGCAAACCAACGAACTGATCAAACATTTCTCACTAGAAAAATATGGACTGTACTTCCAATCACAGGCCAGATTTAGTGTTTTATTATCCAGCATTAAATTGCAATAAAATTAACTGACGTATTGTAGTGCTCTGTGGAGTCAATTCATTTTTCATAACAGCACTTTTTTTTTGCCAAGTTCTTGGATTTCTTCTCAGAGACTTTAATGAGGCTGAGGCAAAGTCATTTGAAAGATGCAAATTGAGGCTTATTTTTTCCACAGCCAGACACTTGGACCCCTGAATCTACATCATCCTTTCAATCCTATGTGCCACTTGGATGAGCCTGAATGAGAATATAATAACAAATACAGCTCCAGAATACACATACAACATGCCAAGAGTAACAGTACTGTATACATAGATATAATCCAAACATGAAAGAGCTTTGATTTTAAGCATTTTACTAGGGATGTAACCAATTCAATCTCCAAAGACTTGTTATCGGGGCCAATCAAGGCATTTTACATCAGCTGTCACACAGATGTTTTTACTCGTGAAGCTTTCATGCACAGCAACGCAAAGAGTGCGGCCATCGTCAACTCTCTGTCTCTCCTCCACTCCACTGAGCTCCATGCGTTTGTAGCCTCAGACATACGTTCTGCGTCTGCTGACAGCTGCGGACTTGCGGGCGGGCATGCGGTTCCATTCATACTACAATTGAAGGTCCGTGTGTGTTCACTTGCCAGCCACACTCAAAACAATAGACTGTAACATTAGCTTTGGCTGGTAGCTACCTTGCTAAGTAGTGGCTAGCTTGTATTGATTGTGGCCATTCGTCTTGTATTCTTTCAAAGATTAATTATAGGCAGTGCCCGTTGAAAAAGAGCAGGGGCTGAGCCCGCCCGTGGCGAAAATAAACACTCAACGGACTAAAGTTCATTCAAATAACTCAGGCAAAGGCTGAAGCAACGCTGGAGGATACTTTAAAAGGAGAGAAATTCCCTTGAGACAGCGACAAGGCCAAAAAGATTACAGAGAGGGTTTGTTATTTTATACTACATGTTATTTTGTAAAAAAAAATTGAAATAAAAAAACATTCAGGAACAGCTTGGATGCAGGCAATATTTTTCGTAATGCATTGCAGAGCTATTCAATTGTCAAGCATATACATTGGATTGATTTTAATAACTTTAATGTACTTGAAGTGTGAAGGAAAATACAAGTATTGGATCGGGGCTCGGTATTCTCAGATACTCAATATTAAATTACTTGGATCAGGATCAGGGGAAAAAAAACTTGATCGGGACATCCCTACATTTTACCTAAATCCAGAGCTCCTTTGCTGTCAAACAGACATGAGTGACATGAATTCCTCTTCATTCTTTATCACCTCATCTTTTCTTCATTATTATCATACATAAATCACACACAGAAATGAAAATGTACTATAGTGGGTATGTGTTGTGTGTGACGAGAGGAAAGAGCAGAATTTAGACTGTGAACCCACATACAGCACCGTACTTTTCCAATAAATACTGGTCAGCAAAGACTGTGATGAGGACTGACTGGGAGTGTAATTCCATCATTTGTATGCAATGTCTTTGTAAATAATATCAAATCATGCACTTGACACACAGAGCTTATGAGATGTCTCTTCCAATAGCTATAAATATAACACTATGTACACCCTCGACTACAATCCCTGACATGGCGAGAACTCTGTTGTGAAGTTTGTGGATGACACCACCATCATTTGTCACCATCAATGATGAGACCTCACATCTCCACCCTGGTAAAGAAAGCTCAGAAATGGCTGTATTTCTAAAGGAAACTTAAGAGAGCAAAGTTCCCCTGCCATGTTCTCGTCAACTTTTACAGAGGAGCAATAGAAAGCATCCTAACTGGAAACGTTACAAATTGGCATGGTTTGTGCACGGCCCAGGACAGGAGGGCTCTGCAGCAGGTGATTAAAAATGTCTAGAACATCATTGATACCCATCTACCAAACATTAGTGATATTGGTGAGGAGAGGTGCCTGCATAGAGCCCCCCAGCCACAGCCTGTTCACCCTGCTGCTGTCTGGCAAGCAATATAGAAGTATCCGCTGCCGTACCACCAGACTCCAGAGCAGCCTCTGTCCTCCGGCTGTGAGACTTATAAATCCACCCTCCACACTCCACCATAATTAATCGGGTTTTTTTTGTTCTATTTTGGTTTTTGTGTGTGTAGCATAAAAGAACTACAACGTGAATTTCCCCAATCTTATACAACCTTGTGTTGTATAATGATAAATAAATAAACCCTTGTACCCTATGTGACAAGAATTTGGCATGTTATTTACAGCAATATTAATTTTAAATTGCCTGTGTATGAGTGCAAGTTTCTTTTGAGCTGCGGTAAATTGAACTAGAGATGCAATGCATGCACAATTGCATAAATCACATCATCTTATCTTGAAGAGCTTGTCAAACAAACTGCACGGCAAAATATCAACAATTTATCTGTCTTGTGGGCCCATACACAAACACACACACAAAAACACATACACACACACACACTTTTTTTTACTTGTACTGACATATTCATCATGCCAGGTGTAAAGTCACAAAAACACTGAGCTAACGAAGAGTTAGCTCACTTTGAAGTCGAATTAAATTAATTAACGTCATTGACATATTTATTTTTATTTTGACATGTTATCTTGTTAAATGCATTTATTAAAGTCCCTCTCTAGTCAAAAATGTATTTTTCTTATTGTTACTTCTTTTTTGATGTTGTTCACTTCACTGTGCAGAATGATTTATGTACATAGTTTGTTTTCACAATCATCTGCTGAAGGGGGAAAGTTTCTCCGTGCTCACCCTAAATCTTTACAATTTCCACAAGTGTGATGTGGACAACTGAGGCCTCCAGTGCACATACAAGGACTTTCCAGTGGAACAGAAGACATCTTGTGTCCAAGACATTTCCATATTCATATATTCTGGATTTCTGAATGAGGGACAAGACTTATTAACTTATTTTTTATGTCTTGAAAGGATCATTTAAAGTAGACTCAGTCTGGTCTAACCTTTAACCCTACCCACCCCACCAGTCTGCAAGTTTGAATATGAAAAAAATCTGGGGGTGTTGCATTTGAAAGAAGTGAGCTTACCAGACCTCTGTAGCCTGTCCCTCAGCTCTGCTTAAGGCTGGCACCTCTAAGCTACATTAGCTGCTACTAGCATAATACACCTGAATCTGTACAGTCGAGCAAATGGAGTCGAGTTGCATTGTAGGTAATGCCTGCATTGAAGAATCTGCTGAATAAAAAAGACAATATCTGTGGTTCAGCTGCATCAATTTTGATCTTGTTTTAAAACTGTCTATCAATGTTATAAGAGTGCAATGCTAAATTGGTGGAAAACTCTTTTAATGATAACATGACCTTTCCTCTACCGACACCCTCGGGACACACTTAGGCTCAAAGAATAAGATTTCTCATCTGTCCTGTCAGAAGACTTATAAGAGTTATGTTTACTGACAGCTGTAGGTACATGATGTCCTTTTTGTATTGATGGTCCTGATGTTGAAGGCCAAAGGCAGCAGCCTGATCCGGTGTGTCTAAGACGACCTTGGTGGCAATATCAGAGATCACTGAGGTGGTAGAAGAAGCAGAGGAAACCATCTTCTTGGTTTCCCTGCTGGAGGGTCTGGAGGTTGAATCTGTTTCTCTATCTTGGAAAATTTGCCACATTGTCCATTTGATCTGGATCCAGAGGGCTTTCTTTGACATTTGCATTCTGTCTGAAAAAAGACATACAGTGGCAAACTGTAAGATACGGCTACTACTAGTACTACTGTTGCCACCAAGCACCTGTGGAGTGATGTATCACCGGAAAAGGCCAGAGGTATTCACAATTATTAATTCAGAGGTTTGGAGGCCCCCTGGTTGCTTCACAAACTGCAGCTGTTTACAGTTTTTCCCGAACCTGTATTTCTATCTACATGAGTTAGGGTTAGCTGAGCCAACTCCATTCAGTGATGAAGACAGGTAGATTTAAGCTTTGAAGAAGATAATATACAAATCTTTGAGTTGAGATTATTTTGCCACATATGCACTAATTACCAGCAAAATCACTGGTAATTAACAGAAAAGTCTGTTTGTTGGGTATATCAAACTGTTAAACTGTTAAAGAAAGCAGCATCCATTCGGTGCAATAACTCCCATTCCCTTGCATGCACAGTGTCAGACTTTGACTTGTGGTTCCCTTTTTGTGGGTACCATAAGCCAAAACAAACAGATATAAAAAAAAAAACTACTTTATACTCTCCAGTGGTGGAAGGAGTATTTAGGTTATTTACTGAAGTAAAAGAAGCACCCTGTAAGATAAATTAAAAACCCTTCATTCAAAACTTAACATAAGTAAAAGTACAGAAGTATTAGCAATGTACTGAAAGTATTAAAAGTAAAAGTATTTGTTATGCAGAATTGTACCTGTCAGTGTTATTTTATTATATTAATTAAGAACATTTTTTCCCTCTGAAATTTAGTCAAAGTGGAGTAGAAGTATAAAGTAGCCTAAAATGGAAATACTTAAGTATAGTACAAGTATAGTACTTAGGTAACTGTACTTAGTTTGTTGATTGTTATCTCTTTGTGTTGAGATATCATCAATTTTTTTTTCTTCTTGTTGTCTTGTCTTGTCATGTCTTTATTTGTATTGAGCTTTTTGTCTTCACTTCCGTAAATGGACTTGCACTTATATAGCGCTTTTCTAGTCTTGTGACCACTCAAAGCGCTTTACACTACATACTATTAACCCATTCTCACACACATTCATACACTCATTTACACACACACTCACAGACCAGTGACACAGCCATCGGGAGCAATTTGGGGTTCAGTATCTTGCAAGTAGGAGTATGCACACACATCCAAACCAAGGAGGGCAGGTGCTGAGCCGAAAGCCAGCTGGCCATGTAACAAACAAATCAATAAATAAGCAGCTCGCACACTGCTGGGCTGCAGTGTTGACTAATTTATTAATTGCACTTAGGTGACGTTTCAAGCACAACTGCTCTTCAACAGACTCAGTATCTTGCCCAAGACACTTCGACATGTGGACTGGAGGAGCCGAGGATCGAACCACCGATCTTCCGATTAGCTCTACCTCCTGAGCCACAGCCGCCCCATAAGTTCAGTTCTGTTTAACATTATTATCTTATCTTTAATATCATAATCCAAACCATATCCATAGTGTCAACTACTCTTACGGAGGGCAGAGCAAAGTTTTGGTGAGCAGGCATATGGAGAATGGAGATGCGGGGTGTCAGATCCATGGAAAAGAGATGGCAAACTGGTTTGTAATTAAGGATTTAAAATGTAGTCCGTAGAGTTGCACTATATTGTGTTGACTGTTGTAGTGTGTTGGTCATGGTAAATAAAAGGGTTAAAGGGTTTTCTTTCACTTACATGCACACATAATTTTCAGATACAGTTCATGTAGTGCGTGCACTGTCTGTCTGTCTCTCTTCTCTCTCTCTCTCCATCATCCGCTGACGTCTGTCTGTTACGCACAGAGTTTTTACCTTTAGTAAAATTAATGAATCGTTTACCGGTTTAGTTTGTTTTGGAGCCACACCATAACATAAAGTCATGTTATGCAACATCCATTATTATCCATTCATTATGCATACTGCTTATCCTTAGAGAGCCGCTGGAGAGGGGCTGGAGCCGATCCCAGGTGGCAATAAAAGTATGCTGTGGGATAAGACGAGTATTGCATCGCTTGAATCTGATGAAGAGCAGTAGTGCTCGAAACGTCACTTAGGTGCAATAAATAAGTGGACATTGGAGCCCAGCAGTGTGCAAGCTGTTTATTTGTTTGTTACATGGTCTGTTCACTTTGGGCTCAGCACCTGCCCTCTTTGGTTTGGATGTGCGTGCATACTCCTACTTGTATATTTTCAACATATAACAGGTTCTACAGGATGTGCCTAACAAGTGAAATCCTTGGCATATATACAGTGTTATGTGTAGGTTTACAAATAAGGTGCCACCACAGTAATGGGGGTTTGTCTACTTCCGCAGCCCGGATTCATCTATATAGAAAGTAAAGGGATCACAAGTTCATCACAATTCAACCTGAGGGAGATATCAATGTCTGAATCAAATCGTATAGCAATCGACCCAAAAGTTGTCAATATGCATCGTTAAAGTCAGTAAGATTAGTTTTTTGGGGATCATGAATGGAGTTTTTTGGGGATCAGTCTGGACCAAAGTGGTGGATCAACCAAGCAACCACCACCCAGCCACACTGCTGGCGTGGTTAAAAAGCAATATTGTTCTGTTAGGTCCACTTAATTCCTGAGTTGTCAAATGATCAGTCATTACAGCCCTGTCAGTTATCAGAAGCCAATTTCTCTCAAAGTCACATTTTACAGGACACAGAAATAGTAACTTACTTGATCTGAAGAGTTCTCAAAATCTTTTGACAAATTAAAAGTAATTATAAGTAATTCTCGGTATTTGTGCATGAGGATTGTTGAATTGAATCTACAAAATAGCACGTGGTCTTATTTCTGCAGGTCGACACTTTCTGTATCTTCAGGAGGCAATCTGTTACAGCCAGCAGGGCATTATTCCTGATAAACCAAGGCCATCTCTGATTAGAATCTGTGGGAGATTTTTCTAATCACAGCTTGGTAGCAACTTAACTCATGCAGCAGACAGGCACAGACAACTTATGTCAAAACATGTCTTTCAACAAACGTGTTATTTTTCAGTGGTTGTTCAGTAGTAGTGGTCGTTAACTCCGAGCTTTAGCAAAAGCGGTGCTCACAGCAAGACACTGCATAAATGAGTACTTTCTCTATCTTCCTTTTTCCTTAATTAGTGTTTTTATGGCAGACTCCAATGCTAAAAGAATCCTCTGCCCGTAGAGGACTTGTGCACAGTATGGAGGGTAAAAGACAGAGAGAGAGACCGTTGCTAATTCTTGTTGATTTTCATGATTTGCATTGGCAACAAATACTGTTGCTTGATGCCATAAAGCTCATTTGAATAAGAATTAGAGGAGGATAAAGAGAGAGATGAAAGAAAGCGCATGTTCTACATATTCATCACTGCACACTTGATGACTTGATAACATGAAAGTACGTGTTATCTCTTATCTGTGCACAAGTGCTACATTACAGATACTACATTAAATATGCTTTTTTACAGGGCACTTTAAACACTTTTTGTTGTCACGGCTAAATCTCTACATTTACAGTATCCAGTTTCAAATTCCTGTAGCGTACGTGTATACATGTTTAGTAGAAGGAAAAGAATCTTCTCATTTTGCATAATTTATCCCAGTAACAGACAAGGAAGGTCAGACTCAGCCTTTTTAATGATTTGTCCTCCCTCTCGGTCTCTTTGTTGATGCATCTCAGTGCCTCCTATCTGTGCTGCTCCTTCCTTTTTAGAATAACCTGGAGATCATTAAAAAGATGTACATTCAACTCTGAGGTTACTATCTGTCTTAGGGTTAATTGTGCTCATATGTTTTTTTTTGCTTTAGGTGGCTGTGCCCTTGTAAGGTGTTGATTATCCAGTAATTGGTTCTTACAAACACATACAACACATCCACATTTTTTAGCTATTTTCAGATTTTTATAATTTAAAAAAATCTGAGTTTGGTCAGTTGGCTATTATGCCCATTCTATGTTGTGCATCAGTTGTAAAAATCACAGAATAGAGTTATCTGTGTATGCAGTTGTAGATACATTATAGGATATAATATAGTATATAGTAGGATATAAAGTAGTGTCTATATAGTATATAGATATGTCGATATATAAAGATCAATGTTTCAATTTTGCCATTGAACGATTCATCCAATATTGATGTTCTAACAGCCTCTTAATAAAGCTGAAAAAGAAAAGCCAAATGCTGTCTCTGAAGTACACCCTGTCTACACCACACTGGTTTTTAATTCCTCTGTCAGACAGAACAGATACTCCTCCATTTAAACCACTGCAGCTATCTACACCAGGAGAGTTGGGGGTGTGGGCGAAGGAGAGTTGAAGGGGGGTCAACCCTAACTTGAGGCAAAGATACGGCATGAAGTGAAAAGGGAAGGTGCGTGCAGGGATGCCAAAACAAAATATGATCCGGAGTTAGAACAGTTTCCTGGTTTAGATCAGGAAGTGATCAAAATATAATTAAACAAGCCAATGAATTTGACAGCTTTAAATGCCAGCTTCCGATACTCGACACTTGTGGACACATTGTGGTTGGTACTCAAAAAGTACTAAAGTTTGAAGATCAAAGGTTCAGAGCAGTAGCTTGGGGTTTCTTTTGTAGCCATTAAAAAAACAAACTGTGTTGCAATGTGGGTACGATCAAGTCATACATCTATGTGTCCCTTATAATAGTGTTGAAAATCTCTTATTCCAGTCGTAATACAGTGATGGACAGAACCAAAGTATGCATATGAAAAGCAGAAATCTGTTGATCCGAGGTTTGGCCTCTCACAGTACCAGAACTGCAGTATCGCCATGCTGTATTTGTATTGTGCCAGTGCGTGAAAAAGGTCTTGAATTCAAAACATTTAGACTCTTAAGTCATCCAGGTCAGGAATTAATGAGTCAAAGACAAATGACTTGACGTTTTAGTTTTGAAGATGTTTCTCCACTACTTCATCTTCAGTCTTCAGTATAGTGGGTTGAGTGCAAACAATGAGGTAAAGGGGCAGGAAGCAGTTTGTATTCATACAACAAAATCTGTTGGACACTAGTACAAATCACCGCATGGCACGACATGAAAGCTGACTGCGCAATAATAGAAAGGAGAATAAAATGTCTCTTACATTAACTGCACACAATCGAAAATAATTCTTCAAATTCTGAGCATTATTATCACAGCTCCCTTTACTTAACTTGGCTAAGTGTGACTAAGTGTGAAGCCGTCACAAGCAACACACAGAATTCTTACTTCAGCCATCTGTAAGAGTTGCAAATTTCTTAGCAACTTCTCAAGCTATATTAATACGTCACATAATAACAAACTCTGCATTTCACACTCACACTCTTACCCCAATAGCTGTCAGGATGGGAACCTGGTAGATCCACTTAATGTTGCCAGCACTTAACTCCCAGCATCTGTAGTGGACACAAATACAGAGCAGAGGATGAAGTTAGAGAAGCAGGAAAAATAAGGAGCACAGCAAAAAAGAAGGTGGGTGGTGTACATAGTGGTGGTGCAGAGAAAGATGAGACAGACTGAGTAGTTAATTGGCACCAAATAAATGATTGAGTTCAGCAATAAAAGGGAGGTTAGAGGTGGCCTTTTGGTAATAAATCATTCAAATGTCACAAACTTTTTTTTGGTTTGTCAAAAGAATCAGAAAAGGGATCTCAGAGAAGATACCGAGAATATCGGAGACAGAGGATGAAATGGAAAACAGAGGCAGATGTAAAGGGAAATTAAAGATGGATGACAAAAAGAAGAGAAAAAGAGCATTAAGGGTGACCTCGTTTAAATACTGCTTAATTCTAAATGTAACCCTTTTCATACTGTATTGAGTTTCCATTTTATAACCCATGTTTTCAATTTCAGTTTCTGTTTAAAAATTGCCTTTTCATGACATAACAAATTCACATGACATTCCTTGACTTTATAATGACCTGCTTTGCTTCGTAGTAGAGTAACATTGTCCACCCTTTTCTCTTATTTTGTATTTTCTCTTTTACTTTTCTGTGATCTTATACCGTACATTACATCAGATTGCATGCCATTTCTACTAGTCTTAGTTAAAAGTGAAACTAACACTCGAGGGACTACTTTATCTGTATGTCACACTGAAAAATGTGAAGGATTTTGGCCTGGCATTCTCTCCATATGTGAACCATTACATTTGCGAGTTTTGATATTTTTTTTAACTGAAAACTTGAAACATATGAACTGAAACATATTGCTTTCCACATTGTGGATGTTCCAGGGGATTATGCAAACATGATTATGCAGTTGTATTGCAAACGCTGCCTGTGTGTACTTTGCATATTATGCATGAATGGTCTTCAAAAACACATCCCCAATGTAATGTGGGGAAGACATGTACTGCCAGGAATGCACAGTACACTACTTCTCTCACAGTTCTCACCTTAATTCCCCTGAGTTAACTAGGTAGTTTGTTTGTGTGCAAACAAAGCCGCTGAGATGAAGACATGCTCCTTAGCATCAAGTAAAAAATATGGCTTGAAAAATGTTACATACGGGTTGCGATTGGGCTTAGACTTAGAAAGAATAAGTTAAGATATATGATGAATGAAGACAGCGACAAAACTGCAAAAAAGCAAATATAAAAACAACCAGAAATAAGACAAAGAAATCCCTTACATTTTTTGTAACAAGACTGACGCAGGCTGCGCTGTGTAAAATATAACAACAACTACTTGTAAAATTTCATACTGCCTTAACTATGGAAAGTTATGACACTGTTATATAACATTGTTTTAAATCTGAGTGGTTCAAAAGAAGTATATTCCCTGAGACTGTCGAGACTGTTGAACGGTAACACTTTGGCACTATACTATGTGTATATCTTTGTTGTATATGTAACATACAGTGTGTATATGTTGTTTTCAGTGTCGCTCAATGTCTTCTCTAATCTATTTAATTATTTATTTATGGCATTTTGTGTGGGTTTTTTTCCATATTATGATGGCTTTATTAGAATGCTGTGTTGACGGTTGTCTTATCTGTTCTGTTTGCACTATGAGCTTACAAAAGTAAGGTCCTAATATATTTTGCTGTAACGGAAATAAAGTAAACTCAACTCACCTCAACTCAGAGTGCCAAACCAAATTTAATGTGATTTACACAAACATTTATTATGACCACTTCTTCTTTGTGACAGTCACAACCACTTAGCATAAGCCACATAATGGAAATTAAATTAAACTAAATCAGCAACTAATATTCACACAGATGAAAAATATAGTTTAAAATAATATTTAGGGCCTTTTCACACCTGAAAGTCTGAACCAATGTCCGAACCAAGGTTTGTGTTTTCGTTACATTGTATCCACCTTATTTTGGAATGCGGAAGTAAACAGTTGGTCAAACTTCCGGTTTTTGTGCCGTATTTCCGTTTGATTGTTTCCGTCAACAGAGCTAACTAGCTTAATGCTAACTAGCTTATTTAACAATGCATGAAGCCATAGTTGTCCAAAAAGTTGTTATGTTAGCTGCTGCTGCGCTGAAAAGTGAGTTAACTAGCCGATGACCATAAGTGCCTGGCCGGAAGTCTTGCACAAAAACCCGGAAACTGCGTCTGTATTTGCTTTCCTAAATAAGGTGGATACATTTGCTCCAGTAAGTTTTGATTTCACATTGCAATTATGCGAGTGCACTAAAGAACTATACATGAGATATATACATCCTGTCGTCATCACCTGCGCCTCCCTGCACCTGGAATGAACTGGTTTGTAGACGGGCAAGGTTCCACCAATCAATTGCTAGTATTGGGAGACGAAACTCACATAGGTGATGAAAACAGGATGTAGGTATGTCATGTATAGTTCTTTAGTGCGCTCGCATAATTGCAATGTGAAACCAAAACTAACTGGATCAAATGTATACAATGTAACAAAAACACAAACTTTGGTTCAGACTTTCAGGCCCAAAGCAGTCTGTCCATCCCAAACTCAAACAAAACAAAAACTTAAATTGCATTCTGTAATTTGTCATATAAATTCGGCTGCCCTTTTGGAACTCTTGTTCCAGCAGTGTGGCCTGTGTAGAGAATCAGTACAATAGGCTTTTTTCAGTCTTTGAACAGGAGTGAACTAAATAATAAATGTTATCAGCAGTTACTGAGAGGCAGAGGGGAGGTCATATTTGGCAGGAAATACCATTACATCAGAATTTATTAAAATAAACACTCAACTCAGCAGTCAAAACCTCTGATGATTTTCCTGCAAATGGATAATGGAGGTAGACCTTTGTAATACAGTGGAAATCTCTAATAGTGATCACGGTTCAAATTGATCCAGACCGAGACCACCTCTAGTTTTAAAAATGCTTTCCCTATGTTGTCACGTATGAAAAGACCCAAAATGAACTCTGTAAGCAGACTACTTGATTACTATAAGCAAATTATTTAAACAGCATTTGTATAGGAATGATTCTGTCCTAAGCTTTTTGATCCATATAAGCAGTTGATCACTGTAACCATGATCACTATAAGCGGTTTCCACTGTGATACAAATTAATCTATTGTAGATTGCTGGTGTCCTCTACAAATATTGGACTACACCAATAATTTTACCTTTTGTGTTTCTGAAATACGCCTTATGGTTAAAAGGATGCATTAAGGGAAATCTTAATGTTACAGCATACAATGATATTTTAGACAATAGGCTGTGGTAACAGTTTGGGGAACGTTCTTTCCTGTTTCAGTACGACAACACCACTGTGCACAAAGTAAGGTCCATAAAGAAAAGGTTTTCTGAGTTTGGTGAGGAAGAACGTGACGGGCCTGCACAGAGCCCTGACCTCAAACCCATCCAACAGCTTTGAGAAAGCCGACTGCAAGCCAGGCCTCACAGACTTCACTTTGGGAATGGGAGCAAATCATTGCAGCCAGGTTCCAAAAGCATGAGGAAAGCCTTCCCAGGAGGCTGTTATAGCAGCAGATTAATGTCCATGGTTTTGAAATGTTTAAGAATCGCATGTGGGTATAATGTTTGGTGTCCACATACTTTTTTAGATGTCCACATACTCACCAGTGTACCTGACATGACAACTTATAAATGAGAAGCTCCTCTGAGAAACATTTATTCAGAATTATTTTGCAAATTAAGTCACGCATTTTAAGTGGATTTCACTGATGATTCAAATGTCACCAAAATTAAGCATTTTTCCATGTTTATATTCAAACTTATACTTGATGACCTTTTAAAAAAATGTTTTGGTGTAAAAGAAGACCTGCATTTAGACACAGTGTGATTTGCTCTCTCACCTTGCATCTGCTAGCGTTGCCCTGACAATCGCCCACACTGCCACAAAAACAGCTGGAACACCTGAAATTACGCAAAAGAAACAATGAGCTGTGCTGTCCCGATGATGTCAGATACTTTGTTTACCTGATTCATGGTCTAGGTCCCATTGCACATTCTCATTTAATTTCCTATACATGATATTAAGGAAGTAGAAATGTGACAACCTGATCTCACAGAAATACATGATATGACCACGACCTCTTAACACCACATTACGTGGTGGTGGCCACGTAATGAGGTCGTGGGCATTTCACGTATTTCCGATACAAAGGGCACGTGGGAGAACAAGAAAGCAGTTTGGTGAAAACGATCGCACTTTGGTTAGGTTTAGGGACCAACACTACTTGGTTAGGCTTAGGAAAAGTTTCACATGGGAAGGGATATTTGACTTTTTGTTTCACACAGGACACGAACTCCAGTCCCCGGCATTCAAATCCTGTGTTTCACCCATCCATCCAACCACCCAAGCACCCTGTCAACCTCCCTGGGTGGACTTTCACGCTCTTCATACTACTGATGTAAGACAAAAACGTGGTGCTGACACAATTGAATACATTACTTTGAAAGTCATGCTGACTACACGTAATTTTCTTTCATGGGCAGCGTCTGTCAAAGAACCAGGCTGGATGAGCATTAACTCCCTGAGGGACTATATGAAAATCATTGGGGGGTAGGGAGAAAAGGCTAAAACTTATGTTTCACTTTTTAAAACAACAAGACCCTCCCCAGAACTATTAGTGCTGTCCTTGGATAAAATCCATATTACTCAAAACTGACATATTGATCCTATTGGCTACTAGTTGTTCATGATGGAAAAAATAATGCATTGACACAGAGATGTGATTTGTCAGGGCTTGACATGATCCTCCACATTTTTATTACCCAGTTCCTTAAGCGTAATCCCAGACAGTATATCATTTGCATTCAAACATCCGCACTCATTTTTTATTTTTTTTTATTTTGAACTTTTATAAAGCATACATCCGAAAACACAAACCAGAGACAACTGCACACAGACCCCCACCCCGATCGCATTCCATTGTTTTCTATGTAATCCCACACACTGGCAGCATATTGACAGGCGTCATCACTCTTTCACGCATCATGACACACCTCCGTATTCACCAGACGTGCGTCAATTCTGCAGAAAAGCAGCAATGTCATATCTCTCACTCCCCAGAACCGCACATCCCAGCTTCTTCTGTCTGTGGGGCACATTCGGTGTGTTCTTCTGCCGTGAAATGACACAATGCTACATGATGCAGACACTGTGTGTCACACTTTACTGTACAAAAACAAATGATCTGCTAGCCTTTGGACAAACCAGTATTCACACTTTCTGTCATATCACACCATACAAAGAAATGCCTAAACTTTCAAAAGCCCTTATAAAGTCAAGAAACAGAATTTCCTAAAGAAAACTTGCAACTACACCATCAGTTTCTGGGTCGCTATTGATTCCACTTTCACTCCACTTTCTTTCCATCAATTTCTACATTTATAAAAACACTTCTTAACAAATTACCAGCATAGACTTGATCTGTCTTCATGTATCAATGTAGGAACAAACCTGCTCCCAAGACTGGCTTCACTGCTAACTCTCAGGATCAATTCTGAATGTGTTAAGTCTACTTTTAGATTTGCTTATCTCAAGTGCTGAAAAGCATATGGTACCCTTTGGGGCAAGCATTCAAATGGTATTATAGATTGATTTGTACCAGCAAAGATTAAAACAACCTCTTGAAAGGAAAAAGGCTCCATGGAGAAACGCTTTATCTATAAGAGCCAAGAAAATAAAGTGTGACCCACCACGACAACTATTAAGAGAGACTTTATATTTACAATTCAGAACTTAAAATTGACATAATTTGTTTTTTCTCTAAGGTCATGAGCAGTAACATTAACAACGCACACATTCTATTTTCTCCTGTTGCAAAGCTAACTAACCCTCTGAATCAACAGGCTGCAGTTTTTACTGTGCTCTAAAGCATATTACTGTTTTACAGTAGTTTGTTGAATTGTAAATTTTACATTATGTAGCTTTAAGTAGTCAGGATATCAACCATGGAATGTCATAAATAATGCATCTGACTTATGTGGCCCCCTGAATACATCTACAAGCAAGCAGAAGTGATTGCATAAGATTGTGATTGTTGTTGTGCAAGACCAACTTCTCTCAGAAGAAATGTCCCTTCCCTCTATCATCCCCCTAAGCACCTCGTCTAAATATGGCAGCTTCATTACGGTCGACACGATTAATCAACGGAACTTTACCTGGATTATAAGTGTTCCCCCATCTTTCAATATATATTCGGCCACATAGACACATTTTAAATGAATGCTGAGCATTATGGGAGTGTGAGAGTAGAGGGAAGTGCAGTGATGTAACCATAATCTTATGGTGATCACTGAGCACGGCACTGGAACAGCAAGTGGTTATGTTTGTTCTTCAGTGGGCACTTGATGGTAGCTACAGATGGAAATATGTGAAAGAAAAGGATTCCCCTCTTATCTCCAGCTAAATTCACACTATAAAGCCAAAGTAGCACAAAATGGGTGCTGCAAAAATAATGAGGTTGTTAGGTTTCCAGGGAGAAAATGAAGGGGTGGATGTGTCCTTTGGCAGAGCTGATTTTGGACCTGTCAAGAAATGCATCCCCAATCTTACAAGTGTTTGATGCACGTGAGAAGGAGATGATGACACAAAGCAAAATAAAGGTACCTTGTGGAGTTTTGTACCACTATTAGTGCTGCGGAGCAATGATTTTATGAGAGGGTAGGCAGAAGGCAATTCAAGAACACTTAAATAGTTGTTATGTTAAACCAAACCAACGCAGCAGTTACCTCACAACCCTGCAGCTCATTCTGTTTGTTTACGAATGATGGTTTGGTGATGGAAAGACATAAGTCTTCATTGTATTCTTTTAGCCATAAAAACACAGATATTGAGTCTAATTAACAGAACACTGCCTCTGTCAGGTCACTGGACAATGTTTCTAAAATAAGCGTACCTGTTTCCCAATTACTGTAGAAACAATGGTAGACATAACATGGAAGGCTTGGCAATAAAGTAAGCAATAGCCATAAAACAAGACTCTCTACTTAATGTTAGCACTGTTCGCAATATCATTACATTTAGAGAGGGTTTTCAGAAATGCAAAGTAAAATCCTGATAAGATGTTAGACTGTCCAGCATAAATTATGCTGTGCGTCATCTATGTACCCAAACACTTATTGATACTGTGACTGTTGGGATGTAATCAAACCAAACCAAAGCAGCCATTTAAATTCTGGCAAGGTGTGCAGAAATACAAGCGTAAAACAGACACAGACAAGACAGAAACCTAATGTGAGGGCCCTTTCCTTTCCTTTTCGTGACTTCAAAGAAAAGAACAAAAATTGAAGAAAATGACATTCGTTCTGTTTGAGTTATAAAACTCTGATCCCAAGGTAATTTCTTTTCCTCCAAAATGCAAGAGTAGCACTTTCTAATTTCTCCTACACACATGACCAGACAACCACCACAAATTACCACAAGGCAATTATATATGAGAGCTAGAGAGCTGTTGTTGCTGCTATGTGGCCTGGCGCAGAAAAAGAATATAAATTGTATAGAATATAATAATCCATTGTATTGTCTATATTCAACCATAAGCTGGCACTGCACTTGTGGCTGTGTTGTAAGTTTGGATCTTTATTATCTAAAGCATCGGCTACATTTTTGCTGTAGTAATTGTTTAGAACGGATGCTTTAGTCATGCTGCACCATGTCGTAGGTGTAAAGTGAGAAATGTGTATTTCTTCTGCTTACCCCACCCGATGAGTGTGAAGCCCCAGAGGTATTTGGAGTCTGATCGGAAAGCCATGAAGATGAGGCTGTGGAGGTAGAGGCCCTCTACCAGGATCCAGTAGTAGTTGGTGGCCAGAAAATAGATGAAGAGCAGCACTGTCACCTTGCAGCCAATCTGATGACAGAACATTAACACTTTTATCACATTCTATTTCTACCTGCTAATTTGCCTGCCTCTGTGCTGACACATTGTTGTGATCACAGTACTTCACACAAACTATTCTTACACCACAGGTGCCCCTAAAAGAGTAGATTATCTGATTACACTTTGTATAACCATGCTGTATAAATTTGCACAACAATGAGGACAAATGCACTGCAGCAAAACTGTAAATACAAATCTCATGTTAATAAATCAATCAAATAAATTGCCATCTGCATTATTACGCTGTCAATAGATTTTAAGCACACTACTCTACCTGTGTCATCCAAAACTAATATCCTGATCAATATGAGGAATTCACACACATAACACATAAAGTGCCAAAGATGTAAACATGTAATGCACTGTAAGCTGTAATTTTGTCACATTTAATCCATAAAGCAAGCATATGTCCAAACATATCTAACTGTAGCTTCACTGTATATCTACACTCACTTAAAGAAACAGTAAATGTTATGGACAGTGTGGGGCCAATCTGTTTTCATGAATTATAGAACCAACCCATGTGCATTCCCCCAACTCAAATGTACCACTTTACTCCGCCATTCATTGCACCATGCACCTTGAAGACCGAGTATATTGATTTCCAGAGGCACAGAACACATGCAGTGGCGATGTGGGTATTAACTATGTGATACACACACTTAAACAAGTGGTGAATGCAAGTTGACAAACACTTGAAGCTGGTAACATGTAGAAAC
This sequence comes from Oplegnathus fasciatus, assembly GCA_003416845.1. Classification (NCBI taxonomy): domain Eukaryota; kingdom Metazoa; phylum Chordata; class Actinopteri; order Centrarchiformes; family Oplegnathidae; genus Oplegnathus; species Oplegnathus fasciatus. The sequence continues at coordinate 673,540 of NTHP01000125.1, read as the reverse complement.
TCCATCTAAATATATATTTGTATTATATCACCAAGAGATAATAATGTGAAAAAACATTTTTACTTGAGCATACTCATCTCACTTTAAGTATTTCACTTGTTTTTAGCATCAGCTTAAGAAAGATTTTGCAAGGATTAAACTACATGGTTCAGTGCAAATCAAATTAATTGCTTTCGCTCTTTCAGGTTTGCAAACTTACTTGTGACCTTTAATATTAATGACTTAAATCACCTGAATGAAACCAGCAATCCTGACCTTTGATGCCAATTAGAGCTTCCCATATTTCTCTCCGCACTCGACTAAACAGATGATAATCATTCAAAAGCAACATTCTGATCCTCTCAATTCAGAAAAAAAATAGATAAACTAAAATGAAAAAGTCAAATGCGGTGTTATTGTGAGAGTGACTTCAATCTAACTGAGTACAACAAAAAAAACTAAAAATTCGGTGCCCTGAGGGAGTGGGAGTGCTGTTCCCTTTCTCAAGACTGGAGCTGAGTCACTAATTGAATTAGCTGTTTAATGAAACAAAGCAAAATGACAACATTATAGAAGAAATTATACTGAAAAAATATTGTTATTTTGCCTGTAGAGTTTGAATAATGAAAGTGTTTTTTGCTACAAAGCAGCCACAACTCTGCAGCTGCCAAGCCAGAAGATATTTCATTACACACCCCATCTTTATATCTTTGTGTCAGTGCATGATAGCAGAGTCCTAGTCCTTTAATCACTTGGATGAAATTAGAGAAAGCGTTCCTTACAGAAGAAAAACGAAACACAAACATCTGTATTAGCTCGAGGCACTTTGGCTATAAATTTGACAACCTTGTCTCATATGCGCAACATTTAAAGGTTTTTTTTAGAAAAGACAGAAAAGGAAATAAGGACATTCATTTGATTTCACAGAGCTGACAGCAGACTCAGAAATGAGGAGGATGCCTGCAGCAAAACAAAAACAGCTTTTAATCATTTAGAACCAAAACTAATAATGTCTCCTGTTAACTCTCCTTTTTCTTTTCCAACAACTGTCATCTACTTTGCTCTCAGTTTTCTAAAACCGGACATCTGGATACACATGCACACTGCTGGATGTGAGTATGGAAATTATATGTGGGTGGGACAGACTCATCAGGCTGAAGGCCAGACCCCTGGATCCAGCCTTAGGGTATCTGTTTATCATGCAAACCTCCCAGTTTCATCGGGCAAAGATGCTTCGGCCACAGTAACCTGAAGATCAGACTCATGTTTGGCCTTGAAATTTGTTCCACAAGAATGTTATTGGTGATCAGAGCTGAGTTTAAATTGTTATTTTCCGTTGAGGTATTCGTCTAATTGGTTGGACTCTTTCTGAAATGCTTAACATAGCTCTGCGTGCTGTGTGTTTAGAGATGTAATTGCATTGAAATTCCATATCACTGAGTATAGTCAGGATTTAATAATTATAATCATAGTATCAGAGTATATAAGGCCTCTAATGCTCACAGTACTCAGTGCTCCTTTAGAGAACAATAAGTTACATTTAAAAAAGGGTTATGAACAAGCAAGCAGAATCAATGAGAGAATAAATACATGCATTTTAAATGTTAGCAGGGTACAAGCCCAGCTTGCTAAGTTGTCCTTGTGATAACATTACACAGCCTGATCAAATGTGATATGTAGTACGTTAAACCCATATACAGACATGTTTGTGAGCTTTAATTGCCCTAGACTAAGTGTTAAAACGTGTCCGCCAAATTTGGTACCCCTAGAATGAAGGAAGGAATCAGTCACAGTTCTTATTGGCTAATGACACTTTTGCCGGAATTTGGATTACATAAGTGGTGCATGGATTATGAGATACTGAACACTCAACATCTAACAATCCATTGTGCACCTGTTAGCTGTTTAATGGGACATTGATCAATCCTCATTAACTTATAAAGTCTGCAAATATCACTTTATCATGCTTTTATCAGGTATTTGTGTTCAGGGGGTCATCAGTCACTGATAAATAGCAGCATATGACTGAAAAAAAACAAGGTATAAGTAATGGAAGCAGGCAGTCTGGTCTCATTATATGGATATATTTGGGAAAATGCTGTATAAAGAAATAAAAGCGGGCTAGGAAATTGGAGAAACAAATTACTGTAAACCTATAATGCTTTTAATGAGCAACGCTGACATTGTAACTTGATGCAATTTGTCTTGCTCCATATTGTTTAACATTTGTTCCTTATTCTTCAGAGAAAACTGCAGAAGAAAACTCATTACAAAATAACAGGGTTCGAGCACCTCTGGTACTTACTTTCTAAAAAACACTGCTGCTTGCATCACATTAAGTGTTGAGAAGACAAACAAGCCAACAGATGTGCCATTATACCTACGCGCATTGCAACCATGTGGCATTCAAGGATATAGCCAGAACTTTATTCTGTTTGATGACAATCCGACAAGTCTGATGGGTAATTTTGGAGGGTTACAGCAGACAGTCATTCAATCTAAAATGTTCTAAAGGAAGTTTCTATGGCCAGAGCAGTCAAATCACCTACCACTTTGCTGTGATCTCCCAGTAAGAAAAAAGATTAAAAGAAGTAGAACTGGTACTTACATACTGAGACTTGTCCAGTGGTGCCATGCTAACGGTTTTTAAGTTGTCCAACAGGGCAGAATCAAAGTCCTGCAATCCAGCACTGGAATGGACAACTTTGTCCTTCACAAAGATGCTGACTGCCCGTAACATGAAGGAAACAAACAGGTGCATGTGGATGTAGTTTCTGGTGCAGTGGAGACGCCTGCCATGAAAATAAATAGTATTCACTGTTATATGTTTATAAAATATAAATTCATTAACAATAGCATGATAAAATGCAATCCAAACCAGTAAAACGTGTGTGAGGGCTACAAACAAGGAGTTTAAATCACATAAATCACGTTTATTTCAGCTCAGGTTGGCCTGAAGGTGAAAAGGTAATGCGTATGTTGTTAGGGAATAAAAACATCTTGACTGGGACACGTCCAAGGCTAGTCTTCAGGTCCCGCTGAGCAGAGATGGAAGAAAAAAATAAAAGGCCTTTAGTTGGGGCGTCTTGATGAGATAAGCACTGACACTAACACTGACAGCTTGATTCCAGCCAAAACCAGTTTTGTACAAAAACAAAAGCAACATACTGTACTGTACACCCACCTTTGCTCTAACAGGAGGTAAGTGAAGGTGAGGTGAAACTGTTAATGCAGCACAAGCCTGTCCTGCAAGTCATCAACTTATCAAGCACCACGACAGAGAGATTTTGTTTAAATCTCAGGGCCTCAGACTCAGTTGTCTCTCGGTTACATTTCTGCACTTGCACTGCTCTGACAGACTCTCACACCAACAGTAAACTAATGGTGACCAAGAAGCTGTCAGGGACTTGGTCTGGGAGCCACATCAGTGACTCTGGCAGTGACACATTGTTGTCCTTGCAGAATTTTATAACAGCAGCCAGCACAGCACTTCCACATGCCTCTCCCTCTTTCTGAGATCTGAAATGCGTTCTGTTGTCCTCAGTGACAGCAGAAGTATCAGAAATTGTAGCTCTGGTTGGCAGTTGTTGGCGCTCCCCTGGACCAGATGTATAAATACATGTCTTCATTCTGATTAGTATTAGGGTTATTGTTGTTGCTGCTTATAATTACTGGGAAAAATCCTCACAACCGCCTGTTCATTGAGTGACGATGTCATTATCTTCAGTGTTGAAGATGGTGACAGTGTGTATGTAGGTAATTTATTCATCAGTTAAGGTTGGTTTGCATGTCTGACTGAAACTAAGTCATATAATTGTTTCCTCTTTAACTGGCTCTCATGAATCAATTAATTATTGTAGAGAGCGCGGTGTGGCAGCTATATTTGTGTCAAGTGTAGTAAATGTTTGCTTGAACCTTTCTAATGTAATGTTCTTCTATGACTTGCAGATATTTTTCTTTACAATTTAGTTTAGAGCATTCATGCCCATACAGTGGAAATGGATCTCATTATGTTGCATTAGATATCCTGGATATAAGCTAATTGTTGACTGTGGTTTGCTAGGGTTAATGTACTGCAGCTTTATAAATAAAGCTTCATGCACACCGTTAGCAGTGACAGTATCTCTACAGAGAGGCAACAGAGGCAGAGAGAGCAGTGGGAGCTGAGGGAGGCTGAGGAAGAGCCCAAATCAAAGATTTAGAAGCTGCTTTATGAAGTCAAACACCTTAACAGATAAAAGACCCGTGTTTGACAAAAGGCATCGTGATAGCTCTTTGAAATTTCAGCCGCAACTGATCCAGAAAATGTGCTCTGTTTGAAGTTTTTCTATTTAAACACGCAGCTGTGATCACCTTGGGGGCTTTCTTGTCTGGAAAGTTAGATGTTGTTGACTAACTTAACTTTCAACTTCCATCTCTCCTAATCGCATCCTGCTACCCGCTCTTGTTGAGAACATGAAGGTATTCAAAGTAAAGTCAAGGGAGTACTCATTAATGGTAGTACAGTGCTAACTATGGTGGATTACCTTTTTGTGGAAGGTGGGAGAGATGCTTTTAAAAGAAATGGGCAATGCTGGTGTGGCCCTATAAAGGTTGAAATTGCCTCAAAATAACTTTCTTGTGGCCTCAAATCACAGTCATTAGTCTCTAAATAGCTGGACATTGGGTTGTACACTGGCCACTCATCTGCAGCCAACATGGCTGCTCGGGCTGTGGCAGGACAAGGGAGTTGCTTATAAGGATTGGTTGTAATTGTGGTATATATTGGTTATTCATAATACATTTACATCAGCTGTGGATATGCAGATAATTTTTTTTCCGTTTTTAAGGGTTTTTCTGTCCTTCTCTCAGTCTGTCTCTTTCCCTCCCAGGCTCGAAACATTAAGGCAGGGCCTCTTCAGCTAAGTGGGCTACATAGTTTCAAGTGGACAGGGATTTCCAAAAGGTTTTTAAAGTGCTAAAGGGATGATTACACTTGCTGTACAAGTTTCACAATAAACCTAGAATTACAAGATTAAAGGCAGTTTAAAATGTTAAAAAAAACTCTTTTCACCCAGGAGGCTGTTTGTAGTGCATGAAGAGAAACTGTCTTCTGTTTTCTCGCATCTCTCCTAGTTGCAAGTGGAGGTGGAGGGTAAGTAATAAAGTAATGCCTTCCTTTACATCAAAGCTTTCATTTTCCTAATTTCTAAAGTATCTCAATTTCAAATTATACATCATTTTTACTCTTCTTTCACAAAATGGATGTAAACTGATCCACCACTATTCCTTTTTAATCCAGTTTTTAATCCAGTTATGGACTACATATGGATACTGTACACAGAAAGTTTTATGCAGCTCAAAAGTTAAATAAAATGAAATATTTAAAAGCTGAAAAAGATTCATTTCAGAATTATATATATTATTCAAAACAAATAAATTAAACATGCTCAACTCTTACAATACAGACTACCTGTCTGTAGCACAAGAGCAAGAGCTCTGAGTCTTTTCAGAAGAATTTTGTTATTCTGACTCCAAATTTCACATTATTGCCTGTTCATCTGACCTGTCCACTGACTAAAGGACTGAAAGATTACACTAGCAATTCAATGGAAGTAATTAAGTGGAAGCCAATTGAACTGCCTCCATTTTCCCTCTGATTAGAACTAAATTACATACAGACGGGGGACAAATTAAACAAAAACGTGAATAAAAGAGTGGAGAAACATATCAAATGCAGATGCCTCCCTGCACCAGGGCTCACTGAATAGTTTGGTGAGTATGAAAATGGCGTAAATAAAATGCCACGGCCTTTACAGTCACCAGATGTCAACCCAGTTTCACGCCTATGGAAGATTTTGGACCAACGTGTAAGACAGCGCTCTCCATCACCATCACCATAACACCAAATTATATAAAACAAATTTTTATCTTCAGATCTACTTAATGATGTCTGTCACTGTCTCTGATGCTGTATGTCATTTTGTTACGCTTGGCTTTGTTTGTTTCTCCTTCTATCTGCTGTACTCAGGTCTCTCTTGCAAAAGAGATCTTGATCTCAATGAGATTACCTGATTAAATAAAGGTTGTATGTATAAATGAGGGAATATCTTGTGGAGGAATGGTGTTCATGCCTCCAATAGCGTTCCACGGTCTTGGCAAGGAGCACTGAAGCTGTTTTGGAGCCTCGTGGTGGCCTGACTCCATACCAAGACACTTCATGATGGTTTTTCCTTTAATATGTCACCCATCTGTAGTTCTTTCCAGGAAACCTCTTAGGAAAGTATAAGGAAATCATTAAGAATTACGGACCAGTGAAATAAAGCCTTAGCGGCCATTCGTTGAGTTTTATCAACGCCATGTCCCCCAGACATGAAAATGAAAAGAGAAAAAATTTGCTCCACTTGATGCCAGACATGTAGCACAGCAGGAACAAGAATTAGTAACTAAACAAGTTCCAAGCCTCGGCAAACAAGGTCATTGTGTTACAGACATGCTTCCATTATATATTCATTGATTCATCACTCATTAATTATTGTGGTGTTGGATTAATTTTATGCATGTAACATAGAGCTGATCCCACTTCTAATGTGCGATCAATCACACTTCAGCAAAGTTAACATTCAGTGGAGGTTGTTCAGTTAATATGCTAATATCGTTTGCGTTATTTAGATGGCCTTCTTGCTATGTAAAAGAATTGCCACCCTAGCATTTGTACTTAAGAGAAGCCAGCCTAAGTGGTGGTTTGAAGTTGAGCTTTGAATGCGATGCACAGTACATACAATACTGTAATGTATGTAAAGGATTATTATTTTAGATCAAGTTCTGAAAGCTTTAAAACCAAGCAACAGAATGTTTCCTTTTAAAAGCGTACAAGTGAAAAAATAAGTCATTTGTTTCTATCATATCTCAAACAGACAACTAATCACTCTGATCTGGCGTACTGAGTATCAGCTCTGTTAGAAACTGCTGATATAATCACATCGTTTTTGTACTATCTATGCATGGCAAATATACTATGGTTACAGTTTGGTTAGGCAACTGAAATAATTGCTCAGGGTTAAGGAAGGTTTGTGGTTACAGTTAATTAAAAGGTGAACGTTATTTGAAGGTCTGTGATAGAATGCCAACTCTGGTCTCCTGTACATGAAAGTCAGGCTTGCTCCACACCCATCCACCACCACTCCATCCATTCTTTTTTTATCCAAATACTTTATTGCTACTTCATTGTTATTCAAGAGGTCTATNNCACCAACATCGCACTCAACAACGGAATAATTTGCATGCTGGTATTCTTAATTTTGCAGTTTTGTCCTTGTGAACACAGTACAACACATAATCAGAACGTGGTTAGAAACATGTGCAGTTGGAACACAGCAGGACATAAATATATAGTCTGAAAAGAGGAAATTGACACAGGTGTCACAATGAAAATTACAATCCCCGGGGGTTCTGAGACTTTTCAGAACCCGGTGGATAATCTGGAAAGTGCATGGTTGTCAGGCATTAAACCTTGCTGTTGTTTTGTAGTTCCTTAATCCTTGTATCCTTTTCAGGATACAAGCTAGGATGTGAAGATGCAGACATAGTAGAGGACCACCCCCTGCAATTATTCCACTGACTGCAGTTCCAAAGACATTTAAGACATCATTCAAGTATTAGAAAATCCTCTCGTACCTGAAGTATCCAATGATGAAGATGGCCACAAGCAGGGAGCTGAAGGACACGGCATAGCCAATTGTATACATGACATAGAGCCGCTCGAAGAAGTCTTGCTGTGAACATAGAGAGAAATATTTGCTATTCAGTCCACTCTTTAAGGTGCAACAGAGTCGCAGTAGAAACACATACACAACTCACAGCTGCTTGGCTAAACAGGATGCTGCAATAAGAACACGAAAGCCCTCACCACCAATGTTTTAGGGGTAAAATTATTTTGTATTTGCATGCATATATGCCACATTAGAGAACTGGTCAGTCACTCATTTCCAGAGTTCATATTATGTCAGTGTGTGTTTCGTCTGAAGTTAATCAAAACAACGAAAAGGTGGATTTATAAAGCCTCAGGATGAAGTGTGTGTGGCAGTCTTACATCCTTCATCTCTGACAGATGATGGCTTTACAAATGCTTACAAATGCTGGAGACAGCATCAGGAGTTTTACCAAAGCACCTCTTCATCTGAAATTGAAGATAGCGTCATCTTTTCAAGCATTAGTCAGACTCAGAGGAGCCAGGAGATTCAGCTGATACTATGAACAAAAGATGGCTATAGCTCCATCCATGGTAATATCTTTTCATTTTCACAGAGCAGATGACAAATAATTCCTCAGGCAACATGGTTGCTTATATGAACATCAAAAAATGAATACGTTGAATCAATTTAAAAGCAGTGAACATACTGTATAAACTAATACATTTCGTCAAGGAGATTCATATTTTGTGAGCAAGCAAAATACAGCTACTTGATAGGCAAAGTTAAAGCTGCAGTAATGAATATTTTTAAATAAACAACAAGCTGTTTTTGGTCCAAGTCAAGTCTGAGGTCTCTGAGATTTAAATGGTCATGTCAAAAAGTCTTTTCAGTATCTAAATGCCTAGCATGCCAGTTACATTTGCACAACGGCGAAAACCCATCAAGCACAGACTTTCATGATGGAAACAAATGGTGTATGCGTCTAGTAATTCAGTGAGCATAAAGGTTTATATGTATGTGTATGTATATGTATGTACTGTATATGTACAGTATAAGTGTAATATGTTTCAGGGTGCACAGAGTCTCGTGGTTTTAGTCTGTATGGAACATAGAAGTATTTCTATAAATCACTGCTCCTGAGTTGAATTCTTCTTCTGCAGAAAGTTACATGATGGAGGCTTGTTATGTGTCTAGTAATAAAATACAAAATTAAAAGATTGCAAACCGGGATGAGGACAGGTATCCACTTCAGCCACTCTTCCAGACTTTTTTCCATACTTATGCAAGTGGCCAGAAACATGACTCCAATTTAATACTAATGTGGCTCTGTGTCTGCTTGGCGTGTAAATAGGCAACTGCTTGCTATCACATTTGCCATATAACTTCATAAGGTGGTAAGATGTCGTGTTTACAGCTCCAAAAGGTCTCAACAGCACACAGATCATCATGGCTCCATGGCCAACTAAGCATTAATGAGTGTTTACTCTTCTTGACAGGCAGACTCTCTGTGTGAACACGTATTTTCCTTCCACTCTTCAGCTTGTTGATTAGAGCACAGCTTTCACTTAGTGTCCTACTTTTGAGTACAGTTTATTTTGTGTCTTTATCAGCTGCCTGTGAGGTGCTACATAAGAGGAAAAGAGTTCATTTCCTAAGGGCAGTGGTTCACAAATGGGGGATTGGTACCCATGAGGATGCAAGATACATTTTAGGTATTGGGAGATGATTACAGGGGTGGGGAATAAGAAACAACACAATCCTGCAACATGAAATTATGTCAACATTTTAGACTTTTCAATAATGGTGTTTTTTCCTATATAAAACAGTAAGGTATGAATTCCTCTGGCCTAAAATAAAAAAAAAATGAAATTAAATAACTGCTAACAACTAATAGATATGCAGCCTGTGATAAGGAGTCAAAAGTTGGCACTGCTTCATATTAAGGGGTAAGGTGGGAGCTACTGTTTTAGAGGATGGCAATCATGTGGTAAGATGTGAATTTGAACATTTGCACAGTGTGTCCTTACATAAGATGAAGTACACACAGCTGCTGAGCATCTGATTTCATTTTTCAAAGAACATCTCAGATTGTTCACAGTCAGCCTCCACGTTAGCTTGCCCGAGGGTCCTGTGGGATTCACAGCTTTGATTGCTACATATGCTAACAATCTGTGTGTTTGTCTATCCATGTATGTATGTGAGTAAGGATTAGCTAGTTAAACAAATCAGCTGCAGCTTCAGTATTTTACAGTTATACTTACTCTCCCCTCCTCATCACTTGGCTGAAGGAAGCGCAGACACTCTGAGTAGTTGGTCCAGGTTTTGTTCCAGCGGTCCACAAACACCCAAGAACCATTGACATCACACTTCCTGTAAGCATGTCCTGTAAACACATTCATGATTTTAGACATTTACAGGTGGATGCAGGTGGATCTTATGGATCTTGAGCACTTGCCCACAGCATTGATAAGTTAAAGGCCCTGCACTCCCGTGGTAAACCTACACTTTGGCCAATTATACCTGTTTTGGCATGTGGGCGAGTAGACAGTGCTAGATTAATATGTCACTGACCTTCCCTGATAGCTTTGTTGGACCTTTTAGGGTGGGGCAAGCCACACCTTCAGCATCGTTATAAGACTTTTTCACAGGGGACATTTTGACATGTAAATAATAAAATTAATGTTGGCTGAATTCCATTAAGCTGCTTCAATTTCAGGGTCCTTGTATGTGTTGCTTACTGGGACACTTGAATAGAACAACGCCATTGTTAATGTTATTAGTAACACCTGTACAAGTCAAAATGTCTGCTGTGAAAAAGGCCTATTAGTGCACCAAGTCCAGTGACCTCACATAATTCCCATCATAGTTCCACCCATCTTCACCTAAAATAAAATCGGCCAGAATGATTGAAAACACCTGTGTGAGTGTGTAGGACCTTTAGTAATTTAACAAAACACATTATGCTTTAAAATGTGCAGTATAAATGCAAAAAAGTGTTTAGACTTTGACTATTTCAGGAAGTTCGGTTTAAAGTAAGCCATGCTGAAAAATACTTATATTACAGTATATCAACAGTCTGAATTTATCTCTACATTTGAAGTTCCTTGCAATCTTCTAGCTCCCAGTGTTGGTGATGGTACATCTGCAAAATAAAAAAAAATAAAAAACCTTTAAAGCCTATAACCTTTGTGATTGAAGTCATAGATGTACGACGGGCAGGGAACCTTGGTAAGCAGCCCAGGGGAGCCATGGGGCCAACAAATAAGACCATCCCAGTCTGGAGGGCACACTTCATCTACAGCAAGAGGAAGATGAGTGAGAGGAAGTCAACATACACATACTGTCATCTGCTGTCTGGTCAGTGGTCATGTTAAAGCTTTTTTTTTGCTAAAAACCTGTACTGTTACATTTTCCCTATAGCTACTTGTAAAAATGTTGTATTGTGCCAACTAGTCTGACAAATCATTCTTGGTTACAGCTAATGAACCCTAACTTAACTCTGGTTGGTCTGGATAAACTTCTGGTCAAAGTCATTTTCTAAATGTCAGGAAGGTTCTTTAACAATGACCTCTGCTTGTTATTATTGTTTATACACTGAGCGACTAGAAAAACAGAACCACCCATACTTTTACAGGGGTGATGCAAAGCCCTGCAATAAACAGAGCTCAGGTTTTTGATGAGATTTTAAGGGCTGGGTGATGCTTAAAAAGAACTACAGTAGTTCATATGACATACTGTCCAACCACGTCGGAAGGCTAAAGTGTTTATAGTTGTTCCGAACGGCCACACTCAACAGAAAAGGAAAGAGATGGTGGAGATGTCGTGTAATTACGGGGATAACAGCAGACATTTTCAGAGTGTCTCTCCTGGAAGGCATTCATAGTGTTGTAGTGTCCCTGATTGCATATCATAAAGGCGGTTTTACATGCTGTTCAGCCATCCAACAAGCACTTCTGATGGAGTATATTCGCCCCTTAATTGTTCTTTGTTGACTCAGTTGTAAGGGGTGATTTGAGGGCTTTGTTTGCTGTTGTGTCACATGTAGTATTTACTATGGAACTGTTGTACTAGATTGTGTTACAGGGGTATCTATTTCTCTAGTCACTCAATATAGATTGATCTTCAAATGTTAATCATTAATCATCACACTATATTATTTAAATCCCATCCCCCTATGGCTGTTATAACACATTGTAGACCCCTTAACAATGCTGTTTTTTTAAGTTTTTCCTTGTTGTTGTATCAGTCACACCACAGTGCTTTAAATGTGTTGAATTCCATCAGTTTTATACAACATGTTAAATAAAATGCTATCATTTCTGTCGATATGAACTAAAGCTGTGCTTCCATGGTAACAGTTGAATGTCACCTGATGACAACTGACAAAAAGAGAGAAACTTGTGGTTTGATTTCTAAGTTGTGGATTAAGCATAGAGATAAGAATGAGTTTTATGGAAGCCTTTTTTCCTGTTATTGCTTCGCTCACAGCTGATTTTTTCCTAGTAAAACACCCTTCGAACTATTAATTTTTTTCTGGAAGGGACTAGTTTTCTGCTCCAGTGAACAGAAGTGAGCAGCTTGATGCTGCCGCTCAGTTGGCAATTAAATAACTTTACTCGTACCATTGTCTGATTACAAAAACAGAAAACTATGTCAGTCGGATCAACTAAAGTGTGAAACAGTGATTATGGAGAGCAAAGAGCGACAGAAGAGATTATCCTGCTGAGACGAAACAGATTAATCAGGCTGTGTCCATCTCACTCCTGTAACTGTAATGCACAATTTTGTTGTTCATCAACTGAAATGGGGAGGAAGAAGATTTAGTTCAATTTTGTTGTTGTTTTTCTATTATTTTCTAATTGAAATAACCTACTATAGAGTAGAAATATTAGCTTTTTGTTAGTGTGTTAAATTCCTTGTTGATTTTATATAATTTTATGTTGCATTTTCATCTTTATCAGGCTTATAAACCACAGTCTCAAAGCTGAGAAGAAGGGTTTTCATCGTTTAAAACCACCAAATCAAGGCTAGGGTCATTATAATAGTCTTAATTAGAAGAAGAAAAAAAACAACGTACATTGTTTCTGGTGTAAACCCCCCTGAAATGTCCTCTAATCTCCTCAGAACCCAATTTTCTCTGCAATTATTTCTGTAAACCTCAGATGAATGCTCACAACACAGATGTCAGAAAATATAAGGTTGACTTAAAGAATCTGTTCTTGAATTTTAATTCACTTGAGCACCTGAATACATGTCTGAAAGGTAATGACATCTTAAAACGTACTTTTTACATAATGAATAAGAAATTAAGCCATACACTACACATCATCTTAATCACTGTACTGTTGAGTGCTGATGAGTCTCCCACATGCTCACTGTTAAATATCTTAATAACATATTGCTTGTGCTGAATCTTGGCTCTACACTGATTTCCTAAAAAAGCACATGCTCCTCTGCCTTTCGCCAACCAAAGCTCTTAACAGAAACCAATGGATGTAAGTGGAATTTATTGTGCAGGATGTATACAAAATTTTAAAAAAACAGTCTAGTGAGAAATGCGACGGCCACTTATGGACACAACTGGAAGCGAAATCGACCCTCCAAAAATGACATCTGCTGACTCATCTCCTCTCTGCTCCAACAACAAAATGACTGTACTTGCATATGGAAAACGTTCTTAAGTGCAACTTTCAAAAGACATTCTCATTCTATTCAGTCAAGTCACAAGTTTATCTTACATCACCACTGAGCATTCTTTAAATAAAAAAATAAATAATAATAAATAAATAAATATTAATCAAGTCAAAAAGGCTACATTTGAGAGTAGTACTCAGTCGGCTTCTGGCTGCCACTGTGATTGCAAATGCAATTGCCCTAATAGAAACTGAACATCAGGCCATATCACACTTCTTTAGTTGACCATCCCCTAAAGCCCTCCCCCTAACAGTGACTGTCCAATGATAGCTTGGCGATCTTAACAAGGCAGGGCAGGCCTGTCAAGCTTTTGATTGAAGCTGTGTGCCAGTATTCCTACAGCGCACAGGAAAGAGGAGAACAGCAGGACCATGTTTGTGGTGCTGTTGCTGAAAAGCTGGGCACAGTCTGTGGAAAAGCTGGATTTAAACGTTGGTTTCCTCCCAGGCATTGTTGACATATGGGGTTAATTTTGTCAAATTTTGCATTAATAAACATGCAATAAAGCTGCAATCCAAAATTACTATCATTACAAAAATACAACAAAGAGCTACAAAGTGAAATGCAAAGAAACGTGATTTGCATCTAAAATTACTTAAGCAAACATGAAGAAATGTGCAGAACTGTGAAGCATTTTATGAAAATGTAACTTTCTGTGCATGTTTTGTACCTGTGGACCCTGGGTCAATGTTGGAGAGGTTCTGGTAGCACTGCAGTTTGATTTCATAAAGGATGTACATCTGCTCCTGTGCAGAGAGAGGACCATCAAACCCCATCTGTGGAGCACAACAAACAAGATCAGATCTGTGACCTGTGTCTAAATGCGTGTAAATCACCCTTCAGTAACATTTGGGACATCTTGCCATATATCACCTGCTGTGGGTCAGGCCAGCATTTGTGGCTACCGAGTGGAGAAAAACAAAAACAATGGCAGAAAGATACAATATTTTCCACATTTTTCATTTAATATTTGTGTTTCTGTGACTCGTGAATATTGTGATATTAAAAGTATCAATTTAATACCGATGCCTCAGTATGATCTACATAAGCAAATGCGATCAACAGTGAGAAGACTGGCTGTTTCTATTAATGTCTAATGGTTATTCTTAATGCCTGCCACTGGGTCGGATTTTTCCGCGAAGTCAGACTAAACAGCGCTGGGGTTTGCTCTGGCTGAATTCCAGTTGCTTAAGCCGCTAACTGAAGGTCCGTCTCCAGAGCGGCCGCCCGCTCTCCTCCCGGGGAAGTAGTCTCCATGCAGGCAGGGAGTGAGGCACAGGGAACATGTAACCTAACCTAAACGCTACCGCCTTTGTCCACAGGGACTGCCAAAATCAACACAAAATGAAAAGTTTCATTGAGCTGCTTTAAGTACTTACTATACAATTCTGTATGTTTTACCATCACAGAGAGGATAACTCATTCTTTACAAGTTTTACTTGTAACATTCAAAACACTGCAAGGTCTGGCACAAAGCTATACTTCCAACATTCAGACCTCCTATGTGCAACAATATTGTTTTCTGCTGTGTAATGAGTATTACAGTCTCACAGGGCTGCTAGCGTGGCTATAGACTTAAGTCTTGTTGCATTACAAATCAATCAGGACACGCCAAATGAATTATTTAAGTAGGTAAATCGTAGGGTGGCTAAAGCCCCAAACACTTTGTCTGTTGACACAAAACCTTATTGTACTTACAATCTTTTCATCACCATCAAGCCAAAGCCACCTTTTGGCTTTCACTGTAACTTTTAAATCTTTTCACAAATTGATCAACATTTTTTTTTACTTAAGATGTATTTACGATCTTTCCAGTGAGTTATTTCAGTCTGTGAATATGACTGGTATTTTGAGCTTTGACAAAAGCATTGTTTTTGCTTCTTACACAAAGTTGATCCATTCTTCACTATAAATTAAAAGAAGCAGTGTGGAATGATTTCACTATTGAAGAGAATTTTTACAATTCACACCCTGTTTCATTATGTGATTGATGAAGCTGACTTCAGTTGGGTGATAATGTTTTGCCTATTGGTCTGTTGGTTTGAAGATGTAAACATAGATGCCATTGGCAGTTTCACTGTACTGGCCGTGTGTACTTAGACTTGCATGGCTTAATCTTTGAGATAAGTATATGCTGGTGGCAGGATCAACCAGGTAGCCCCTTTGACACGGGACGGCGCAGATGCCCGCCCAACCGTGTGCTGGGGTGTGCTCGAGCCCAGCCGGCCCAGGGACCGGCAAGGGCGAAGCATTGGAGCGGGATGAGCTCTGCTTAGGGTTTGAGGAACATCATGCTTGCCGGAAAGAAATTAAGTTGTCTGGAACATTCTGCTTAGCCGGCTGCCACCCCAACCCGGCCCTGGATAAGTGGAAGAGAATGGATGGATGGATGGACGGATGGATACCTACAGTATAAGTCAAAGGTAACTGGACCTGCTGTTTAAGTCTCCAAAACAATTTCTGCCACTCATCCAAGAGGCTTCATCACTTGGTGTGGTGTCTTAGGCATTTAAACTTGCTCACAACTTGATGTCACATGAGAGTAATTTCTGTCACTGTGCAGTCAGTTAGCGTCAAATGATTTAAAGTGTGAATTGCCATTAAACTGCCTGAAAGGGGAATCTGTGCCCAAAACAAGTCATCTGTCAAACCATCTCATCTTTTTTTCAATCAAGACGCGCAATTGTCATTTCATAATGCACACAGACCAGCGGACCTTCTTGAGAAAGCTTCCAAATGGGCACTGCACTAGTTTATATAATTTGTCTTTGAAAGAATACAAGACGAGTGGCCACAATCAACACAAGCTAGCCACTACTTAGCAAGGTAGCTTGCAGCCATAGCTACAGTCTATCGTTTTGAGTGTGGCTGGCGAGTGTACATATATGCCCGACGCGGACCCTCAATTGTGATGAATGGGACTGCGTGCCTGTCCGCAAGTCCGCAGCTGTCAACAGACACGGAAAGTATGTCACAGGCTTTAATCAGCAAAGCTTTTTCACTTTAATCAGTGAATTTTAAATCCTTCATTAGGCTACAAACCAGTTTACCATCTCTTTTCTGTGGATCTGATGGTGTACCCTCCATCCAAGCGTTCAACTTGTTTGATAACAGGATAAATAAATAAACAATGCATCATTTTGTTTTTCCGTTTTTCGTGTGAATTAAAAAAACGCAAACCCACGTGCACCCATGTGTGTACTGGATGCCTAAAAAAGAATGCCTTGTCGAATTTAATGTGTTAACATTACACATCTTAACTTAGGAGGGTAGTTGGACTGGCTCATGGGCAGATATAAGGGGGGCCAGGGGGGTCCGGACCCCCCTTCCTGGGAAAAAACACAAGTTGTCGCCCTCAATATATCATTGTAGACATAACTGTATAATTTGAAATAATATAATAATATGCATTGAAAGCACTTGTGATAATTAAACCCGTCACACGCCGCCATCTCACGCCGCACCGTCACATGCCGTGTGCCATCACACGCTGACGATTAAGTGATTGACATCCATCTCGTTTTCAGTCCAGTCAAGCCTCAGTTTGAATTGAAAGAATTTGCCTCTATTTTCAGTCTGAAATCCAAGTTTTGGACAAAGTCAGATTTAGACCTGATGGTTGCACTAGAGGAAAAGTCAGGGACCACCAAAGTCATTAGGATTTATCATCTGGGGACCATGAATTTACAAAATTTAATGGCAATCCATCCGACAGATGTTGGTCTATTATGCTACTGCGCTGGCTATCAGGTGCTATCTGTTTGGTGACACCTGAAGTTGCTCAGGATCCTGCAGGATCCATTCTTCATATATATGTTTAGAATCTATTTATAATTTTGTCATTCTGATTGCCCATACAGTCATTTTACTATGTTGGTCTATCCTCTACACATGTATGTATTGCATGTCTGTCCATCTGGGAAGAGGGATCCCTCCTCTGTTGCTCTTCCTTAGGTTTCCTTCTTTTATTTTTCCACATTAAAGGGTTTTTTGGGGACTTTTTCCTTATCCAAATCGAGGGTCTGAGGACAGAGGGTGTCATATGCTGTACAGATTCTAAAGCCCTTGAGACAAAGTTGTGATTTCTCATATTGGGCTATATAAATAACATTGACTTGACTTGATTGATTGCAAGCATCTTTTAGAATTGTTTTTAAAGACCTTTCCCATATGTAAGTTCTAAACCTCCTTATGACAAAGATTATCTTTCATTTAAATCACTTTTCATACTGATTTTTTAATGTTTTTTTAATGTTTCCAAACATTTTACTTACTTGTTGATGGCTAATTTTTGATCTAATATTGTAGTAGTAGTACCATAGCAGCAGACCAACTCAGACCCATTCTAAGGTGGGAGTTAGTTAACTGCTGAAATCCATTGTCAGTGCCTGAAGTCAGTTCAAGCTGTGATACCAAACTCATTAGTCTCCCTTGTGGCCACCAACGAGAGAAGAGAACATGTGGCACCCCCACATAATTTAAGGTCAATGAACAGATGTAGAGGTGTTAACAAACAAGATATTTCTGTATTTAGCACTACACTTAGACATGCAATAGTCTTGTAGGCATTACCTCAAAGTTCTAACCATCTCTACCTGTCTGCAGAGATTATTCCGGTTATTTCACTCCCATACATGCACTGAAAATTTGAATAAAGAAATCATTATAGATTCGAACTGTCTTGTAACCTGTCAGCCTGCCCAGGAGGATGACATTGTATTTGAAGTACAAAGTCAAGTTTATGGAACCATGAAAAATTACATTTCTGACTCACCATTAAGCAGACCAATTAGGCATACTGAATGTCCTTTCACCATTGTTAAGATGTACATGCTTAAGAGTGGGTGTGCAGCACACTCAATGAAAGAGGAGCTTTTCTGAAGCGTCTGCCATTTCCCAGGAACTGCAGTGGCAGGAGAGCTTGGACTAACACTGGATTTATGCCTGAATATAATTTAGAGATACTGAAGAAGACCACTGGCCACTCTTGGTTAAATAATGAAAAAGTCAACCTTTACTTGAACCACAAGACAGGATGTGTTTACTTCTTCAGTATTTAGAGCCAAAGCTACAATCTGCAACTAACCATCATCTTTCTCTGACCATTTTTATAGCCTAAACCTAACCCCACATGAGACACATCACGCACACGCTGGTCTCCAGAATCAAAGCCTGTGCTTTGTACGCCCACCATCCGCCCCAACCATCTCCCTGTGGCTCCTGTGCAGCACATGAACACAACACTCAATCAACTGGGGAAAAAAATGTTGCTGAGGAACATAATCCAGGCAGCAACTGCATTTCCTCCCAAACATAATAAGCTAAACCATATAAAGTTAATTTTTAGAAGACAGGGTTGCACAATGAGATAAAGAGAGAGGAGGAGGGGAAGAGAAAAGAGAGTCAGGAGTAAAGTTTTAATTACAGAGAAAAAAGCGAAGCTATTGTTTCTTTACAGTAATCTATGTCACAGACTACACAGCTGCACATCTTTTTTTCAGCAGCAATTCACCAGCCTTGCCTTCCCACCATGCTTTCTAAGTTTATCAAAGATGGTGAGGTGGCCATGTTTGACTTAGTTTTAACTTACTTACATAATAATATCATAAAGAAAGAGGAGGTGCACGATACGTTTATGACTTTTAGTAAAAATGGCAGCATTATTTACAACTGAGTGCTTAATGGCTACAGTATGTGTGTATTTAGTGAACTCTAATACACATTTCAGCAAACATTTAATGTGATGCCACTTTCTGGAAAGTGTTTCCCTACACTTTACTGACTTTCAGGAAGAATCCTCTGGAAATGCATTTAAAACCAGGGCCAAGTATGATTTATGGATGGTAAATTGAGGGTAAAACTGTATTTGTTCACTCCACACGTTACTGGAAAAAAAACTTAAAAGCACATCTCTTCTCCCGCACTGAGACTTCTGAGAACTACTCATATGCAAATATTAAGTCACCTGCAGGCAAACCCCAGATATCATTTCAAAGTAGTCAAGGTGCTGATTTTCACCATGTGTGTTTTAGAAGCACGCATTCCTTAGTGACCTCTTTTTCATCATATCATCAGAAAAACTAAATCAAACATGCACATACACATCTGAAAGGAAAACAATTACCATCTAAATGAAACAGGCCTGTGAGCTGCTTCCCACATCACAATTTGTTCAAAGATTCAGATAGGTCTGATGTTGTACCCATTGATGGAGAAACAGTTGCCCTATCAGAGTTTAGGAGGTGGAATTAAGAATGCGTTGAAGGCGTTGTCTTCCTAAATAGCTCGCTAGCTTCTTAACTACAGCCATGAAAATGAGGACAGAAAAATGGCAACAGGCGTGGATGAGATCGATCCAGCTGTAGAGGCTGTTGTAAAGTGACTTACAGAAACAACTGTTGAACAGGCAAGGACAGGTGACTAGCTACTCATTGGTTAGGCCAAAATTAAATAAAGTAACAACCCCTCCCAATCAGACTAAAACCCACTTCACCAGAGGAATTTGAAAATAGCCTTCTGGTGTCAATATGGGAAATATCCCTACAAAAAAACATATTTATTTTTGAAATGAGGTGGTCTTTAAGTTACAGATTCAGACATTCCCACGCTAGTCGAATATTTTTACATCCATTTTTACTCTCTTACGGACTCAGTTTTGGGGCTTTAAAAAAAACTAGAAAAACAACAATACTTGAATGTATCATGTCACCAGAGCTTTTTCACATCTATTCTATTATTTGCAATTTCAGGGCAGCACAGTGTTGTTGTCCTTGCAGTGGTTTTTTTACACCCTATTCCTTTCATCCAGTATTGTTAGTGACCCTGGTGCTGCAGTCGCTGTCCATGGTGCTGATAGTGCAGGACGCCTCTCCTGCCCCCAATTCAAAATAGTGATACAAAAACCATTTACACTCTATTCTTAACAAGTCTGGATAATTTACAGGTCAATGACTAATAACCTTGCAAGTCTGGTATACTTGTCGGAAATGTACATGTTGAGCTCATCGCTGCCGACATTGAAAAGGAATCATTTGAAATCTAGTTATGTATCATTTACATAAGCTGTTTAACTCTTTTTAGGGGTTGGCATCAGCTATGATGTCACTTATTCATTTAAGTAGAAACCATATAGACTACCATCAGATGCTGGGCAGAGCTGATCAGATATGAAGTGGTCTGTAGAGCATGTAATACAGGCAGAGTGTGAGCCAGACGATGGTAATTGATATAACTCTTCAAATCAGGAACAGCTCCTGAAAAGTGGAGCTCATGATAAACGCAGACAGACTTTCTGCAGTGCTGCACCGATTCTGCGAAGATGTCAGCCGTGAAAACAGAGACAATAAGCCTTGGTCAGATATCAACAGGTTAGGTGTTACGGAGCTGCAGACACTCGGATGGAGAAAGGCATGTTGTAACTCCATACAGAAATATCAGTGTTCTTTATGACTTGACTGTACACTCAGAGGTTTAGTGAGCCATGTTGCTGCATGTTATGTTCATATGCCAATCCCAATCCCATCCTTTTTTAATAGGCTGAAGAGGGAAATTTTATGATGCAAAATTTCTTCAGCACCGAAAAAATAGTGCCTGTTATAGTGTCAAAGTGCATGCATAATGTTTCCTTACCTGTGCGTCAACCGAAGTCCAGCACAAGAAAAAGTTTAAGATCCACACGAACAAGTTCATAGTTCGTCGGTCTGCCAAAATAACACGTTCATTTGAATTAAAGCCACCTACAGCTCGAAATAAATCCCCTCTGCTGCCGGATCTTCACATTATTAGAAAGTTGCAGAAAGTCCGTCCAAAACTGAGCTGCCCAGCGCAGCGGGAAGGATGCGGCAGAGGACTTCATCAGACCGCAAATTCCACGTGGCTTTCCCATCCAGGTCCTCCTCTCGCGCACTCGGAAAGCTTCTCAGAAAGATCTTCCCAGAAATGAGTACCGTGTCACAGACTGCCTCCGCAGAGGGAGAGTCCCGGACGCACGCTGGCACTGGAGATTTCTGTGATGTGGCGCGCGGTGAAAACATCATACAGCGCTCGACCTGGGCGCGAGGGGAGGGATAGTGAGTTTCGCGTCCAAGTGTCCTAACGAAAACCCTTAACTGTGAGATAAGAGACATCAAGATATTCTCTGCCCTCGCGTTTTTAATTCATGGCACGCGCTGTTGGTACAGGGGACGTGACACCCACAGATTGCGTCACTTTTAGCAGCAGTGTTTTTGTCGCACAGACTTTATACGGTAAACATGTTTTTGAATTTTTATTAATATCTCTCTTCTTTAATCAACTGAGCCCACTGAGTCTGGTAGGTACACTTTAAAACCTCCAAGTTCAGCTGAAGCGACTCACCTGTAACATTAATATCCAATAGCCTTTATGAATTTGAACTTATCATATCGCCATGACATTTAAGGGATATGAATTGTGACAATACACGTCATAACACTAACATTAAAGGTTAAAGTTTAAATATGAAAAGGGCTTATGATTGTAGTATTTTTATCCAGCCCCTCTTTGTTTGCTTATTTAAGTTGTCCACTCTGGGACAGCGATGACAAGCTGTAAACACTGTTCACTCTTCTTTTGTGCTTTTGGTCTCCAACTCCTTTTTAGCTGCTAATTACTCCACTGTGTTCACCAGCTAGTTGCTCACTTTGTCTGTCTCAGTTTAGTGCTACAGTTTTTTTTTACTAAAACAGCAAAACGACGCTGTGAGAGCGGTGAGAGTAAATCAAAACATTATAGTTGGCGGGCCGGGCAGCTAAACAATGAGCTGTGATGTCATCCACTGTTAATATAAAGTAGTAATTATAGCTGCTTTAAAAACAAAGAATTAAACATAAAGACTAAATAACACTAGAATGCAATTCATAATGTCAACTTACACTTGTCCACAATACTCGACATTTGTTGTATAACAAATTAGAGCCATTCACACAAAAAAGAAATAGATTATATTTATACAATTGATATTTTTATTTCTATTTGTTAACCATAACTAGATCCATATAAATTGTTTTACATTGATTTTGGTGAAGTTGATCTTTGATTGTATTTGGCACCTATCTAACATGCTTCAGCTGTGTTGAATCATTGTGTTACTGTGTTTCATTTGGTATTTTTGAAGAAGAAAGTTTCTCAGTGAAGATTGGAACAAAGAGCAAGGACTACAGGATGTTATTGAAGGGCATGTCAACTATTATGCTTAGTTTAAGTGGGCATTTTCAAGAAATAGATGGAGCCACTCCAATATAATTATTATGATCTTTATTAGAATCCATTGACTAATGTGCTTTTCATAACATTCCAGTCAACTTGCAATTTAATAGCATCAAAACGTATATTAAGCTGAGTCATTGCAATATTTGGTAGAGTGAAATGAATGAAAGTTTTCCAGTCATTCAGTATTTTTCAGAGACCGTGGTGCTGAAGGAGCTGTCCCTGGTGCTGACAAGGCAAGCATGGGTGAGATACAAGCCTGTCAGCTCTTTTTGATCATTTGTGCTTTAATCAGGTTGTGATTTAAGAAGGCATGAGAGTGGATGACACCTCACTTATTAGCACAAATTATTGTGATGCTTTGCCAACAGTAATTCGGGGTGAAAAACCATCCCTGTTCATCTAATCTTTAAACGGTATATAACTGTTATAAAGCGCTTTGAGCATGAATCTCTAATTATGTTGCCTAGCCTGTAGCACAATACACACGTGGGCAGAGCCTGGCTGCTGACTCATAATACATTTAGCGCATACATCATGGATATCACGCTGTGTACAGCATCCTGTTCAGATGGTAGCTGTTGATGGCATGCAGCTGTCAAATTGACATTTGTGGGCCAGCATTAACCCAGCATGTAACGAGTGTAAAATAAACCACTTAACGACCTTATGTTAGCAGTGTAACAATAGTGGCGAGAGACAGCGAACAAGAGAGAAAACGGTACGTTTACCAGTCAAAAACTTTCTGAATGCATGTTTGCCAAAATTGAAATAAATCCTGGGAGCATGCAGCCTCTCTCAACAGTTTGAATAGGCTATGATTATTGTATGATTTTACACCCGAGTGCTTATTTTTCCTCGGCTCAATTAGTTGAAAAGGTCATCCACTTATATTTTCATGAGTCCTCTTCAGCATCGCACAAAGGCCTCCTCCCGGTGCTGGAGCGCTGGCCTGGGCGGGTTCCAGCTTCCACCCTGATGACACCTGTGGAACCCCCTGTTGTGAAAACTTGTCTAAAGCTCATTCAGTTCACACTCAAAATTATATTGCTCCTAGCTGCTTGCTTTCACCAGGCAATTGCACATACCTCTGGAAGCGCTTGCTCAGTGTAAAATGGGCTCTTTGGGCATCTAAAGCAAAAGAGAGCTGTGAGTGTAGTATTGTAACACTGAAGACTCAAAAGGTTCAAGCCAGGGTGTGAAATACGGGGAATGATGGGGAGTCCAAGACCCCTTGATTGACACTTGAGAGACCACCTGAAAGCCTCAACAGCAAAATTTTGGGGGGTGTCTGGAAACATCTTTAAAAACTTATTTGTCACTTGCAGTTGTCACTAAAAATGTCTTTTAAAAGCTTACTGTTCCCAGGAGTCATTATTCAAATTGCAAATATGAAAACAGAAAAATATTGTTGTGGTGTTTCCTCTTATATTGCTATTGAATACCCGGTTGTTCCTGGTTAGGCCTTCTTCCATGGGTGGCGCTGTTGCAAATGGTCCGCAATCCAAATGTGTAGTTTAGAAAACCTCATGTTACCCTGTACAACCTGAAAAGCGGTGGATTTTTTTTCTGCCTCGACACCATGGTTACGCTTGGTTAAAAAAACGGACTCAGTACACATCAAGTCGGGAAAATATGTCAAAGAGAAAGCAAAGTTTATTACTTGTTAACTTTGGATTCACTTCATTCTTTTTTAATAAGGTAAGATAGAATATTTGTCTCTAGCCTATGTTTGCTGTGACTAAATTGTGATAGACCTGCTGTGCATGAGATGAAAAGTTGCACGACACACAAGTGTGCGTGTGTCAGGTTCGAGTGTGTGCGTGTGTCGGGTTAGAGATGTGTGGATTATGTTGCAGGGCATTGTTGTCGCGTGGTTGTGCAGTTGTGCGAGTGGCCTTATTGTTAACGATATTAGCCTTGGTGATGTGCGTGCAAAGCATGTATAGCCTAGTTGACCGCCTTGGCTTGCATCCATGAAATCTCGTATATTGCGTATTGAATCTGTGTAAGACTTCAGCATAACACTGGAGCACTAGGAAGGGGGGACCCCCCGATTGCCACTGGGTATTTCGCACACTGGTTCAAGCCATTTAAATGTTGTGGCATCCTAACATAATTAGTAGGACCGAGAAAAAAAATTCCGCATTTCACTTTTATTTAATTGGAGCCAATATGGTTCCATATTCCCAACTGACCATCAGCAGTTGAAACCACCTGCTAGTAAAAGAAAGATGTTTCATTTCACTTCTTTTTTCCCTAATCCCTTTCCTGTGCTGATTATAGCATGTCATGTTTAATCCCCACTGCCATTAGTGTCATTGTGGTGAATATGATGCCATATAGTCTTTGCACTCTTATATAATAGGCGCATTCACTGGTTCACTATCCTCACCTCCCTCAGCAAGTGTATTTTCATAATTGTTCATCTCAAAAGCCTGTCCGTCTCACAGGACGCTGCTTCACTTATGCTCATTTTGGACCTTGCTTTCCTGTTGGAGATATGAATTACACAATACTGATTTTTGGAAACAAGGACACACATGACTCAGTTTGTGAGTGAGTTATAAACAGGGAAAAACGTAATGTTATTTTGAATACTGATTATTTTATGTTTGTATTAAGTGCATAAGAAGCTCACATAGTTATCCTTTCATTGTTGCTGCTGCGAACTAACTGATGGTTTCACAATGGTGCCGCGATGTTTGGTTCTACAAAGGTGCTGTGAGCTTTTCTGGAATTTTCATTGTTGTGTTTTCTTGTGCTCTCCCACTGATTCCTCCTCTTTCACTCTGTGTCCATTTCCAGCTCCAGCTCCTGTAGACACCATTGTAATTTTACAGTAGTTCACAGTTTGCTCAGTGGAGCAGAACAGGAAAGATACAAAGCAGGCATTTCAGCTCTTCTAAAATTAAAGACTGGTATTTCTAATCAGAAGAATATTCTGGCATATTTGACAGCCAAAAGAAAGCACTTCAATCCTTTCTGTACCATTTATATGTTTTATTAATTTTTTTTACTAAAAGATAGAAATAGTATTGATTTTCTTCTTAAATTAGTCACATGTGGTATTCATTCATATTTAGAAAACTCAGTTTGATAGCTAATTAGAATTTTAGTGCTCAGCTATATGATGATGACAGGGTTCCCCATTGTTTCACATTGAGATCATATGTTGTGTCTTTAAGGTGTCACTGAAATTTTATTGCCAGTAATGTAATTGCATGTCTCTGTATTTGTCTTTCATAAGTTGTCACTGCTTTAGCTCAACATACCTCTCATCTGGGGAAAGTTGCAGCAAGAGACAACTTCTTGTTGGAAAGTTATATTTAAAACTGTTTATACAGCATCTGTCCAGTGATGAAATATACAGAAATATACTGTAAGTACATGACTTGCTTGGACACATTACTTAAATTAAAAAGTGGCTTATTTCACCGCTGTACAGAAACCAAAAGGGTGCATATAGACGTGTTTTTTCTTGCAGTAAATTAAATGACAAAGTTGAACACAGTATTAATTTACCGCTTTGTATTTAAAATATATATAACTGACGAGAAAGGTGTAAGTATCGGGGAACATCTCTCTGGAAAACTCATGTTTTGCATTGGATAAATTGGTACTCAAACCTGACAGACTGCCAGAGAGTGTGGCTGCTCTGCTGCTTCACTTCTGAGTGGCTGAGATGAGAGAGGAGCTGATTGAGTCACAGAGTGCAGTAAGTCCTGCCAGATCGCTTCCCAGCGTTGAGTTTGTGTTGTGATGATGTAAATTAGCCACTTGTCAGCTTGGAAATGTGCTCCCGTTGGTTCTCACAGTTGAATCGCTATGTTTTCAATTTTATCATTATTCTCTAACTCTTTGTCAACCAGCAAGCTGCAACAAGCCGGTAATTGCAGTCATGTATTTAAAAAGGGAGGTAAAAAAGGGGGAAAATCACATTAATTTTATGGTGGTCCAGCTGCGCTCTCCTCCTTTCTCCCTATGTGTTCCTCTGTTTTCCCCTCCCTGGTGTTTCCCGTCAGTCTCCCTCTCTGTGTTTGTGTATGCTTGTCTGTCTGGGCGTGCTTCCATCTACTCTGTCTGTCTCTCCACCTGCACACCTGTTACCCATCCACTAATCAAGACCTGCAGTACTTATACCCCGGCTCTTCACTTCAGTCTCCACCAGATCGTTCCTCACGTGATAACAGCACTACGGCCAACTCTGCACTCGTCTGAAGATTTTCTTGTGTTTTCTGAACTCTGACAAACCTTTTTTCTGCCTGTGCCTTACAAGCATTCAGCCTGTTTCATCTGAGCCAGCTCCTGTCTGCCATTCTGCCTGCCACGCTGCTTTCGAGCCAGCTCCTGTCTGCCATTCTGCCTGCTTTCCTTGCCAGCCCAGCCAGCCATCTCATTATTGCACTCCTAACCTTGTTAAATAAATCCCTGTTTTTTGAACTTTCACCCAAGCCTGTCTCCGCCCTGCTTTTGGGTCCTTTTCGAGCTAGAACATAACAAATTTGCCATGACCAGCTCATCTAATACTTTTAGATGAAATAACCTTAGTTGATCAAAAATAATTGAAATTGAAAAATGTTTACAACTGATGTACTCGCCACATACTGGTTTCAGATTCCTTTGAAAATAATCCCTAGATTCTGTGTTGCACTGAAAAAATGTTGCACCACTCTGATGTGACACATTCCTCCAAAAATATGGTTCACACTCTCAAAACACTTAACGCAGCCATCATAGCTGTTTCATCTTGCAAAATGCACTAAGTGGTGTGCAGCACCATGTAAACACATCTATCTAATTGTGCCCAAATCTTCACACTACAGTCCATGCTCTTAAAACAAGTTACCCATGTCTTGCAATTGCTAAGTCATATTTCTCTATACTGAGTTCACCTTTTCGAAACTCTTCACACAGTTCTCTTTACCAACATGTAGCTCAGCAGTTAAGAGTTAATCTCACATCCAAAATGCACTAATGCAACCAAAATACTTGATACACATCTCAGGATGAACTTGTGTACCAGAACACTGACGACATTTGTCTGCCAACAGTAACACTTTGTCATTCATTATATACTGACCATAAAAATCACTAACAACAGGAACCATTACAATTAGTGTCACTAATGTCTTTGTAAAAGTATGTAAAGTATGTTAATTTATCTATTTGGCATAAACCACAATTTCCATTACAACAAAAATAAGGTCACTTCTTTATTGCAACTCTTCACACAGTCAGCACAGCAGGTGTCACATCAGTGTGGACTAAGCTGCGGATCACTTTCCATTGCTTTGACACAAAATGCATTCAATGACCACATCTTTCAAATTTCATGACCTGTGTGATGGAATTTCTGTGGAGCTGGCTAACTCGAATGTGAAGAAGATTCAGGAGACCAGGATGTCTTACGCAGAAGCATTTAATGAAGTACAGTCTTGATTAAAGAGAAGGGAGATTCAGCAATACAAGTTTACACAGTGTAGTGCCACCTCAATTCTGAAGGATGCTCTGAAGTGTGTTCTCTTTATCCTCCTGCTTTGGGGCCCCCAGGATAGTTGGTATGTCCAAATATGGTTAACTAGGGCTATAACATATCTTACCTAAGCTGGCGTCAGGTTAATATGTCTCCATGGTGTCTGTTCTTGCTGCCATCGGCATATCTCCTCAAATGGCGCCTGCAGTAACTGTTGTTCTGTCTATTGTATGTGGATGTATTCATTAACCTGACCATGGGCAGTTTCATAATGCTTATCAGCCCAGCTGCCTTGCCTCCCTCACAGCCAGAGCGTGACACTTTACAAATGCTGCCTAAGGGACACTACTTTAGGGTCTCTTGATCAGGGTTCAGAGATGGTCTTGAAGATAGGTCATACCAGGGGTTATCTCCTAGGTCATTTACGTAAAGGCAGAGAGGTAGAGGATATAGACAATTCTTTCCTAACCACCACCAAATCTCTGTCTATTTACACCCCATTTTGCACATGTTTACATACTATTGTCAAAGCTGTTAAATGTTTGTTCAAAGCCTAAGAAATTAAAGAAACTGAGTGCCTTGATGGCCTCTATAAAAAAGACTTGTGCCAGGAGAGGAAAGGGGGCAGGTGAGGCAGAATCCAGAAGGTTTCGTAATTGTTTGGGAGACGATGTGGCGTTTCACCATCTCTTCCAGTCACAGAGTGGTTTACAGCCCATCCCAGGATGGTGTCACTTTTCTGTCCACCTTATTCTCTATTCTTCAACCAATAAAGGAATTATTTTCCTCAATGTTAGATGAGTTTGGGGATTTATCAGTATTCAAAATCAACTTGTCAAAATCTGCCCTTTTGCCATTTAACAAGGCTTCTCTTTGCCTGCAAACATCACCTCTGTCCAACACTTTAGATTACACAGAAACACTGAATAGGGTTCTAAGCGATCTGGACAGATGGTCAAGCTTGCCTAACTCACTTCAGGCACGTATTTCAATTATAAAAATGAATGTATTACCCAGAATAAATTTTATTAGTTGTATGATTCCTCTCTCTCCCCCTGCTGGCTACTGGGGTAAACTCCATGCAGCTGTATCCAAATTCATTTAGAATGGGAAGCGTTCTCGCTTAAAGTCTGCCACTGTCCAGCGGGGAAGATTAGATGGAGGTCTGGCGGTGCCTAACTTTCTATTGTAATACTGGTCTTTCATTCGCAGACCCTTGGTCACATGGTTTGATCCTCGAGCGGCTGTTTCATGGCGCACATTGGAGGAAAGAATGGTGCATCCTTGGTCTTTGGCATATGTTCTATTTGCGAATATCTCTAGCAGGCAATGTCAATTACGGTTTGGGCTGATTATAACTCACCTTCTCCAGGTCTGTTGCTCAGTAGAAAGGTTCTGTAGTGTTTCCTGCCGATGGCATCTCCATTCCACGATTTTTAACAACATGGGTCTGTTGATTGGGGGGGATGCCTGTCACCTCCTCTCAGTGGGAAAACAGGGGCATCTATTTCCTGGTTACGTTCCTTTCAGGACATTAAGAACAGCTACAACTTGCCAGACACATCTTTCTTCTTTTATTTGGTATCATGGCAGCACCCTTTGCCCATACGTCCACTTCATGAGTTGATCAGTATAAGCCTCTTGTAAAACCTTCCCATTAGACAGAATATGGAGCAGGGATATACCAGAATTGGAGCATAACTTTGACTTTGGCAGGGTATGGGCTAATATTAAATTGGCCTCTCGGAATCCCGACCAGATTCATTCTAATTTTGTACACAGAACTTAGCTGGCCCCTTACAAACTTTATCTCATGAAAGTTATCAGTGATGCCTCGTGCAACCTGTGCTCTTTAAAGACTTCTGGTACATTTCTTCAAATGACATGGGAATGCCCGCCCGTTGCCCAATTCTGACAGGATGTTGCTTCCAAACTGACAGTTCTTATTTCAGAGACAGCACCTGTGACCTTACCAGTTTTTATTTTGAATGACGTTTCTTTGCTCCGGGTCCCTAAATATGAGGAGTGCATAGTGCTTTCAGGTTTAACAGCCGCTAAGAAAATGATTGCGATGCGTTAGAAACCACCACACACTCTATCAGACAATGGGTTCTTACTTTTCTGCACGTTATTTACATGGAGTTATCGACAGCTGTATAAATGGGGCTAAAAAGGTGAATTTGAATGTGTGACTCACAGCAGCTGAAGCATTGAAGGGTCTCTTGTGATTGCTTTAACTGTCATGATCTTTTGTTGTCTGTTGTGTGTGGTTTGTCACGGTGTGTTCAATGGCTGTATATTGTCTGTGTTTACATCCTTGAATAAAAATAAAATGTAACTCTGACACAAGTCTGCATTAGAAATTCACATTAAATGTCAACATTCAGTGCCAATGCAAGAAGTAGTGGGAGAGTCATACGGCAGCACAAAGACAGGCAGATGGAAAAGTAAAATGTCCTTTATTTTTGTAGATGGCTGGGCAGGGGCTTTGTCCTACTCTGATGGACACAGAGATAATCAAATTGGACTCAACATTGGAGCCTGTTGGATACTCGAATAATTTCACAAAATGTCCTTTCCTGTGTACCTGCAAACTTCCTCATTTCACTTACATAACTGCAGAATATTCAGAGTGAATCACAGTATTATCAGCACAGACTGTTAAGCCCGGAGTAATGACTCTGATTTGAAAGATATAATCACATAATGACACTGAAGCCGGAGTAAAATTGTTTCATAGCTGCCAGCGAGAATATGAAAATGTTTTATATTTTTTAGGAATTATTTTCTGATGTTATCTCCTTTTTGAAAATAGCATATAAGTTTATCAGTTTTGTTTTCAATCTTTTTCAGTTTGCAGACATTTGCACTAGTGGCACCATGTTTGGGGGCCACTGTGGATGGCACCAACATTGTTAGTCCAAATGCATTTTTCATTATGGGGGTTTTTGAAAATATTATGAAAAACAACATTTTAGCTGCCAGTCATCCCCTTGTATTATTATTATTATTATTACAAAGGAGGAATGTTTGTATGCATGAGAGTGGGAAGGCATAAAAATCTTTCTGCATTGTACATGGGGGGTATTTAAAATACAAAGGTACCATGCACAAAATTCAATGTAATTTGCGAGCTTTGTTGGATGCTGTATGCTTTTACCCTGCACACAGTGATTATAGTCTTGTATAGAATGCAATAGAACACACATTGCATAGAAATAGCCTTTAATAAGGTTTGATTTTTGTCTGTAATATCTGGTCTGTCATTCCTACAACTGTTGAAGCCATTTTATTACAATCACTTGTACCTTCTCAAACAGAAAAGTGAGAGGAACTTTATTATTTCCATTTTATGCTACTTAATATTTCTAATTCACCACATCTCAGAGGAAATTATGGTACCTTTTGCCACATTTATTTGACAAAAATAGTTAAAAGTTACTTTGCGGATTCAGATTTTACATGCAAAATCCATGTTCAGGTTATAAAATGTGATGAATTATCATAGATTAAACTACCCAACAGTATATAAAGTAGCTAAAATTAGCTCATCCCCACTCCCTCCTGAGTCTGATCTCCTGCATCTTAACATGAAAAACTCTTGACTGTTGTGTCTTACCAGTGTGGGATTTAATAAGAGTGCTGAATGGAGTCATATTCGGACGAGTCTGGCTCACTGAACATTTTACTGAATACAATGACACTGTTAAAATTATGGAAATTAATGCAGGCCAGTGCTCCTCACTGTTTCCATGACTACAAAAAGCGTCCAGCCTAATGTATGTTATTGTGTTAAACAGCATTAAGTTCCAGTATATATTTTACTTCACAGCATTCAATATCAATATGGTCA
Source organism: Oplegnathus fasciatus (assembly GCA_003416845.1). Lineage (NCBI taxonomy): Eukaryota > Metazoa > Chordata > Actinopteri > Centrarchiformes > Oplegnathidae > Oplegnathus > Oplegnathus fasciatus. Next base: position 641,640 of record NTHP01000125.1, on the reverse strand, counting down.
GCAGTCAGTTTTATTGTAAGGGCAGCATACGTTAAAAGCCCATGATCTTTGTATATATCATCTCTACCATCTCTATATCAGCCCATGTATCATAGTAGTAGGCCTCAGAAGTAACAGGGCTAAAAGTATATTTTCTTCTATAGAAATCAATATTTAATCAGCATTGTACAAAGGCAAAAGCAGGGTTGTACCCCCGTGCCTCTCATCTCTGACCACTATGACACCTCTCCCTGGAGGTGAAAAGATAAGAGAGCAGCTCTTACTGTATGTACCCTGCAATGATAGCATGCAGGGCACGCTCATGGGCAGAAGAGGTGTTGAAAGCAGGCATTAATGTCTCACTCCGAGTGTAGCTGTGACCCACCTGCATACTAGCTGTATGCATGCACATCTAGAGTGGAAAACAGCATTAAAACAAGTACGCTTACATGTTGACGTGCACAATAAGGTTGGCAGATTTTTGAGTGTGCTGTGGATGGACACTGTTGTCCTAAAATTACTCCAGCAGCTGAACAAAAAATAGCAGATGGTGGTGAGACAGGTCTGGTGGCTACTCAGAAAACAAGAATTAAACCAATAAATGGAATTAGAAACACACCTCTGAGGTCACAGCTTAACTCACACCACACATCCGATATCCTGTCACTGTTTTTCACAATTGTTTACACACTGAAATTGGAACTTGAAACGCAGTCACTGAAACCTGAAACTCATGTACCAAATCCCTAAACCAAGTCTGCTAAATTACAAGCCCTTGTTGGAAGACACTGGCTGTTCACTCCAGAACAGGAGACCACCATTGTGAACATGACAGTGACAAACAATACCATCAGACTACGAGAAATCCAGAACCAAATAACTGCAGACAACACAATATTAAATAACATTCACCAGGTGGACCTGTCTACACTGGACAATGTATATTACAGTGCAACAGAATCCAGGTGAGACGGGTCTTCAGGGTGCCATTTGAGCAAGGGTTAAAGAGCAGCACTATGAATATGTGCAAGTAAGTACTATACTGTGAATTTACTATCATATCAGCACTGTATAGACACATTACAGTACTGTAATCCAGTGTATTGTGCTTCACCATATTGACTGCTCTCGGTCCATTTCTCATATTGTCTTGTCTGTTTCAGAGAGTCTTGGAGCTGGATGCCGCTGCAATTCAGCACGTTCATATTTTTATTGATGAGGCTGGCACTAACATAGATTAATGGAAGGCAACATGCGGACTGCTTGCTTTATCTCTTCTGTGGTCCAATTTCGTAAAAAAAAAATAAAAAAATTCCTGCGAACACTTTTCACCTCTGCGTTGGTTTACCCCCATGGGGTCCTATAGCTTCAAATGCAGAATGTACAAATATATAGAAAAGAAATATATATATATATATATATATATATGTATATATATATATATATATATATATATATAAAAACCAAAGATACAAAAAAAGAAACAGAAAAAGAAAAAAATATATGCATATTACATCTAGTATCTAGCAATGGTGTGGACAGGACCTATGAGCTAAGCTATAGGACCCCATGAGATGTTTTGTGCACTGTAGATTTTGGGCTGAAGAATGTTTTCTTTTTTTTCAGTGATATTAAGAGGATTATAGATATTGTATGTTTCGATAGGAAATGTTGAATGAGTAAACTATTATATGTAATCATGGACACACCTCCAACACAGCTGTGGACTATCATGCAATTATGGGCGGTATTTAAGCACTGTGTCACTTTATGATTGATATGTCTTGATAAAGGTCTTTGTGACCAAAACGTTGACCTTTTTTAATAAACCAACGCAGAGGTGAAAAGTGTGTGCGGGAACTGACTTTTTTCTACGGAGCTGGCTTTAACATAGCCAAAAGAAGGGGACGGAACATTACTGGCCACCGTGTCATTGTGAATGTCCCTGGACAGCGTGGAGGGAGTATCACCATGTGCGCAGCCATTAGCCAGCAAGGCTTCTTCCATCACCATGCCAACGTTGGTCCCTACAACACTGCCCTTCTCATCACATTTCTGGACACACTACATGGCATCCTCACTCCAGCCAAGCAGAGGGGTGGACCAGAGTGGGCCCAGGTATGTTGCCATCTGGGACAGCATGAGTTTCCACCAGGCTGCTCGGTCTGCAACTGGTTCATTGACCACCTACAATGAGGTGCTGTGGCCAGACCAAAATAGGAGCTTAATTTCTTTTCTTTTTTTTGCATTTTTGTCTTTTTGTGTTTAGAGTTTTTTTTTACAGAGAACCATTTATCTTACTGAATGTTTTTCCTGGTTTTCTCCTGTTGGGTATGTAAAGTGTTACAAAACACAAGTGTTCCAAAATACTGCATTTTGGAAAAAAAATAATGTTTTTGTTACTGTATTGTATTTGTGTTTATTCATATATATTTGAGCATCTTTTACAGCCAGCTACAGTGTAACACTGAAAATGCAAAAGGCAAAAACCTATTGATAAGATATTCATAGTAGTGCTTTGTGTTGAGCACGTCAGTGTGTTGTTGGTTGGTAGAAATATCTATTCATATGATGGGGTGTGTGTCATTTTGATGCAAAAAAAACATTTTGGAAAGAGAAAACATTTTTCAATGCAGTGTTTGCTTTTGATAGACATTTGTAGTTTTGTGTTTAGAGTTTTGAGAAAATGATCCAAAGATTCAGAAAACATGTGTAAACAATTGTGAAAACCTGTGTCCTGTCAAAATGGTATTTTGTGGTCAAATGACACACACACACACACACACCATCATATGAAGTGACATTTTTAAGAACCATTTGAACAATGATGTGCTCAATGTAAAGCACCACTATGAAGCAGCAGGAAATTTAAGTTTAGCATTTTGAATGTCAGTGTGTTCCATGTGAAGACAGGAGATTTTTTTCATGAAGATTGTGAAGATCAGACCCGTTAGATACATTGGGTCACAAACATCACCTGTGTCGCCCGATCAGCCAACCATGTAGAATGTGTATAGAGTGCTTGCCGCCCAATATGATCCACTCAGGTACATAATTCCCTTCACTACACATGCCAAGATCCTGGTCCAGGCCTTGTGGACTAAAGAGAGACAATGGGATGAACCTGTTGCAGACGAACTCCTTCCAGCGTGGCAGGCCTGGGAAGGTGAGCTTCCTCAGTTACAGGACATCACCCTACCCCAGTGCCATGTACCAGCTGATGCTGACAACGATGCTTCAGTGATGGATGTTCAAATTTTTTGTGACGCATCTGAGAAGGCCTATGAATCAGTAGCCTCCCTCCAAGTAGAGAGTCCTGCAGGACACATATACGTGTCATTTATAATGGCCAGGTCAGTGTCAATGCCCTGCCTGCAACTATGCGCTGCACTTACTGGAGCCCAGCTTGCCAAAGTACTACAGACCATCTAGTCTGTAATCATGTGGTCTGACTCAACAACTGTACTGAGCTGGATACAGTTTGAGTCCCACCAGTATAAAGTATTTGTCAGGACAAGAGTCGCCGAAATACAAGATCTGACGTAAGCCGAATCCTGGAGATATGTCAACTCGGATCAGAATCCCGAAGATGACATTATTCGCGGGAAGACTCTTCTTGAGCTATCCCAGCCGACCTGTTGGAGTCAGGGGCCCCCATTTTTATATCAGTCTTCAACTCACTAGCCAGTGAACCCTGCAGCGCATCCAGAAGAACCTGATGAAAGGAGAAAACAAACCTTCTGTGGCACCATCATGACCAGCAGCGGTGATGAACCTGACCCATGGTCAGGATGGACTGAATTAGTACAGGCCACCTACTAGACTCCTATACAGACTCCTTCTTACTGGCTCTACGTCAGTTTATAGCAAGGAGAGGCAAGCCTTGCGAGCTCTTGTGCAACAGAGGCACCAACTTCCGGGAAGGAGATAGAGAGCTCAAGGAAGCACTGGACACTCTTGAGCCATCACTAAGGCAACAGCTGGCAGAGCAAAGCATCGAATTCAGATTCAACCCACCTCTTGCACCCCACTTTGGCGGTGCGTGGGAGAGGGAAATAAAATCCATTAAAGCCTCCCTCCAAGTTGTGCTGTGGGACCAGGTTCTATCAGAAGAGGTGTTGATGACCATCCTCACGGAAGTAGAGGGCATACTGAATTCCAAGCCGCTAGGATACACCTCTTCCGACCTCGCTGACCGTGACCCTATAACACCTAACCTGCTGCTAATGGAGCGGCGGGATGCATCTCTCCGTCAAGCCGCATATGGTTCCAGTGATCTTCTAGGCCAACGCCATTAGGAGCATAGCCAGGTGCTGGCAGACCAGTTCTGGAACCAATTCACTCGCCAGTACCTTCCGAACCTTCAACATCGCCAAAAATGGCGGACTTCAACTGCTGACCTTGCTGTAGGCCAAGTAGTCGTGTTAGTTGACCCACAGCTTCCTAGGGCTCTCAGGCCTATTGGAAAGGTCTCCTGCGTTCATCTTAGTGACGGTACATGAATTACAGGCTGTGGTCATAGTGTCTCAAGTACCAGTGTTAGTGTGTAAACAATTGAGAAAATCTGTAAAACGTCAGCTGCCAAAACAATGCAGTATAAAGACTTGTGACAGCATCAGTATAAGCATTATACTGAAAAGTACTGGACTGTTACCAGAGTTCACTGTTTCAAAATTGTGGTAGGAGAAAGCTCACTTTGCCTCTAATCTGGTGAATGTCATCATGGTAGTGTACTGTAACTAAAACTACCATGTGCAGTTTTAGTGTATGGTTGGTGGTCCATATGATGTCATCTTTCAGATTGCACCACTAAAGCACAACATGCAATGATTTGGGGCATAAGGCAAATGTTGCATTATTAGCTACTTGTGAGGTCTTGACTTATTTCAGATGATACTTTGCTCTCATGATGCATATTTCCACATAGATTCATATTCAATCACAAACTAATTAGTTTCTGCTGTGTGCATTGTATTTGATGGGTACATGGAGGCACTTACACAGAGCCCAGGAGAGGGAGCAGAGGGGGGGGG
>NTHP01000125.1:611035-636524 GCA_003416845.1 Oplegnathus fasciatus | reverse complement strand
GGGGGGGGGGGTAAATAGGGGCCAACAGCTAAAGTGAGCCTCAGGGCCCATGGCAAATTAATCCCACCATCCTTCTACAGTTTACTGGGGGTCCACTCTGTGTGTCTGCCTGACTGCCTGAACTTGACTGACAGTCAGTCAAGCATTAAACATTTTCAGAATGTAAATGTTGCTTTTTTACTTTCCATTTCAGTGTTATGAGCTTTAGCTTTAGATAACAGCTATCGTAGATTTCAATGTTTACCCACACAAAACCATACACACACACACCTACAAATAATGTATAATACACACTAAAAACCACTGGCTTTAAGTTTGACCCAGCGTGNNGTCAATGTAGCATTGGCACAATACTGAGTTAACTTTACCCAGTACCAGCAGGTTGTTTTGACTCAGTGTTAGTGTTATTTTTATATTAGTGTTGGGTTCCTGGATCAAAACCATGGCTACTAGATTAAGTTTTAAATTAAGACCAGACCAAAAACGACCAGACGCATGAACAGTTTCTTTCCGCAGACTGTCACTCTGATCTGTCAACACCAGTCACATAGTGTCAGGAATGATGCTTATGTAATAACCCTGTGACACAAACATCCACTGTAAATGTATATAATATATTCTCATTGTTTAAATACACACTTTTTTTTATCATGTAAATATCATCACTCAGCACAAATCTATGCACGCTGTGTATACTGTATATACTGTCATATCCACCTACCTCATGTATATAAAGCTACCTGTTACTAGTAATCATATTTATTTCAGCACCCTTTGCACTCTGCACCATTGCACTATTGTATTACTGTCTACATTTGTTGTTGTTGTTGTTGTTGTTGTTATTATTTGTTATACAGTATATATATACTTTTTATATATATTTATATCTGTACATAATAGTTTCATGTTTATGTTTACCTTGTCGAGCTCGTTGTCCTTGTTTTTAGCTTTATGTATGTCTATTTCTGTGTTGTACACTGAGAGCAACGAAAAACCGGAGTCCAATTCCTTGTATGTGTACACATACCTGGCCAATAAAGCTGATTCTGATTCTGACAGTTAACCTTACAGCAATGGAAACATGATCAATAACATTTTCTACTCACAGAAACTGAGAAATGCACATATCTAGCTCAGACAGTATGCACAAATAATAAACATCGTATCTTGTAAATGTGTTCCTGCACCAGAATATCTTCAGATAAGTGTAGAAGTTAGTTGAACCAAACCAAGTTTGGTGAGTGTGAAAACTCATAATTTAATTCTTTCATGCACACATCTGTTAAAAGCTCACTGACGCGACTGAAACAAATAAAAAGCTTAATTCAAAAAGGGATTGAGTCTCTCCTGTGTTTGTGACAGCTGTTTCTGTGTAATGAGGGAAAGTTACAACAGAGTACTTTTGTGTGGAAGGAAAATTGAGTAGTGTGTATGAGAGTCAATTTCAAAGCGACAAGACGAAAGTGGTTGGGTTTTTGCACGTGCAGTTAGCTTTTGAACCCACATCTCGAAATACCACACCAGGGAAGTGTGGTAAAAATGGTATTATAGACTGCATTCACTCAAGTTAATTGTCTAAGATAGTTGCAGAAAAATAGAAAATTGGAAAGTTATTGAATCAGGCAGTTAAAGGACCACTATAAAGACCCCCTTAATATCTCCTAATGATAATTATTCTCACATAAAATGACCTTTCACAATGAGAAAATTGAGGTTAAGTCAAATAATAGACCACAGTTAATATATGAATTTATATATAAAAACAAACTCCAAAAAATGAGCGAGAATTAAAATTGTGACTTTGGAGGTAATGAGACAATTTATATTACAAACATGCCAGAGGGGGGAGAGAGGACATAGCTCGCTCAGAATGCCTTTATCTCACTCTCCAGACAAACAGCCCGTCCGTGGAATGTTTAATTACAGGCAGGAAATTTTCATTCAGTCTGTCTTTTTAATTGTTCGTCAAACTGTAAAATCCGGGATATATTTCCAGGAAGGGATTGAATCAAATAGTTGAATTTAAGTATGAATTTAGGTATGCCATTCACTTTTTGTTAAATGTGTGTATGTGTTCAGTATTATGTTGGAGTAGTTCCACTGAAGTGTGTTTGAGTTTAAATTATGTTCTACATGTCATGCTCTCTGTGTGTCTCTCTCTCTAAAGGATGACATATAATATGTGAACGTTTTTTTATTCCAGTTGTTCAGTCTCCTAACTCTTACCCAAGTGTCCTTGTTCTCTAGCACTTGAGGCTGTATTTATCAATAATTGCTTTCTGTACCTTACATTCAGATATTATACTGTGCAGATAGGAGGAGGAAAGGTTTTTGTGTAAGTAACAAACGTCTCTCATATATCGTACATCTGGTTTTAACATTAACTGGGTTGCCTTGGAAACATTTATAAGAACGTCTGGCACTTGCACAGACATCTCAGTCGGTCCCGTCCGCAGCAGTGTCCAATTTAGGACACCTTCAGTCCTCAGCATCGGTTCTCAGACATCAGATGAAAGGCATCATTCCTTAGACGACTGGTAGATTTCATCGTCATCATAATGTTGTTGCTGCTGTTCATTTGTTTTATTGTAGGTTAAAGTTTCCAGTAATGAAAAATACATTACAGCAGACCCGGAAATTGGGTCATTTGCAATCACAAAAATTAACATGTTAACATCTAACCAATCCCCCTGGCAAAGATCCTGATGTCAAAATCTTCTTCTCTGTCCCTGCCTCCAGCCACATTCCCACTTCTCCAAAACTGTTCAGTGTCATTATCTGCCTGTCCATCAGAGGCCCTCAAACTTTTTTCTCCTTTCACACTCCTACATCCAGCCACTCCCTCCTGCCCTGCAATAACCCCCTTCCCTCCAGTCCCAGTCACCTGACCTTCCCCGCCCACCTGCTCACCTGTTCACACTTTCCTCATCAGCCTTGCAGACATGTAACCAGGAGTGCGGTCGAATTGTCAAAAAAATGTCCTTTCCTAACCACTTTTCCATGACCTCGATGGAAAACGTCATCAGGTCAAGGTAAAATATGAAGGAGAATTCATAAGGACTTAGGAAAAGACAACCGCGGTGCTAAGAGAATCCGACTGCACTTACACTAGGGCTAGGCCATGTGATTATGCGACGGTGGATGTTACTGACGTGGGTCTGCCGTGGTGAAACTACAATGTTCTGAATATGGACATCTTAGATACTTCTCCCCGTGCGTTCTTACCGTATTGTCAAACTGAGCAGAGGTTACGCTGTAACACATTGTTCAAAATTCAAAACATAAACATATTAGCAAATGCATAAGATGGAAAATGCAACGGTAACTTAAATGATGATCTGCGTCCTTTTTCAGTCATGATCGTTTGTTGTCGTGAACGGCCGAATAGTTGCTGCCGCACGGAATTGTGGGACGGAATTATCTCCTTTCCTTTCATAAAGGATGGTCCAGTGTATCCTATGCTAAAGGAGATAAGAAAGGAAGCATTAGAAGCACCTTTCCTGTGCATTTAGAGAATTTGAACAGCACTTATCATGTCTGCCACTTTGATACTTCCAGGTCATTTCACTCAGTTAGGAACCTTCCTGAGCAAAAAGGACTATTTGACCGCAGCCCAGCCCTTTTCCATTCACTCCCTGCCAGTCCTTCAAAATTGCTTCTGTTAATCTGTTGAGACCTGAGACCTGTTACCTGCCTGTTTTGAACTTCTGCATGATCTTTGTGGACTTTGGATTTCCTGCCTGCCCCTTTGGATTTGTTTGCCTGTTTGGACTGCCTTCCCTGCATCATTACTCCATGAGCTTATGTACCTCCAGTGTTACAATAAATCCCTGAACGGTATCCTGTCTGCCTTGACTGTCTGCACTTGAGTCCTTCCCCTGTTGCCCAGCTCGCACAGCTGATTTACAATTTTTGTAAATCTGCAAAGTAGAAAGTTTTACCAATAATCACAATTTCCATTTAAAAATAATCCAATTCAGAAACACTTTTCTGAGCCAAATGGACTGATTGGGGTATTTTTAAAATCACAAAATAAATTGCTGTGAATAGACCAAGTTAAAATGTGTAAAGCATCTTCAGTTGGAGGTTCCATTTCATTAGCCTTCAGGCTTGTTCATTTTCTGTCATGAATCCTGTTTACTTTCTGTTTGTCAAATTAAAATTAATCACCCTCAAGGGCATCTAACAACCCAGCTTTGCTCTAATTTCTAGCAAATCCAAACAAGCCACACTACGCAGGAATGAGATCACCTGTATCCATTTCAGTTTCAAGTTTTTGTGCTTGGCTGTCTTTGGACCGGAATTTAAGAACTTGGAAAATTCATGTTGGTTTGTTCCTACAGGTCTTCAAGGGCCAGATTTCTCATCACACCTTGTATCTCCTCAAGGCACCAAAAACACCATCATGCAGAACCACCAGTATCTAACAGACCTTTTACCTCCTATCATCGAGATTTTTCTCATACAGAGCAGAATTCATTACCTTGTTCCAGAAAGACATTTTATTACATGGAAAATAGGTTTGAGGGGCAGCATGCCACAAGTGGCTCCCTATCGTGATGTAAAATGGTAAAAAGGTTGTGCTGAGGCTGGGAAATATGTCAGTCATTTTAAACCTCCTGAGTCGTCGTCCTCGGTATTCTCTAATATGATCACAGAATATAAGGTTAATGATTAGAGATTAATTTAAATGACTATATGTAAATAATACTGCTGGCTGAGGAAAACTGTAAATTACATAATGGCTATTTTCTTCCCTAATTTGTTAACCTTTTTCACCACGGTTTGTAGCAAATCATGATGTAATATCTGAACAAAAAGTCGTAAAAAAAAAAAATACTTCATGGTTATGTTTTTTAGACAGACTGCCCATCTCTCTGCCAGGATTGTATCTCAAGTAGTTCTAAGGAAGTAGAAGTATCTCAAGTAGTAAGGAAAGTAAGGAAAAATAAATTCTGGTGACAGTTTTGGATCTCCCTATATCAATCACACTATAAAACTAAAAGATTGATTCGTTTTTTCGAGCTTTCTTTTTCAATTTTCAGACTTTTTCAACTCATGAGAAAAAGGTGGGCAGAACACAACATACAAAGCAAAATAAAAAGCTGTTTCCACAAGAAAATACATAAGTGGATATATTTTACCATGTGCACGCACAAGATAAAAATGAGTTGCTGCAGACATATCACTAGAAAGGTTCAAACTACCTTTAAAGAATGAAATCGGAATTATTAAGTCCTTGTTCCTAGAGTACTGTAAAGGATTAAAACAAGTGAACACATAAATCATAATTAAATTAAAGAGAGCAACACAAAGAAAACCAGAAATCTCATCAGATTGGTAGGTTTGCATTAATGTACCTTTGCCTGTACTGTTTTGTGCGCTGATGTCGCATAAAATTTAACAAACAAAACGTTCAAATGAAACCAAAACCATGAGGTTATGCACTTTTCAAAAACATATACATAAGAATAATTAGATTGCTTTATTTTTTTGATCATCATTGTTATCGCCACCATCATGAGAACCATGACCATTAACACCACTTACACTTACACCATCACTGTCAGCATCTACGTTCATCCTCTGGGCTGTCATTACCACCACCCTGCTGTAATTTTCAGTGACATGTCATCTGCCTGATTTTAGGTTATGAAGTTACCTATAGTATGATACATACATTGCATTCTGATTTAGGATAGGCTATGGACCTGTATTTCCATACACGTATCTATTGATCTCATAGGCATCCATGACTTGAGTTACAGCAGACCCATGACCAAAATCACTCCCTCAGTCATTCACTACTCCCATATTAGACATCCTCTATATTGAGCAGTAACTGAGATTTCGGACACACAAATTATCATGATTTTGCGTCATCACTGACAGGCTGTAATTTTCGCATCTACAAAAGTGACGCACTGCAATGTGGAAGCAGTAGCAGAGAGTGATGATCATGTCATGGACACTGCTTTTTTCATTCCACTGCTGGGATTTTTGAGGGCACTATATAGTGGATAAATGTACACACTCTGAATCTGGGCTCTACTAAAATGGCAGACAGTAAATATAGTACATAGTGTACAGAGAGGGACTTCAGGCACAGACTAAGAATCTACAGCCATGCTAATAGATCTGTGGGGCTGTCTATTGGTGCTTTGCGCTAAATGCTAATGTTTACCATGTTCATCATCTTAGTTCAGCATGTTAGCATACTAACATTATAGCACACAAAGTAACAAAGTAAGTATGTAGCACTACACACAAAGTACAGCTGAGGCTGATGGGAATGTCACTAGCTTTGCGGGTATTGAGTGCATATTAAAACAGTGATCTGATGATGATGTGATAAGTGGTAGATCTAAACATGAACAACAAAATGTCTCAACATAAATCAATAAGACAGCATTCAAAATGTTGCTGCCTCAACTGCTGCCTCAAGCCACATCCCAATTAAACCCATTGATCCCGGTCACATATCGATCTATTGTCACTATGTGAACACTATCTATGGACAACACCATTGATAAAGTGGCAGCGAATGAGGAGTTTCTATCGAGATGCCAATATTCTTTTTGCTGCAGTAGATCCGGCAGTAGCCACTTTTTTCTCTCAGACATACTTCAGTATAGATATTGTATGTTGTCAAAAAATACCATGAACAGACCAAAACCAACAACAAAGTATAACATATGTAGCCTGACATATTTTATTCCTCTGTGATCCTGTCACTTTGATCATTTGATCATTTTGTTGGCCCGCTTCCAAAATATTACTATCATTATTACATATCGTTAGGGTTGTTCACTGAGGAGCATTATCACCTCGTATGCAAAACGTGACAAACAGATTTGAATTGTGAAGACTGCAGTTGGGAGATGTTGCAATCCTCATCATACACATGTTAAGTGGAGCAGAATCGCAACCTTAAAATGTGTTAATAGATGGTTGAAATTGTGTGAAAAAAAGTGAAATAAGGTGTCCTCTGCCTTGGCGTTTCATTTAAAAAATCCCTTTGACTGCCTCAGCTCAATGTTCCTTTGGGCCCAGACAGGTCCAGACTGTTGCTGAATCCACCACATACCTGAAAATGAGTTGACCGAAGCCCTCGTCCGCTCTGGTTTCTAATAGCTTGACTGTCTCACTTGGTCAAAAAAACACTCCTTTGAAGGAATTCAGACTCAAATAGTAATATCATTTGGAAGGAGGATTATTGAATGATTATTATATATTTCCACACATGTAATCATTAAAGCATGTGTTCCTCTCAAAGCTTGTTGTGTGTCCATCCTGCAACAAGGAGGGCTACACAGAAAGACTCTCCTGCAGTGATAAAGACTAATGATGTGAAATGTATTACCTTTTTTACTGATCATTATTTGAATGAACCATGATCTTCATTATTAGTGGTGGAATGTAACTAAGTACAGTACGTTAAAGATTAAAGAGTGGTTCACAAACTTTTTCTCTTTTAACCTCTGATATAAAATCAATATGAGTTGCGGCTCCGTGTCGTGTGTCGGATGTTTTTGAGTTGTTATCAATTCCACCAAAGAGACATTTCTCCTCTAAACTTCTCACATCGTTTCATTTCAGTGATTGTACACATTGACCAGTCCAAAAATGAATACAGATTTGTGTAGCAGAACTCCACTTCAAGCAGCTACAATAGTGAAATGCTGCTCGCACATTGATACATCAGTATTAATATTGTAATTTGTTGTAATATATCAACCACATGGCATGTTTTTCTGCTTTCACTTTTAATACTTTAAAGAAAATTTTGCTGATAATATTTCTGTACTTTTACTTAAGTAGGATTTCAAAATGCAGGACGTTTACTTGTAATGGAGCACACAAACACACTAAGATGGTGAACTCACTCAGCGTCAGCATGTTATATGTGTGTTAGCATGGCGACACAAAGTTCAGCCTCACAGAGCCGCTAGTGTGGCTGCACAGGATTGATTGGGATGCACAAAAAAACACAAAACAAGCTGATTTAATGCTGCACAGACAGTTATTTCCACAATTGCTGCTACATCTACTGCACACACCAAATATAAAGACATAATAAATGAATGGCAGAGGATAGGGATAACGATAACATCTGGCAGATAGATTAAATAACCAAAGAGGCAGTGAGTCAAATCACAAGCACAACAACTTAGGGATTGATTGCTAATTGAAGTTCGAAGTTACTGAGAACACATGGGTTTATGCAAGGTGATGGAGGATTTGTGAGAATACTTTCTGGGCAGGAGGGATCATAGAAATCAGTGATGAAACAGAACAGGGTGCCAGGCAAGGTGGAGGTGTGAATGTATGGCCATATAAAAATCCTTGAGAGAAACTGGGTTTCTTCTCATTTTCTCTTGAGATGGGCAGCAGGACAGGACAGATATTAACAAGGAGCGGGGAAGAAAGAAAAGCAGCAACACAAGAGAGAGGGAAGTCAAGACCTCTTATTAGTCCATTTCTCACTGAACAATTTATCTGAAATCAAACATGGGACCCGTAATCAAAGAAACATTGAGAAAAGAGTGGAATGCAAATGTACTGAGGAAGATGGAACAGATAGAAAAGGTGCAAGAAATTTGAGGAAAAGACGATAAACAATATATAACTTTTAACACTTGGGTCACAGGAAGGTTCAGTGGCCAGTTGCACCAGCAGGACATAAAAAAGTTGGGTGTAAGCCCTACGCCAGACTTAGCTACGTCCAGGAATGTCGAGTTTGGTTTTGTGTACAATGTCCATCAGTCAGACACCTGCCTTCCACAAACTAAAGTCCAGATGGGGGTATTGCACGAAGCAGGATTACTCAGTTAGCCAGGTAACTTCTAAAATAGCATGCAACAACTTCTCTGAACATTTGTTAATAAATAGCANNCAAGGACAAACTTGCAAAGAAGGTTATATTTTTACATGACAGTAGAGAAGCAATGGTAAAATAAAAATAAAAAAAACATTCCTTTCCTTAAGTACACAAAAAATGGCAAAAAAGTAATTTAACTACCTGCATCACTCTGCAAATATGAATGTAGCTGAACTACCAGCAAGCTAATGCAAAATGTGGTTAAACTACTAGTTTAATTGCATGTATTTCACTACTCCCCAACACTGTGCCTGTTGCACCATCTAAAACTACGACTAAAACTACATATTTGACGACCTGGGAATGAGAACGGGTTGGCGGCTCAGCCCGAGCCGCTCTGTTTGTTTCCCATTTACAGAGCCAGGACTGTGTATGAACACCAGTCTTTTTTTCAGCGCACACACAGAATGGACAGCTAGCGGACTGTGAGGAGATATTCACTGAATTTGACAAAAAGTATGTTGGATTAGAATCATAGACTACACCTTTAAGCCTAGATGGTGCAACTGGTGTAACTATTAAGGTCGGACTTAGAACGCCAAGTTAAGACCGACTTCCATCTGCTATTTTGCAATTACAATGCTTTTTGTAATCATGCTAATCAAGCATGTTATTAAACGTGACAGAGTGTGAGAGTTAAAAGCAATGGAACAAACAGCTGGTTGTGAAAGATTTCCCATTCTTCTTGATGCCAAAGCAGCTGCAATCATGTTTTGCATTTAGGCACAAAAGATTTGAATAACTAGCTGTTCTTTTAAGGCAAGTTTCAATCTGCCATCATACTGTACATTCAATAAATGAGTAGCCTACAGTTGTACTAAGTGACTCTGCTCTGCTCTTGAAAATGCTGCCCAAATGAATCCAGGCAGTTTGTGAGGGACTGTGCAAGAGTGCAATAAACCCAGCCAAAAGGTATATTGTCCGGCAGCTACACATTATCAAAGGGATGTCAATGGTACGTACAGTACAAGGTATGAAATAAGTATGATTAATAAGAAGGGTTACTATAAGAAACGAGAGGACAGCAGGTGTCTGCATGGTGGAGGGAGAAACACCATGAGGGTGCACCATGTGTGAGATGAATGAAAAGTATCTACTGTATATGAATACACTGAGAGCCATTTAATTGAAACACAGTAGTGATTGCGAGAGCAGTGACATGATGTTGGACATGACGTACTTTTCCAGCCAAGACCCACTGATTTCACATGCCATGACAGTGATGTGTGGTGGCAGTAAGCGGGCCATGTGTGGTCAGTGACAGCTGAGGAACAACACCATTCATTTACACATTAAAGGTGTAGCCTGCGATCCTGGAGAAAGCTTGTTGATATTTGAACTCAACAGCCAAACAAATACACCCCTCCCTTCAGTGCTCCTTCAGAAGCCCCAAATTCATGAACGCACATTGCCAAGGCAACAAGCCCTGATCAATCCGAACTCCATTCGGAAAACTAGCATTTTAAAAGTTGTTTGCTCGTGGTCTTGCGGACAGACCTGACAAAGCATGAATTCAGACTTTTTACAAATCTGCATCATGATGTAGTTATTTCGGCATCCTTTTGATCCGTTTATTGCAATTAAATCACAGCAAAATCTGTTTATTTTTGGATCATACCGCTGTAGTCAGCCAAATTAATTCACCTGACGTGTGACTTGCTAGATACAGTGAATATTTATTGATTTTAACACACCAATTATGAAACTGCCACTCACTGGAGACAGATGAAGAGGCAAATATTCACAACAAACACAAACCCGCGGTCAAACTCCTGCAAGTAACGCACAGCATTACTGTAGTGTTGTCCTGTGCACGAGTTGTGACAAAGCGTCCGTATTTGACGACTTGGGAATGAGAATGGGTTGGCGGTTCGGTCCGAGCTGCTCTGATTGTTTCCAGTTTACAGAGCTAGGGCTGTGTATGAACACTGGACTTTTTTTCAGTGCACATACAGAACGGACAGCAGACTGTGAGGTGATATTTACTTAATTTGACAAAAAGTGCACTGGATTAGAATTGTAAACTACACTTTTAACACCTCATGGCTTAAACAGTCTGTCAGTCAGTCAGTTTGCTCTTTTCTCCCTCAACAACAGTCGTGTGTCCTGTCAGAATGTATTCAGTATGCTACACATCTTTTTCTTTCTATGCAGGTCTTTTTCCCTACTGCATATTTCCATTTAAATGAGCTGTTTGTATTAAAAACAAGCTATTGCAGGAGACCTGCTGAGCATTTTGCAATTTGTGTTTCGTTTAACATGCAAAATGATTGTTCCCGACACTGAAATTGTTTTATAGAAAACTGATTGTTTTAAGCAGGCTCTTGGTCCTTTGAAGTAATCTTCGGCACGTCACTCAGGGTTTCATCTAAAGCGCAACCATTTGTGCTACCCAAGTAATAAGAGAGGATAAGTAATCAGTGAAGTGCTGACCCCCAGTGGTCAGACCCTCGAATAGCACTCAGAGATAGCACAGAAACTAAGGTACAGGCAAAATGTGTTATATTTTTGTCTACATCCTGGTACATCTTTGATGGAAAATCTGCAGATTTTTAAAAGGACTCTGGTTTCCCTCTGCTGGCCCTCAGATGCTTCAGTGATGGTACCTCATACTGATGTGTCTGCAACTTTCCTGATCAAGTGAAGGTCAAATTGAAGCATTGCCTAATTTTTCAAGCTCACTTACATATCCACGTTTTAAATATTTAACTCCGAGGACAGGCAGATGGTTTCCCTTTATTCACCACTGGAGGGTAGAAATCATATCCATCTTCATAATAACCCTGAACGCTCTCTTGCCTCTCTTCTAATGTTAGGCACCTCTCTGTACCAATTTCACTCTGAAAAGAACATGAATGTAAATCAATATCAGAGTACCTGTTCTGTGTGCTGGCCCGCCTCACTTCCTCGAGGGGTTTGAAATCAATGAGGCGAAATGGAGCTTTCAGCATTCTCACTGTGTTGAACTCAATGGACCTTGACGTATCTGAAGATTAATGAGGCGAGCTTCTGCTGAACAAGCAAGTCGGCTCTCAGAACACGTGTAGCCATGTTGTGAGCCACTGTGGCTCTGATCACAAGCCATTCAGCGGTGAGTTAGTGTGTGGCTCTGCATTTTAATATCACGGATACCCACCTACCATCCAACACTAAATAAAGCAGTCAAGCCTGTAAAGTCACAATACTTGTATTTCTTTATTGAAATATAATCGACCCCTGAGGCTAGATAAAAGGCCACAGTTTGTTTGTGCCTCGTCTAGCTCCTCAGTCTGACACAGCCAGTTAGAACACAACAGACCTGTCCAAAAACACACATTACACAACTGGTGTGACAACTCCAAATTTTGTTTTTTCTAACCCAAACTTAAAGTTTACACGGCCCTTTACATACTGACAACGTTTCAGGACATACACAATTCAAATCAATTGCATAACTTCAACAATACTCGGCGTCTATTTGAAAAAGAATGCTACCTCTCCAATTAATGAAAACAAAAGTGCTCAATTTAGCTCACATATAAACCAGGGTCAAAGAACTCATACATTATATTCACTTTCGGCATGTGTATTTGGTCTGCCTGAAATATGAAGACGGTGCAATAAATCAGCAGGTTTCTTTGTACCAGCCATAATGATTCATTCAAGAAAGGTAACTTTCAGATTTCAAACTGTTTTTTGGACCTCAAACCTAAAAGTTTAATAGTCAGCTAGCAGACACCTGGCTGGTACATGAGTTCGGTCTGCTTGAAAGAATTGTGCAACATTTTTGGAAAGGGGCTTAATCGCTTTCTTGCTGAGAGTTTGATCAGAAGATCGATACCACTCTCGTATCTGTGCACTAAATATGAAGCTAGCCAGCGTACCTGTTAGCTTAGCTTAGCATAAAGACAGGAAACAGGGCGAAACAGCTAGCCTGTCTCTGTCCAAAGGTAAGAAATAATCCAGCACATAAACCCACGCAAAAACACAATTTTTACGGATTAAACAAACAAAATATAACATGCTCAATTAGTGAGCTTTTCAGGTGCTGATTGGCTGATTTTGTTACCTTCACAAAGAGCCAGGCAAGCTGTTTCCGGTCTTTACGCTAAGCTAACCCAAGATAACCGTCTGTAGCTTAACATTTAGTGTACAGACATGAGAGTGGTATCAATCATCTCAACAAGACAGTGAATGAGCGTATTTCCCAAAATGTCAAAGTATTCCTTTAGGAAATTTCACATTGAACAAAGAAACATTTAAAATTACAAATTGGACGACAAACTTTCCTTGTTGTGACCCTTGTGTGATTACATTTTCACTTGTGAGGCTGTCCACATGAGCTCCAGTAACGCAGAGGTCCTTATGCTTTTTCAGCTCAGGACCAAATTCTGTTTCTTCATCTTGGTCCACAACACATTACAAGTCTCTTCCTATGGGGGCTCAAAGGCAAAAGGCCTGTGACCCACTGAGAGTCCCAAAGAAAAAGAAAAAAGAAAAAAAGGGGAGGGGGGGAGTTAAGCTTTTTGTCCAGGTCTGGGACACGCTGAGGTAACATAGACAGTAATAAATTATTCAGTTGTTTAAAAAACACTTTGCAAGAATCATATCAATAATTCATATCAATAATACAAAATGGTATCAAACATACATGATGCAACATTTTCATCAAACATTCAGGTTTTTTTTGTTGTTGTTTTTTTCCTCCCCGATCCAGAGTCTGTTGCTTCATTGCTCAAGGATGAGTACTTCAATGTTTTCTGTCCTTCTCTGGAAACTCTTTGTGAAGTCCCTTTAACAGTAGATGTAGATTAATACTGTTTTCCTTCTTTTGCTGAGGTTGATTTTCCACTTTCATGCTGAGGTGAATTTGTATGCCATTCAATAAAAGAGCTGTTTCATACTCAACCTTCTTACTTCATAACTGAGTAATATGGAACTTTTATTTCAATACCTTTCCAATGATTAAATTCCAACTTATCTAGTCTCTGTCACAATCATCGCCAAGGCAACAAGCATACACAGGCACACAGGGCTACGACACCAATCGCCTCTTTGCTTGTTTTGTCAATCGATTTTACATTCAAATCGTTTTGACCGTGCCTTTCATTTCACTGAACAGATTTGAACAGAAAACAACATGCCAATAGGAAAGTCAGAAATTGTATTAAAAGTGCAAAAATGTATTCCTTCAAGAGACGGTATTCATCCAGACAAAAAAGTTGTCCACTGGAACTTTAGTGCGTTAACAGTACAAGCCATTTCATAGGTTATTAAATTGTACATTCCTATCCACCTCACGGCTACAAACATGAGTACACAGAATGTCTTGTTGCTTCGAGTGTGTGGTTTTCCTACAACTGAACTTAGTCTGTAGCTAGGTTAACATGGCTTTGAGCCCTAGGAGCTTCAGACAGGCTTTCTAACTCCGACATATTCCCAGGGCTTCAGTATGTATCCCGAAACTGAAGGAGTGTTATCCTTTACTGAGCATGACTTCTTAAAACACTGTCCTGAATTCAGCGGTGCAGTCTGAAAAGCCCCAAGATTGAAATAAAGTGACATCACATTATTTTGGTTAGTGGCCAGTGCAAATCAGCTTCTCCAGCCTGTTTCAGATCTGAAACATGAAGCTCTCACTATCCCTCATCTATTCTATTTCATTAAGAATTTCCTACAGATCTTTTGTAAAACAGCATAGAATTTGTTTACATCGCCACCTATAATTAGATTTTTTTTATATCACAAATATAATTGTAATTTTCTATATTTTTTAGATACAAAAAAACATGGAAAGTAACTTGTTTTGTAGAGAATCTGTTAAGACTACAAATACAAAAAAATATAGAATATCAGGGCTATTGTTCATACAGTACTGATGAAGACTGCACTCATCATGCCATTGACAGTGACTGAAGAGGCAACCTAAACTAACCACAATTAATTTCAAATACTTGACGTAAAGTGGCTCTGATATACTGTCTGACTTTCTGATGGGAAAATAATCCATTTCTAAGAGTGTCTGTAAACATGGCTGCTGTGTTGGTATAAACCCCGTTATGTTTACATTGAAGTGTAACCACATACACAGACCAATCTTACTTTCCTTTACAATTACAATATTTAAACACTTATTCAACAAGCTGATATGACCATAGCTTTCACCTGTCAAACCGATATGACACATTTTCTCAGCATCACGTCACATTTCTTTCGCTTGCTACGACACGTCCTTCCATCCTCTCCGAACTGACATTTCACAACCAGAGCATCACATGACCACGAGGTACACACCATACTCACAGAACTCGCAGCTCACTCATCGACGACACCACACAACATCTATTTTCACCACCAAAGTCACTGTCACCACTCACATATTCATCCGCCATGCCCTCACGGTGTCCACTCTACAAAGAGAGAACGCAGACGACGTGTCTAAAGATCACACAGGTGCTTTTCTTCCAGAAATTGTAGGAGTGTGAGGATAAAAAGATGATGGCCAGCAGGTTGTTGGAGTTGTTGGAGTCCATAAAACACGGGGCGCCGTTTTGAGTTCTTCCCTTTTCCTTCCCGTTCTCAAGAAGACAAAAGTTCCAACATCAAGGTGATTCTGATCTGTGGCTTTTCCCCCAGAGTCTGTCCTCTTGTGCCACATTTGATATTAAATTCAAAAATTAGACTCGACTGAGAAACAGTTCAGTGACACTGTAGTTCTGTCTTGAGTACAGATGGGAGGGATCTAAAGACCTTTGAAAGGGACCACAAACTGAGAAGAGAGGGCATAGCACTCATTCCAAGGCATTGTGAAGGGCTGAGGGGACATCAGTCCAGATTGACTTCTCCTTCCGCCCCTCGAGATCCATCCAGCCATTCATCGACCCCCCCTCCCTCCCTTTTGTGCTCCAGTAGTTAACCACTGCTGGGGAGTTCCCTGACATCCAAAGGTAAGTGGGTGTGCATGTGGGTGTGAGTATGTTACGAATGATAAACAGGAGGGAGGTCACAATATGGCGCAGTGGAACCTGTGGGAACCTGCAGAACGTTCTGCTCTCCATTTCATCTTCTTTTTCTTCTTCTGGTTTCGCTCTGGGACCTGTTGTCTGTGGGTGTGGAGAAAGAAACACAGGAGAGACAGTTTGACAAAATAATCTTAACTCAGGATCACCTTGCTAACTTCATTTAACATCTTACAAAAGCAAATAAGCGTTTTGCAGCATCTATGATTTCTGCACCAGTAAATCCAGCAGCAGCTATTGTAAATCACACTCATAATACACAAGTGAGTCATACTAAGCTTAAAGCCAATCAATAGCACGTGTCACCGCTTACATGTTACATTAACCATTTCATAGCTGAGTGTCGAAGCAGCCTAATGCAACTTACACAAGTACAAAGAAGGAGGACACTTTCTGCCTGAACTGCTGATGCATCAGTGAGAAAAAAGCACAAACATTATTTCTTTATCCACCTCCTGTATGACTTTCTACAGACTGACCACAAGAGGGCAATGTTGATTCATCCACCAACTCTCCTCAGTCTTGATACATTATGGATAAAGAGAAGAGTTTCCTCATGAGACAGTTACAGACCTGGCATATGGACAATGAGAACTCTTTGTAATCTGGATTATTTCCTTTTGACAAATACAGAGGTGAATACATTTGTGTGTTTGAGTGTACAGGCCCTAAAACACTGTGACATGCCTACTTGTTGCTTATTGGTTCTTGCAACAAAAGAAGGCCTTAAAACAGGATATGACCACATTGAAAACATGGACACAAACCAAATTCTTCTGAAATTACACGTGTGTCAAGACAGGAAATAGCTCTGAGATTTTTTTTTTGCTTTTCCAATAAAAACACTGCCCTTATATAGCATAACACTCTCTCAGTCCCACTAACCGCTAAAAAAGTGAAATACACACAGGAAAAAAGGGTGATACCCTTTGAGTTGAGACAATTTTATTTGATGTAATGGCTGTATTTTTTAGTTTGTAAACAACAGACTATTACAGGCCAATCACTACTGTCCTAGAGCAGTTTAACAGCTGTTACTGCGAGTGAATCTGTCTTACATTATTTTTCATGAAAAGATTATTTAAAGATTTATCTCATGAGACTAAGAGAATAAACAGAGGTGAACCTGGAGTTACCTTATAACACGAACCAGCTCATGAAATGCTTTGTCCACATTCATTGGAGGATCCTTGGCACTGGTTTCAATATAAGTTATCTGAAGAAACAAGCAGAAATATTCAAAATGTAAGCGTAAGTGGTGTTAGAATGGCATTAGTTGCTACTGACATGTCACTGGAATTTAAAATAACCAATTTGGTTGACTAACTATATAAAAAAATACTGTATAAAGTATAGGAATATACAGTACAGGGAGACATATTATGATTAGCATTTAACCCTTAGAATAAAACGACTAAACACTACATGGTTAAGAAACATTAGGGGTCACGATCGACAGTTGCCTGATGACCTGGAACTAGTAGAGAGTCACATAAAGACAGAACATGCATCAGTGAAAACATCAATTAAAAACTAAATTGCCCACTATCATTAATTCAATCTCACCACAGACAACGACTGAGACAGATGTTCTCTCACACATGCCTACCAGTCATGGAAATTACATTAATGAAACTGTGTCTGATTTTTGTCGGTGTGTAAACAGCCCAAAGTGTTGTGCTTATTTGCCAGGCTGCAAATGATCACGTCTGAATCCAAGATAGAAAAGAAAAAAAAAAAAAATAGCATACCATTAACAGTCCCAAGATGTCACATCCCTGGAATTAAAGGACACTGTACATGTGTGTGGCACAGTGAGCTGTCATTTTCCCAGAATCCCACTGGACCAAACTCATTCAACACCACAAGGAGAAAGTAAACTCAGTAATTCAGAGACCTCTCTCTCACCCTCACAGTTGAAGTTACATTATTATAATAATAATAATCTTTATATATAGAACACTTTTCTAAACCCACGTTACACAGTGCTTCCCACAAGGCAACAATTTCACAACAAGCAGATCATAAAAGCAATTTCTGATAGAGTAATAACAAATAAAAAAATCAAGTAAATTCAGGAAAAGCTCTCTGATAAAAGTATGTTTTAAGAAGAGATTTAAAAGAGGTCACTGATTCTGCTGACCTGATTTCCTCAGGCAGCTCGTTCCAGAGCTTCGGGGTTCTGACTGAGAATGCTCTGTCTCCTCTAGTTTTCAGCCACGCCTTGGGAACAGATAAAAGACCTCTATCTGAGGATCTCAGGCTACGTACTGGCATGTATACGATAAGAGGTCAGATATATAGCATGGAGAGAGGCCTTGAAGAGCCTTAAAAGTCAACTGTAAATTCTTAATTTTAAACCATACTGGGAGCCAGTGCAAGGAGGCTAAAACAGGCGTGATGTGGTCACTTCTCTTGGATCTTGTTAAAAGCCAGCCAGCTGAACTCTGTACAATCTGGAGCTGATTTTTGGTTGTGGCAGATGAAGAGGCTGTTGCAATAGTCGAGGCGTGAGCAGATGAAGCCGTGTAAAATAGTCTTTGTATCTTTTGAACGATAAAATAGATCGTTTTTTGGAAATATTTCTAAGACGATAAAAACAAGACTGCACAAGTTTTGTGGTGTGCTGCTCAAAGCTTAAAGGTGTAGTCTACGATTCTAATCCAATACACTTTTTGCCAAATTCAGTGAATATCTCCTCACGGTCCGCTAGCTTTCCGTTCTGTGAGTGCGCTGAAAAAGAAGTCCGGTGTTCATACACAGCCCTGGCTCTGTAAATGGTAAACAAACAGAGTGGCTCGGGTAGAGCCACCAACCCAGGTCGTCAAATACCGACGCTTTAGCTGCGTTTCTACTAAACACTGAGGTATAATACGTCACAGCTCGTGCTCCTACACAGGACAAAGTAATGCTGTGCGTTACTCGTGCGAGTTTGAAGGAGCACTGAACAGAGGGGTGTATTTGTTTACCTGTTGAATTCAAATATCAACAAGCTTTCTCCAGAATCGTAGACTATACCTTTAAGTTACTATCAAACCAAACACCAAGATTCTTTGCAAGAGGCTTGATGTGTTCCAACAGGGAACCAGCAGATGGCAGGATTTGTTTGGCTATGTACTGTGAGCCAATTACGACTATCTCTGTTTTGCTTGAGTTAAGCTGCAGGAAATTTTGTGACATCCAGTTTTTGACATCACATAGGCAGTCATGTAGTGAACTCAGCATGCCAGGATCAGTGGGCAGGTAGATCTGCGTGTCACTGGCATAACAATGAAAGGAAATGCCATGTCTATGCATAATATGTCCCAGGGGAAGCATGTACAGAGAGAATAAAATTGGTCCCAAAACTGACCCCTGAGGGTCACCATATTTGACAGAAGCAAAAGATGACATTTGTAAGAAAACACACAATTATAATAAACAAAACAAGTATCCCAGATCTGCAGTGTAACCCCACAGACATTTTCAGAAAACTACAATAGCGAACAGTTGACACTCCTAGGTAGTAAAGAGCAGTCTCACAGTTGTTTTCTTCACTTGAGGCACCTTTTGAATCCAAGAGAGCAGTGATCTCTCCAAAACTCACTTTTTAAAAGGTGATATATTCATTCAGAACCAGTAGTTGTTGCACTAGAGCGCAGCACCTCAGACCAAAACAAATGGGCGCAAACGGACACACATCATTCAAATTTGACAGAAACAAAATAAAACTCACCAAACCGTTGAAAAAGAGGCTATACATAAATAGTAATAGTAAATATTTAACTTGAGTGAAAAATTTGCACATATCGCGGGGCTTTGCTGAGTGTTTTATGGGGAGGACCAGGGCGAGTGGACCAGCGGAGGGACAGAGGCCCTCCTTGCCGACAGACAGCTGCTGAGCACCGGGGAGCTTTGGAGGAGAGAGCCGAGGGCAGAGCCAGAGCTTCTGGAGTAATAAACACCTGGAGTCACACCGGATTCTGCTCTGATCCAGAGCCGTTTACTGGCGGGAGGAGAGCTCAGAGTTTGTTTTTGAAACTTTTTGGACTAAAAAGTGGATTTATCTTCGCTCTCGCTTCTCAACCTGTCTGCAGCAGCGAGCCGCAGAGGTGCCAACCTCCACTGTGGGGTGATATAATGTAATTAGTCTTTGTTTGTGTGATTTGTGATGCTGGCCTTGTTTAAGAGTAGTTAGTCAGTAAAATTGGTGCATTCTGTATGGAAGTGATGCTTTTCGCAGATTACAGTAAGCACATAGGTCATGTTTGCCTGCTTCTTATGTTCACTGTGAGCACGTCCACATTAAGCCGGTAAGCTTTGTAAACACATCTTTTTCTCTCTGTTTCAGCCACCTGTGTAGACTAAAACAGCGTTTCTCTAACAGAGCTTTTCCAAAGCGACCTCCAGAGTGTGTAAATCTTAAAACAGCGGCTTGGTGTTTCAGTGTGTAAACGGAGTTTTTGCAAAATGATGACGTAAGCCCTGTGAGGGTTGGGGGGTGTGTGTCGGTTAAGTTAATTAAGTTAAGTTAATTCTCTGTGATTGTTCATTTTAAATGCCAGTATAGCCGAATACAGAGCAAAGCTGTTGTCATTAATCTATGTTGATTTTGTCACGCAATGTTGCAAATATAAAATAAGGGTTTTATCAGCAAAGGTAAGAAGACAACTTTCTGTATTCTCCAACTTTTTCTGTGATCACGCATTTTAAACGTCAATATAGCTGGTCGTACGGCACAACTGTTGTCATTATCCTGTACTGATGTTGCGACCCTGAAATAATGATTTGGTCAGCTGGGCTGTCTGTCCTGCTCCTCACCAGATGTTGGCTGTGATGTGCAGTTTTGTTGTTTGCCAACAGAATAGAGGGTGAAGAAGAGATTTTGCCGTTTTCATGTTGTTCAGGTGTTTCACTATGGACAGAGGCCTCTACAAAAACGACCAGGAAACGCTAGTGCAGTGGATGCAAATCGATTTCAAACTAAGACGGCGCTCTAAAATCTATAAGAAGTCTCTGAGTCTGTATCATCAAGGTGTTCTTAAGCTTCTTGTTAGCTACAGGGGTAACATTAGATTCTATTTTATGTGTGTCCCAGGGCAAATATTAAATACTGAATGTACAAATAGTCTACTCTTCAGCTGTGGAAACCAAATTAAATGTTTGACGTTAATTTCTTTTCAGTTCATTTCAGAGTTTTATTCAGAGTTTGGCTTGAATTATTTCAGGTACAAGGACACACCTCTGTGAGCAACGATCTTTCCTCTCACTGCTGTTTCAGAAATGCTTTGTCCTTAGTCTCTGTAGTGCATACAGGCACATGTAAAAACTCTGCTAGAAACTCGGTTAAAGATATGAAATCAGGTTACTGCAAAAAGCCTTAAGTTAAGGACAAGTGCTTAAGGAAAGGCTCACTACTTACATTATGTTTTGCAGCCATCTCTTGGCCCTGGTCAGTGGTGACCTTTCTCAGATGGACCAGGTCCACTTTGTTTGCCACCAACACCATGGGGAAGGCCTCCCTGAAAAGAAAAGGACACACACATGAACAATCTCAGGTATTCTTGTGTAACTGAACAATGAATTTCTGAAAGAGTGTTTTTATAAGTGTCTCATGGTCTAGAGACTATTTCAAAGACCTGATAGGTTTACATTTAGATTAGAAAGAGCATCACATGCCACACAGATTGTCTGGGAGGTGTCAGATTTCTGCAACACTCAAATCTTGTAGAAAATTGAGCTACAGTAGAGCACCACTAAATATGGACAGACAGCAACTTGCTCAGTTCCAGTTTCTATTTTTGTTCCATCTCGAGCTCAGTGTTATTGGCTACTGTCAGTCACTGTCAGAGAACAGATGAGTTCTCTTCTCTCGCAGCCGACATTCACAACACAACAACAAAATATTTGGACACAAATCTGATGTTCTGCCCAACTGGTCTGCAGCAGAAATTGAAGCAAGGACGAGATCCTGAGAGCCTTAAATGAGGAAAAATGCTCTTCAAAATACTAAATGTGTTTAATATTTTGAATTTTAGCGTGTGCGGCGTATTTGTCCTTAAATGGGTCATGCACACTGTCAAATCAGACCACATTAAATGATGATATGATGGAGCTCACTGGGCCTTAAAAGTAATTTCTTACTGAGTCTTGGCCAGAATTTCTATTGTTTATAACATTTTAAACAAAAAACTTGATTGGTGCAGCACAATCACAAGAATGGAATTCAAAAGGTCAAACAACATTACTGGTCAGAGGATCGTGAACAAATCCCCAGTTTTACCATATTGTACGTCTATTATTATTATATGACGGAGCTACTTCCTCTTTTGGTAACTTTGGCTTCCGGGTACAGTTAGCTTTGACTTCATATATTTACCATCATTGTATACACACAGATTCTTAATGCAATTGTTTATTGTATTGGGCATTTCGGGTGCATTCTCTTTTGTTTTATTTTCCAAACAATCTGGTTAAGATAACTGGGACAAACTAGAGATTTATTTAGCTACAACCAGTCTGATGACTCACTCCAGTGATGTTGCAGTGTTCCTAAATCACGGAAATTACCTTGGTGAGTAAAATGTTATCATAAACAACAGAAAAAACATTAAAAGGATAAAATGATAAATGATAGATGTGGGTCTCACACACAACACATTTCAAACTGTTTCTCTGGGCTGGAGTTCTTGTTTCATTTGTTCTCTTTTCAAGATTCTTCTTTTCATGGGGAAGTATTAACCAGGCATCCTGTGATTTGATTTCCAGCAACACTGTAATGAGTGGTTTACAATAAATCATAGCATGACATCATTTAGGAGTCAATTAGTTTTGTATATACACAGTAGGAATGCCCTAATCATTCTCAAGTCATACCTGAACTTTCCTTTGTTGCATTAGTGTATGGAATATGTATTGCTCAGCTGAGCTGTTGCAACCTACCTGTCTTTGACCCGTAGTATGAGTTGATGGAATCGGTCAACATGTTCAAAGCTGGCCTTGTCTGTCACAGAGAAGACGATGAGGAAGCCATCTCCCGTCCTCATATACTGCTCCCTCATCGCACTGAACTCCTCCTGGCCGGCTGTGTCCAGCACTGCAAAGATGGGGGGCCGCAAAAGTATTACTTTACAGAAGAGAAGGGTCTCTCTTTTACTGACTTTTTAATTCAAAACACACCCAGATGATATACGCATTTGACATGAGCTTTGAGCATACTGTACTGCATATATCTTGTCTGAGTAAGTAAGAATTACAATTCTGACACCACTTTTCCTTTTACATATACAGTACATACCACACGATATTACTGAATGTGCCTTCAGTGGCACTTCAGTGCTCATTCTGGCATTTCATGTAATCTTTTATTTTATTTTGTTTCTTATTGCACAGCCTATACACCTGATTCAACTTAAAAATTAATTAGGTAATTAGCCAGCACGCCAAGCCCGATCAAAGCTGCGATAAAGAGTCAGAGTTCTTCCAAATATTAATCGTTGAACCCCTCCTAACCAGAATCAGTGTTACATTTATTTATTAACGAATATAAACTGACCCACTTTGCAGTCATTACTGTACAATGAGATTGTTTAATTTTGTTACTGTGACCTGTTTTCGGAATAATAGTTTTATTTGTTTCCTCCATGACTTATGTGATCAACTCCACCCACGTACTTTCATAATCCTAAAAGAAAGAGACTTGTAGATTTTGGTGACCCAGTGACCCAGTGATCTTTCCTTGAGTGTCACCTTCAGGCCTTAGCCACCCTTACATAACAACTGTGTCAGAACAGTTTTCAGGCCTTGGCAGAGGTCATTAGTTGTCAATATTTCATAACAGAATGTCAAAAGTTTACACAAAGATGCATTCCCATAAAGTGTAAAACTGATTTTAAGTGGTTTTATAATTCTTTCCAGAACTTTATGTTTCCAACATAAACTGAATACTTTATTGCGAGAAGGATAAAATGATGGAATGATGTATAATTTCTCCCACATGCAATAACCATAGTGGTGCCTTTTTCTAAATGTCATTAATTCGTTCAGAGAATTGTTATTCCATAGTGAACTCAGTGTAGGAAACAGCTACCACAGGAATGTAGTTAAAAGCTAAATAAGATTTTTAAGAACAAATACAAACGCTCACTCATGATGGACAAAAGGAAAATGAAAATGAGAAAAAATAAAATGAAAAAATAAGATTAACATGGAGAGACATGATCGTTCTCAGCTGCTATGTGGTTAATTTCACATGCACATACATTTCTACTCACCATCCAGTATTGCCCACTGTCCATCTATCTCTGTGTGTTTAAGATACGAGTCCTCTATCGTGGGATCATAGTCTGGCACAAAAATCTTCTGGAAAAATTGGATGGTGAGGGCACTCTTCCCAACACCACCATCCCCCACCACCACCAGCTTGTACGTTGGCAGGTTGTCACTTGGCACAGCGCTGGTCGCCATGGCTACCTCGGTACCCCGGTACCCCGGTAGTGGTGGTAAAGGTGGGAAGTAGGCTAGTAGGTGGGTGATGAGACACACCTGGCTGAAATGGAGGACCAAGAGAGAGAGAGAGAGAGAGAAAGAGAAAGAAAAAGGGATTGACAATAGAGAGGGGAGGGAACAACAGACAGAGAGAGAGAGAGAGAGAGAACAAGGGAGAGAGGTATTAAGGTTTTTTGTTGCAGCTGCTTTTTCATCACCATGGAAACCACAGACCACAGCTAGGAGTTGTGGATCAAAGCAGAAAGAGAGAAAAAAATAGTACAAAACATAGAGAAAGTGAGGCCAAAAGAGAGAGTTCAGGACCTTTTAAGCCCACCTACAACACACATTTTCATAGCTGGGTAACAGTAACTTAGTAAGTAAAAACATGTTAAAGTGGAACAATTGACTTTTTTTTAACAGAGAAGCTGATGTTTTTCCAGTCCTGTTAACACAGCCAGTTGTCTTGGAGCCAACGTCTAGCAGCCATTACAGGAACTGCATCTTATGGGAACTACTGTATTGACTTGAGTATTTATGTAAGATGGACAGGAATTAAACAGCAGAACTGCAGAGTTCTGCAACATGGCAAGTAGCAACATGAAGCCCACCCAGAGTGCTAAAGGGGTACCTCACTTTCTGATTAAATTACTTGTTTTGCTAATATGATCATAAATGTGTGTGGGAGACGTCAGCATGCACAATATGAGGGGTAATTGGAGTAACCCATCATTAATCATTTTTTAGGAAAAAAAAAAAAACATTTTAACAATTGTACTTGCAACAAAATTGAATGGTTACAATTTGAGAAATGAGACAGTTTTTTCTTTTTCTGGTTAAAATAGAACTGATGCTGTCCTTTTCCACCAGCCCCTGCAAGCCAAGCCTTAGCCCAACCACGATGTGCCAAGCTGTGATCACATGTATTTCTACTGTGGCCTCAAAGCAGGGAATCACCAGACTGTACGGTAGATAGTGCTTTGGCACTAAACTGATTAGTGTGCAGGCATGCAGGCGGCTAGAGAGAAAGCATCACTTTTAAAAGGCTTGCTATGTTCAGTGCTTCAGTGTAACATATAGGGCTTTTATTTTCGTGAACCCTGCGGCGCGGTACAGATCACAGCCAAGTGGATACTGGATGGGG
>NTHP01000125.1:579006-606847 GCA_003416845.1 Oplegnathus fasciatus | reverse complement strand
AAACACAACAGCTTGAGAAACACCATGAAATCACAGTACCTGCCACCAGTTGTGGTTTTCACAGCACACAGTCATGTCTGGCGTGTCCTAGCTGAAGTCAAGTCAGATCACAACCTTGTACGGTGTGTCAGCATTTCCCTCTGTGAGTCTACTTGGTGGAGTGCACAACTCTCTGAAACACCACTCACCATTCTGTGAGACTAAAATAATCCAGACACCAGTTTAAACCAAATTCCTTTGGGAGTAGAAGCTTGGTAGAGGAAATTTTACTATGTGTCCAACCAAAGTTAGTCATCCGACCAATGTGGCTGGCTATATGGCTTTACAAACCAGGCTGTTTCAGAGGGCCAACCAAGACTGCAAAGGATATACTTACAGTATTGTGCACAAGGCTAATGCCAATGAATCTGTATGGCTGTTACTTCCATGAAATAGCAACATTAATAAGATAAC
The DNA here is from genome assembly GCA_003416845.1 of Oplegnathus fasciatus. Lineage (NCBI taxonomy): Eukaryota > Metazoa > Chordata > Actinopteri > Centrarchiformes > Oplegnathidae > Oplegnathus > Oplegnathus fasciatus. The sequence goes on along the minus strand of NTHP01000125.1, from coordinate 606,394 downwards.
TTTCTGACACCTACAGCTCTCTGTAATTGCCTGTTTTATGTCAATAACTGATCATGCAATATGACTTAATAGAAGTGGTAACATATTTATGTTTATTTACGTCATTCAACTTCAAGCATAGTAGTGCTTTGATTGAGGGCCTGAATGCAGCACTGCAGAAACTACCATTAGCCTTGATTAACAAGTATTCAAATACTTTTTTCATATCTGTGTGGACAAAAGACAAGATATGTGAATGAAACAAAAAACACTGTTACATTTATATACTACTAACTTGCAATAGTAAAAGCGTTTTGAAGGAAATGTAATGCCGACCGGATTATATTTTCTATTAACATAATGAGGAAATGTTGTTAACAACAGATCTGTCACAAAAAAGTTGATACTGAACGCATCAGTAAAATGTTCACTGACAACGTATTTCGTGTTTTCTGCCAAAATATCCAATCTTGCAATAATATTCGCGTGTAGTAACTACAGCATTATTAAACTTTTTGGGGTTATGTTTAGGCACTCACCACACCTGGTTAAGGTGATGCACGAGACATGATGTGTTTAATAACATTTAACCGAAACCACAGTCTTTCCTAACCTTAACCAAAGTGCTTTTGTTGCCTAAAACTAACCACAGATGGGACTGGTGTCAAAGTTTTTATATCCATAATCTAGCGGATTACAATTTGCACCCCAACATAAATGGAAAACATCAACGTAGTTTGCGGGAGACAGGGTTGGAATAAGAGATGACAGAGAGTAGGAGGCAACAAACAGAGTATTTTTCTGGACTCAGCAGGTTAAATCTCAATCTGTCCATGTCTGTCAAAATGGTTGAGCCATTCAACCCCACTCTTTAAGAGGTGATGGCTGTGAAGCACAACTTAATTTTTGTCCTATTGTTTTGGCCGTTCCATGCAAGAGGCAAGCTTTAAGAAACCGGTCTGAAAATGCTGGACCACCTCTGACACACGAATAGCGTTTTCAAAATTATCCACAACAATTATTGTTGCAAACCCAGTGCTTTTTAATCAGAGGAACATTAAATCTGTAAAACTGCTTTACATCACACCTTAAGTCCAAAACACAGCCATGCAGTACAGTAGATATATGAAGTTATTGGACACCTTAGGATGTGCAGCATTGTGGCATATCAACGGAACAGAAAAGCATGTAAATCATTATATAAAGCTTCTTTTGTATGTTGTTTCACTTGATTCCTCACGTGAAGAGCTAATCTCTACAGCTGTGGCTAACCAGGAAATATAATAAGTTTCTCCTCATCCAATGTGACATCCAAAGAAGAGAATAAGCCAGTGACATATTCTGTCAATCTGCAATGCCTCCTCTACACCGACATTACTCTACAGGTGTGTGGTTTTACATACAGTATAAAATAAAAGAAGCAGCTGGTATGTTTTGGACTTCATATTTTGCCTTCACCGTGACTCCATAAAGCCTCTCTCGGCTCTTGAGAAGTGGCAAGTCGCTGCCTTGGGAAAGGATAAAGGGACTTCCCTCTTCACATGGGAACAAAGCAGCAACATATCTCACAGAACAGGAATAAGGAGGAACACAGTGGTACACACCCCAGCCTGTACTGTAGAGTTGATATCAACACTCATCGATCATTCGAAGGAGGTGTTAAGACGTAGTTCGCCGAGTTCAAAATGCATTAAAGCTTCGCGCTGCTGTCAAGTGACAAAGTCTAGTCAAACTTCACCCTTATGTTTTTTCTTTTCTTGGACTGAGAGCTGATCTGGTCTTTTGTTTTACCTTTGACTTGTTCAAACCATTTAAGAAATGGATAGTATAATTTTATGAACTGTGCCAAGGTCGACCAGAATATATATTTTCCTAAATATTGAAACCTTAACTTTTTGGGAGGGACTGGGTTTTCAACATGGGAGAAGCCGGTTACTGGTTCTTGTCACCAAGACAGCTGAAATGAAAGCAATAATTGGTTTAGGGCTATCTCTGTCTGTGAGCGGGGGAGAATACAAAAGGACCCTAACTTTACCAGCATCAATATTGGCAATATTATTCAATTATTAATGGTCAAAAATCAGATGCACATTTATATATTATTACACTTACAGCCCTTAATTCTTCATCAGTCAAATTTACTTAAAAGATGTTTTCTTCACAAAATAATATGACTCTCTTTATGCAGATGTGCATCTCTAGCATCTCCTTCACACAACTTCAAATGGCTTTAAACTCGCTTCAACAAGTAATTTGTTGTGCACTGAATGAGAGAACAGAAAATCAGTTATTTAATGTAGTAACTTCTGTTCATTTATTTCAGAAAATGAGGTAAGCAAAGTCAGCTGTCTCTCATCACATTTCATCCTATGATGGCAGACTTTACATCCAGATCTTTAACACTCTAGGCAGCTTTTGGCCGAGAGAACAAAGTGCAAACAGCGAAACAGAGGGCTGTATAGCTGATCACATGATTGTGGGTCATCACCAATGACTAACTTGGCACAGTCTCCAGTCTCCCAGCATTGTTTGAGAACCCATTTAACCATAAATTATGTCTTTTTCTATAATACTACGCTATTTTCAGACATTCTCTGTGGATAAGGCTGCCATTCATACACGCAACCCAAATATCTCGCTAATGTACTGTGACTTGCTGGGGGCATTTTCAACTCTGCCCTTTCCATTCATTCATTCTGATAATTTTACATTTTTTCTGGCTATTTGTGAATTTCAACCAGGACACAGGATGTCGTGAATGAACCACTACCAGGCATCAGTGACATTGAAGGAATGATTAAGTACTTGTTACTGTACACAAACTAATTTCCAATTGCATTTGGGAGACAGAAACAAATGCAATGCAGGTAAGAACACAGTACTTTTTAAAAGGTGAAGATCTAATGTGTAATAGTGTTAACATAACATAACATAACATAAAGTTACTACACTTTGTTTAAAGTTTGAAATGCAAACCACTGGTTGATTATGAAGTAGGCTAGATATCATTGAGTGAAAACAACCACATAGCCTACCAGTAATCTATGGTATGTCTGTTTAGACACTACTGACAACAGTCAATCATGGCCAAAAAGGCAAAAAATTAACACCATATAAATTAGCGTGGTAGTAAAAAATCTACTGGTCAGCACAGCAAAAATGGTCTTTATGTCTCAATACGCTTAGGGCTCGTCGAAAAATAAATGTTTGCTTATCGGCTTCCAGTAAATTCACATCATGTTATCGTTCTATAAAATGTTGTTGTCTAGATTTATGATTCTGAGCCATCTGTGATTAAAAGCTAAGGAATTTCGTTATTGAAGTTTTTGTTTTGCTCATTTGAAGAGTATGGTCTTATGTAATGCATTATGAAATATAGTTCATTACTTTGGACATCGATTTGATTTTTTTAAGTGGTTTTGTATTTGCCATATGTTGATCTATGCTGATACTGGGAAATACCCTAATAACATCAGATTTATTTCAACTATATCGCCCAGCCCTGATGATATTGAGGCAACTTTCAAGCGTCTACCACTAAGATTAGCCGTGTCCCATACTGGCAGTGCCGCCATTATTTTAAAAAAAAATCAACATTTCATGATTGTTTATGCTCCGTGCCTGACAATTTATATCAACGTGTGTATTTCTTGTGTGTGTTCTCAGATTTACATTTCCCTTTACTGTGCCCACATGGACTCTTATGTTGTGGCTCTGTGTACTTTGGATGATGGTGAATTCCAGCACCACTCATCAAGTAACATCAGCAACTTCAATAAAACGTTTTTCATTTGCTATTACACAATCACAGATTCTAACATTCGGACAATCTAAACAACTATCTAGACGATCTAAAGAAATACTCTCCTTTGCTCTGACACTGCGGTAAATATTTAGGTCTTCTCTCATTTAACATACATCAGTTGGCCAGTAATGCACATTTACAACTGAAGGATACTTGGGTCTAAACCCTGCTTGATTTTGTCGGGGTTGACTGAAACCTTATGGTCACAAGCCACCTTTTCTACACTACAGGGCCAACCTTTTACCAGACTTAAATATCACAAGTGTCACATAGGCAAGACTACAATCTGAATCTCACAGGAATCATTATTTAATAACAGATAATACCAGTTCTCGTACACATGTAACAGATCACACACACTGAGTGGCCTGGGTGGGAAACCCAGCATCTACCAGTCATCCAGAAGGTAATTTCCCCTGGTCAAAGGTCACAATTAAGCTTTGGGTAAATTGTGAAACAGCATGCAAAAGTCAGCTAACCACTGCTCTCACAAGCAACGTCAGCAGCAGCAGCAACAGCAGCAGCAGGGTCTGACATTTCCATGAAGTTATGATGGAAGGATAAAGGGGGGATCTGTTCCCAGACAGCCAAATTATCTGGTGATTTCACCTCGCTATTAATAGTGATTAACGCGTGTGTGTCCGTGTGTATGTGTGCGCCTCTCTTTCTGCAGACTGACTGGTGCTTCTGAATGATCTCATCCTGTGATTTGATACATCAAGAATCTCTCTGTTCTCTCTGTCCAGCGGTTCAATCTGCACAGCCTCAGAGCTGGACACCGCCGTGTGTGTGTGTGTGTGTGCAGTTCACACACACAGCGGTAAAACAACTGCATGTGTAGTATTACAATAGGTTTTGTCACTTCTGACAGACGATAAAAGACAAGCAGTGTGTTTCTGTTTGGTCCCCACAGGAACATTTTTGACACACAGAGGCAAGGCCTGTGTGTGTGTTGGTGAGCGGCCGTATGGAAAACCGACAGTAACCGCCCCTGAATAACGGATTTCGGTTGCTTCATCTTTCTCTTTAAGTTTGCAGCAAAAAGGAGTTTCCGCAAACGGGACACAGTCGTTCATATCCTTCATTAAAACGAGCTAACTTCCCCTGACTGTTCACCGCGCTGTCATTAGCCGAAATAACCTGGTGACAGTTAGCTAGGCTACAGTAAGTTGTTGATACACGGAGAGTAGTTGAGGGTTTTACATTAACGGTAGGTGTTGCCTGCGCTGTCCGTCCGTGAATACAGACGCCCCGCATTCACGACCTCTCCTCTGTCAGCAGGAAGGCTACTTACCGATGTGAGCTTCGCTGTCGTGAACACAAAGAACCGTCCTCACGCCGACACGTCCCTCCTCATCTCTCTCTTCCTCGGCTTCAAACCACCGCCGCCCTTTCTCGCCACAGACGGGAGTGTGCTCCCCACATCTGCGGAACAATACGTTGAGTAGCTAATCTTTGTATTGCAACAGCTGATGCTATAAATAGAAAAGCCCCAAAGGGGTGAGCGCCGTTTTTTTGTGAGGACATTAAAGCGTTAATTGTGGAGTTTTTGGGTGTAATATGATGTCCGTGTTTAAGAGAAAATGGAAAGTAACGTGTTCGTTTTCCTTCATCATGTATTTTTTTGTGTGAACATTTTGAAACCTCACGAAGCAGTGAAAGAGTTCCCCATTTTTGTGAAATGGACTGTTCCTCTATATAGCGGACTTCTTTAAAGGGATAGTCCTGTCAAATTAGCCTACCTGATTTAAGGGGAGTCACGTGGATTAATTATTAAAAGAAAAAAAGAAATATAGCTAGAAGTTATGTTTTCTTTAGCTGAATCATTAACAACTGATCCCCCTAATTTATTGATTTACTTATTATGTCTTAGTCAGAAAAAGCCTATATCAGGATATGATTTTACATACTTTTCAGGTGTTTTTCTCCTGTTTGCTGTACTTTATGAGCAAATCAAATAAAATCTCTCCTTAAGTAATTTTGTGCCATTAGTACTAAGGCTTTATTTTTTCTCTTATTTTTCCTCCTGTGCTTTCTTTGTCTTCTCTTTTATATGTCTTCATATTTCTGCTGTTTATTGTAAATAGTTTTGTTTTGTAAATACTGGTATCCACTGTGGTAAACAATAATAATAATAATAATAAATGTTTTTTAAAAAAGTACTAAGGCTTGTGACACAGAGACCCACAAATCTTATGTATGCATTTTTAATGTACTGTCAACAGGTGAAGGTTATAAAAGATGTGAAGAAGTGAGGTTTCAGCTGATCAATTCTTGTTGCCAGGTAGAGTCGAGGTCACTGATCTATTCACTCCTCTGGTTCACTGTTCTAGCTTATTTTATTCTCCAGGTGGTTCTCTAGTGATCCTCTCCACAGCTAAAATGCAACCATTTTCATACCCGGACACCACACTTTGCTCAAAAAAATAAGAATCGGGATTAATAAGTCACAGCAGACGTTTTGACTTGTCACAGTAGGAAAAGCACAGGTGCTACTAAAAACATTAACGACGGCTCTGTTCTATTTAAGTGTCCCAGTAAGTCATGACAGTGTGACAATGAGCCAGCATGAACAATACCAGGACGCTGAAACTCAAGCAGCTAGGTGGAATTCAGCCGTCATTCATTTTTATTATTTACACCTGTATTTTCCTACTGTGACATTCAAGAAAAAGGCCTGTGCATTGTGAATTTACCACACGTGAATGTGTACACATTTAACAGGTTAGTCACACGTGGAAAACAATACATTCACATGTGTTTTATGAATTCACATACAGTATAGGCATATGTATTTTGGGGGGGCATGTATACAAAAGAGGCACATGTGGTTTTTACCAGAGGCACGTCCATTCACCAGAAAAGAAATTAATTGAAGACCTTTGCAAATAATCATCTCGAACATACAGTATGTATCTCATAATTTAAGTATGCCTTGTGCTTAAGTATGTCATGATTATGAGACAAGATCTTGTAACTATGAGGTAATTTCCTTGCAATTACGAGATTGTTTCTCTTTATCGTGAGATACAAATCTTATAATCACAAGATGAGTCATAATTATGAGTACAGAAGAAGGCTTATTTACGAGAGAACATCTCCATATTTCCCCCCCTTTGTTGAATGCATTGCACCTTTGTATGTTTTCTGACATTTCAAAAGTGAAGAGCACATGTGGTTTTCTGGCATTTCACCTGAAAACGTGACTTTCACATGTTTTTTGTATGATAAAAGACAGTCATTTAACATAAAGTGCATACATTAACAATCCTGCGCTCTTGCATTTTCAGTGAGCATCAACAAAAAAAGCATATGACACCGCACCCATGGTTCGTTTTAGCTAGAGGTCAAAGAGACAGATAATGATCTGATCAATCAAGAGAAAAGAAGGAGGTGTGTGTGTGTGTGTGTGTGTGTGTGTGTGTGTAATACAAAATGATTGAGAGCAAAAGGGTAAAGAGAGGGAGAGAGGGGCTTGGTGATATTGGGAATAGATTAGGACAGATGCTGTAGGCTACAATTTAATTTTGTTGAGCAGTAAATCTGCATGCACCGGGCTGTGCACCAACAGATCTGTGCAGAATTAATAAAGAGTAGCGGTGTGTATTGTTTGTTTTACAGATTCAAAACTGATAATGTATCATGTCTGAGCAATCGCATTCCTTATTTCATACCTTATTCAGTCACAGGCCGGCAAATAATTTGAGTACAAATATCAGGGGTCATGAAACTGCGAAAGGCGAGGTCTGCAGTTACCAAATTCAAACAAATGCTGCCTTCTGACTGACTTATTAGTCACGTTAGCTACTTAAAAGAACTGCTTCCCAGAAACCGTGGTAATTATGAGGTTGTTTGAGAGCAGACGAGTATATTCTGAATATCAACTCAAAGCCACAGAGTGCAAACACTGCTGATATCTCATGAGATGCGTCTTTACTGATATATTATTTAAAAAGAGATGTGACATAGTGTAGTTAATAAGTGCACACATATCCACACAAATGCAAGTATATGCTCAGAAAAACAAAACACACACACACACACACACACACACACACACACATTTTCCACATTACTGGCAGGACTGTTTATGATGTAGCAGTCCATTACCAGTAACCGTCAGAGATGTGAGTGTGTGTGTGAAAGAGAGGGAGAAGAAGATGTGAATAATTCAATTGAAATAAGGAAGAGGGAGCTTTATATGAGTTTTACCTTTGTAAATAATCCAGGCATTAGGCATTGTCGAACTCACGTTACAGTGAGTGAGTCAGTAAGTGATGGGAAATGAAGAGGCCTCTCTCTCTCCCTCTCCCTCTCTCTGTTTCTCTGTCCAGGATTTCCAGGAAAATCAACTGTATTTCAAAGCACGTGCACATATAGACACAGAGACACAGCGAGCACACGCATATATACTCTGTAATTCTCTCCATACGTTTTGTGTGGTGTCAACATATCTTTTGATTGTCAGAACTTTTAACAAACAGATTTGGAAAGAAAGAAAGAAAAAGAGAAAGAATGTACAAAGATGTCAAATTCAATGCGATATACGTACTGTATTTATCCAACTGACAGTGCCACAATAAGCAGTTGTGATTGTTGATTCCAGCTGATACCAACACACTTGAACAGATAAGTGGAAATATTTCAAATTAGCATTATGTTGAAGAGAAACATGAGTACATTTTGACATCTACAATTTTTAAAAATACATCATTTTTTGGGGAAAAAAATGACTTTAGCCCCAAATGAGTGCACAAAAATAGAGGTACGAATAGAGGTGCCTTTTGCTCCACAATAATGGTGTTGAAGGTTAGGTGACTCTAATAAATAAATGTGCACATTTGTATCAATTCAGGCTGAAGTACAGCAGCATCCTCTAGCATGCAGTACATATAGTAGTAGGACAATTTAACACTGCATCATATTTTGATGGTCTTTGACAACATTATTGTGGATCAAAAGGTACATTTAGGAAGCAAACCCAGTTGTACCATTTAAGTAATATGGCAATGCATTATCAGATTATTCTACCTTATAGTAAATCAAAGGCAAACAGGACAGGTGTTTTTAACAGATCAGCAATGGCATATGAATTCTCTTTTTGTTTTTCCAGTATGTTCATCTGGGAGTCAAAAGCTTGCTGTGTTTGACGTAAGGATCTATTGATTCAGGCATTGGAGGACTTGTAGGAAGCAATCAAGAGGTGGTGAATTGATTGACTGGGTTACTGATTTATTCATTCATTGAGAGGTCACTCCACTGGATTGGACGGCAAGTTGATGGGATCTTAATTTGAGAATTGATTGCTTTGTGTCTCCTGCGTACTCCTCATTTTTCCTCAGATGCTGCTGGCGTTTGAAGAGCAGGTTCAGACAGAGTGAGCCTTTCTGATGGCAGCCCGGCACCTACAATCCAGTTGTGTACATGCACACTATTATACGAAACCAACTGCTTTGCTCAAAAGCTGTACAATTTGTACAAATTCTAGTGTTGATTTTCTCTTAAGGTACACGAAAAGGCCACCATGTCCATCATGCCCACGCTGAAAAGTGTTATTGACATTCAGTGTCATGGATCATTAAGCACCAGTGACGTCTGTGTGTGTCAGTGTTGATGCACTGACACATAGAATGCATATATGTGCACATGCATCCATGTGTAAAAACACACACACTGAATCCAATGCACATCTATGTCCAGTAAATAGCCTCCTTGACCTCTATGTATAGGATGCTGCTCTCGAAAACACCAGACTCTTAACACATGGACACACACACATATCTAGGGTCCAACAAAGATTGGACAAAACGCAGCTTTTTTGGTTTATTACATAAAATGAAAGGTGCTGATGGTGGTCTGGCTGCTGTCTCCAACCTGAGTTCAATACAGTCCCTTCAGGCTGGTTTAAAATGCCAAGGACCAAAGAGGGCAAGAGGTCACTGATACCAATATCAGCTTTTAAGAAAATGTTCATGCAATTTGGTACCTGCCTAATTCTCTCCACAGTCACAGGGATGGGGCTTCTTCCAGCATACAATGTGCAGAAGGCAGAAAGACACAGTGTGGAAATGCTTCCAGTCCATCACAGGACTGACACATCTCTGTATGAGGTTAATTACAATAATGCCACATGAATGTCATGAACACACAAACTGGCAATATTCCCTTGTATTTGAGCACTTATTTATTTGAGGTTTGTAGCTCAGAACAGAACAGAACAGAATAGAATAGAATAGAATAGAATAGAATAGAATAGAAAAGAATAGGGGTTTCTCTCTGTCTTTTTCCCTTCACACACACACACACACACACACACACATGTTACGCACATACACACACTTCCATCGCCTCTTGCCTGTTTCCATGGAGACAGTAGTGAGCTGTTTCTTTCCACTAGGATCAGACCGTCTGTCTTGATCATAATACATATGCACACACACACACATACGCATGCACACACATGCACTGCAAAGTGATGAATTTTTCAGTTTTGCCAGATTAGTCTGCACAACAATGACTATGTGATACTGTCCTGCACAGGGCTTCTCCCTACATGTACAAGCTTATGTTAATTATGAATCATCACTCCACAGGTGTTATGTAGATGACTATCATTATCTATCCCTCTCTGTGTATGTCTCTAATTTGCAAAGCTCTCCAAAAGTTTCCAGATTGTGCAGATTCATTTTTTTATGTGATGAATATAGTACGCTTATATTTAATTTTTTTTTCATCAGTTTTAATATTTGTATTTTAATGAAGAGATGGGGCAAATTACTGCAAGCCAGATATGAGTAAAGTGAGCTCAATGCACAGAGGGTGATGAGGGTTTTAGAGGATAAAATTTACTTTTTGTTCAAATGGATACCAAAATGGTGGCCCCTATTACTTTACTGCAAATTTTCATAACGCCCAATTCCTATGGGGGAGCGTTTTGCCCTTTCATCTTCCCAACAGATACAGTGAACGAGACTAGAGAAGACTTTGTATTGAGAATGTATTAATAAAAGTATGTTTTAGTACCAAGACATTTTTGGCACAGTGAACAGTTATTTAAGGGATGTGTGATATGGAGTAAACACAGGTTGGGTCCTTCAAAAATGGGTCTGAGTGATTACTGCAGCAGTCAGTGGTTATTCGATAAAAAGTACTGGAGATAAAAACATCTTTTGAGTGAACCGGCTGAGTTGAGGAGTGGTGCTCACCCACTCTGGTCTGCTGTAACCTTTTGGTCTACAAGATTAGCTCTGAACTGAAATTAGAACAAGTACTCAATGTGTTGCTGGGCTGTTAGGCTGCCCCACCCCAGTACACTTCCACCTCAACACTAGCACCATACTAATTTGGCATCAGCATACCAAGGTTCATCCAAGGTTCCAGGTTGATGAAAACCCCTTGAATACAAAACCTTTTCACTCTTTTAACAGTTGCACGTTGTGATTTTACATATTGTAATTAGAGGTCATCAGAGGATCATGCAGTAAGACTAAAATACTTAAAGTTTTCTCACTACTCTCTTAAGCAACTGCACAACTTTCACTTCCTCCTCTACCATGACACCACTGCCTTGTGCAGCCAGTGAGTGCATGGAAATCAGCTGTTGTGTACCTGGTCCCAGCTCTCATTTGCATCCTGTGCATGAGCAGCACGCTCAGCTACACCATTAAAATTTAACAACGGCTCACAGGCATGTAGCCACATCTCAAAGCCGCACATCTTTACAGATCAGCAGCAGCCACACACGTGTCCGCCCCTTCCGCTTTTTCTAATCTACGTGGGATTGAGTGCATGTTTGACTCTGTCTAGAGAAATGTGGAACATAGAACATGTGCATGTGCAACAACACACACTAATTGCAGTGGGCAGGGTCGCTTGAAAGAATGGAAAATACCAATAGGGCTGTAATGAACTGTTCCCATCTATTCATCACACCCACAGATGACACCAGCGGCTCGGGAAAAAGAAGATGTGGGGGGAGATCGGCTTTATTTTTATTCTGGTGAGTTCTACCTGTTTTGTTCCTCATTTTTCTGTTCTAATCATTCTAATTTTTGATTGTTTTCTACTGATTGACACCGACACTTTTCTAACTCTGTCATGATGTGTGTATGTCTTATATGTAACATTTGCCTAAATTGACCTTTAATGACCTCTTTTCACGATGGAAACCTTAAATTATATGCTTTTTGTTTCCTTTGTACTGATAAATTCTATTTTATTATTCTCTATTCTCCTCTATTCTATTCACAAAATGTGAATGTGTGCCTTTATTTCATTTTTACGTGGAGGCAGGAGGGAATCCAAAGTTTCAAAGTAGCCAGTCTGGATGGCTTGGTTTCCACTATGAAAAATAAGCACAATATTCAGTAAGGTTTTGCAGTTTTCTAAGCCCAGTTCCTTTTCCAGGGACAACAAGGGAGGGAAGAATAATCTCTTGATAAAAGCATATCCACACTTGCACCCGTGTCCGCAAATATCCACTCCATCCCTCATTCATTTCAATTGAATCCCATTTGAGTGACAAAGTCAAGAATGCATTTCCTGTTTAATGCGAGCTCTGGCTGGCTCCAGCTGCCTTGCAGGTCAAAGTTCACCATTGTCCAACTGTGATCTGAGAAAAAGTGTTTTCATGCATCTCATGTTTGAAAATGTCAATCTTGCAGCGTGACATCGCCCCGCTTTGTACAGTATTATACTACAAGACTGCATTATTGCTCTCATAGACAGTTAATAGGCTATGATTGCTCTTAACTGTATTCAGAGAAACATAAGGCAAGTTTCGGACTGACCCCAAATTCACACCACATGCAAAACGTCAGTAGTGTATAAATGCATGACTGAGCAAAGCTCTGAATAGATGCAGCAAGATCTTCTTCCTGTCCTTCTTGAAGTGAAACAAACCTGTTATTTACAGCTCTTTCTACAGTACAAATGAAAGGCATTTGCGTCTGGAATGGGAACTCTTGGGCATTCAGATTTTATGAGAGTACAGACTCTCAGAGTGAGTCACTCGCCATTCTCCTGTCCTTAACATAAGTATTTTTCAGGTTTTAGCAGCTCCTTGTGTATTCATCCTCTACACAAAAGAAAGGGAACAGACCAAAACAATCAGGGTCAGAAGCAAACAAAGCTTTGCATCATTTTAATAATGAAACATGAAGATAATCCATCCATGCATTTATTTTTTTTATACTTGTTTATCCTGTGCAGGGTGGAGGGAGGTTGGTGCCCATGGGCAAGAGGCAGGATACACCCTACTCAGGTCACCAGTCTGTCAGGGCTAACACATACATTTCCACTTTATTTACATTTTCCAATTGACCTCACCTACATGTCTTTGGACTACGAGATGAAACTGGTACACAAAGAAGAGACATAGATTACTTCATTAATCCCAGTGGGACACTGGCAGTGTAACAGCAGCCATGTAACATTTAAGAAACACAGAAACAAAGGCACTCATTGAGGTAGGTGATAAAAAAAAAACCTCAAAAAATTAACTAGAACCTGAACTAAAATTAAAAATAAAGCCCATACTTTAATTAAATGTATACAATAATAGTGCCTGGTAAAATGGCCTATGGGTAGGCCAGTGCAAGGCTTGTGAATATGTTAAGGTGCTTCACTGGAATTTCATTTCAGATGAGTGTTGAAATAACTTAACAGTAAATCTATATATACACTATGCTATGTGTCATGTACAGATACGTAATGCACAGGTATAATGAGAAGAAGAAAGACACAGGGAGACTGTGACAAAATGCACACAGAAAGACCCCAGCTGGCCAGAGGTCAGTTATGTCAAATTATCTATAACATTATTAAAGATACAGATATCATTTATTTATTATTAGCCTATTATTTATTTTATTACTAGCAATATGAATGTTTTATTTCATCGAGCACATTCTGTATAGGCCTATTCCACATTTACACATTTCTCAGCTGGCAGAGTGAGCACTTTAATTTCACTAGTTCAGCAGAGAGCAGCTCAAACTGACAGGACACAGGCGGGTGACTAAAAGCGTCTAATATCACGACAGCCAATGGGATCATACCTTGTTTTTTTTATGTTTGGTTTGATTTATTACTTTTCATTATTTCATTTTATTGATATCTACTTTTTGCACACTGATATCTTTGGTTGTATAGGAATGTCCATGACCTGCTGAATGTCTGCATGTTCACAATTTTTCAATAATAACAAAAAAAAACAACCAAACAACGACAGCCAATGGGAGGAGAGATGTCTGAAGGTATACCACTGGTCAATAAAGCATGTTTTATGGTGGATATAGAAGGCAGATGTGGAGGGAAAGTATAAAGAGACTTTAGTTGAAAATGTATAATTTAATTTGAGGTATAAAAAGAGAGTTGTGTAGTGCCCTCACTTGCTGCGGCTAATTCTCGACTGTCAGGAAGAGGGCGCTATTGAGTTGTTTGTCAAGAGTCTTCAATGCAGAAGAAGAAGGAGCAGCCTCATAAAAGATGGCGTCCAGCTGGTCGGTGCCGAGTGACGAGCTGTCCTGCCCGGTCTGTCGGGATATTTACAAAGATCCCGTCCTTCTTCCTTGTAGCCACAGCTTCTGCAATGTCTGTGTGTCCGAGTGGTGGAGAACGAAACGAATACGTGAGTGTCCCGTTTGCAAGACGGTGTCTCCAACTAAAAAAACACTTCGGAACCTGGTGTTGAGAAACCTGTGCGAGGCTTTTTCACTGGAGATGGAGTCAGGGGCTCTGTGCCGCCTGCACACCGAGAAACTCAAGCTCTACTGCCTGGACCACGGGACACCGGTCTGTGTCGTGTGTCGGGATTCAAGACACCACCGGAACCACAGCTTTACACCCGTCGACGAGGCCGCAGAGGTTCACAGAAAGAGTCTCCAGGAGTACCTGAGTCCTCTACTAGAGAAAGTGAAACTCTTCAGCGAAGTGAAAGCTAACTGCGAGAAAACAGACGAAGAAATTAAGAGTCAAGCTGAGGACACGGAGAGGAAGATAAGACAGGAGTTCAAGGTGCTTCAGGGGTTTTTGGTAGCGGAGGAAAAGGCCATGATTGCAGCACTGAAGGAAGAAGAGGAGCGTAAAAGAAAGGTGATGAAGGACAAGATTGCAGTGTTGACAAGAGAGATAAACGCTATGGAAAGTACCGTTAAGTCCATAGAAGAGGGGTTGAGAGATGACGACACATCTTTCCTCTTTAAAGTCGACGCTTTAACAACAGAAGCGCAGCGCCCCCTGCTGGATGAGCCGCAGCAGGTGACAAGAGCCCTGATCGATGTAGCCAAGTACCTGGGAAATATGAGCTTCAACGTGTGGTACAAGATGAAGGAGAAGGTGTCATACACCCCTGTCATCCTGAACCCCAACACCGCCCACCGAGAGCTCCACCTGTCTGAAGGTTTCACCAATGTAAGATGTGGCCCACAACAAGCTCTCGCCACAACCCCAGAGAGGATGGAGCACCACCACTGCGTCCTGGGCTTTGAGGGCTTCAGCTCTGGGAGTCACCGCTGGGATGTGGAGATCGGAGACAACCAAGTGTGGGCACTGGGCGTGATAGCACAGGATGCCAAGAGGACGGGAGACATACTGTCCGGGTTATGGATGCTGAGGTTTTGTTACGGTAAATTCACAACATTCTCCCCATCGTGTCCGGTGTCCGTCCTCCCGCTGAAGGGCCGGCTCCAGAGGGTCCGAGTGCACCTGGACTGGAACAAAGGGAGGCTAGCCTTCTGGGACCCAGACACCAACACAATCATACACACCTTCACACACACATTCACCGACAAGCTGTTCCCATACATCAACACCTGGAATGACGTCCCGCTGAAGATACTACCAGTGAAACTCTCTGTCACTGCTAACTGTTAGAGACTTACCAGAAGATCGAAATGATTCTGTCATTTACATACTTACCTTTAAGGAAAGAGAGAGAATATCACTCCATTTTTTTATCTGTTTTTTTCTTATTTTGATCAAGTTGGATAAATTGTTTGTTATTTCTGTGGAGTCATCATGGCAGCATCAAAAGTAATGGGATGCAATGGAGGAAAATACAATAAAAGAAGGTTGTAAATACTGTATATGCAACCCGAACACAACAGAAAGAAATGAATGACGTGACAGTTGCAAAGAAATGTTGGTCTGTATTTCAGCATTTTTGAAAGTATTTAATAATAGTAATCGTATATTTAGAGATGTGTGCAATGGAAATTATACAAAAAAATGGTAGCAGGGAGTTACTGGATTTAAATTTGAACATAGTTAAGCACTTTGTTTTCGCATTTATACTTCTCTTTGTCTTGCACAGTACCATCAGGGTGGTACCTTGGTGATCACACACTGTAGCATTGAACAGTGCTGTACAGATAAAACTTTGAATAGTTGTATGTATCTTTTTTTTTGCATTTCTCTGCCACACAGTTGGAGTGTCTTTTATTTATCTCTGAAATGTCCAAATGTTTTTAGTTTGTTAAGAGAATCTTGTTGAGCCATGGTTGCCTTATGAAAACTACTTCCGCCTTTATTTGCATACCTTTGAATGGTTCCACCAATGTAATTTGTATAAAGAAAAAAAGTTTATTTTCTATTAAAAAAAAAACACAATAAAACACTTGTCTTGAGAAGACTGAGAAATATAAGGTGATTTCTGCTGTTGTTCTGTAACAAACCACTGCACTGTTATTTTCAGCTATGCTTATTGATCATGTTAATTGATATGTGGTTAATTACTTGATTTCAGCTGTAAGATCATACCCTAACCAAGTACTGTCCATGTTTTACAACTCAATCCCAGTTTATTTTCAGTGTCCTCAATCATGGTTTGCATATAATAAATGACTTTTTCTGTACATGCTACTGCCAGTTAATGATCAGACAGAAAAATAACGTTAAGATGTTTAATGAACATGATTCATATTCAACACTCTGGGTTAATAATCGATTTCCATTGTACAAAGGGCTTAAATGCATGAACGTAAACACTGACAGACATGCTACTTTACTGTCGTAAAACTGTCGTGCGACACCATGACGACAGCTATGAGCCGCTTTACGGACAGGGTTTTCTGTCATCATGTAACTGTTTCGGCCGTCCTTGTGAAGATGTGGAGAACATGTGAGTGTAAGAAGATGTTTGTTTGCTATGAAGACAGTAAATGCAGCTGTTTTTAGCCCCATTGTGCGTGTTAAAGTTAAGGTAAAGGTAACGCTAAAGCGGTTAGCCATAGGAGCGTTTAGCTAAGGTCACGGTACAATGGAGATAATGTAGTAAAAACAAGTACAGGCTCAATGTGTCAGTTTGCAGCGGTAGACTTGGTTAACGGTACTTTTTGAGTATTTTAGTGTTTTCTAAGTTTGTGTTTTAACTGCGTGAAATGGGGATAGTGATTGGCATGTACTGCTTGGCTAACTTCAATTCGGCAGCGCTAAGAAAATTAAATACCGCAGTATTTTTGACTCAATATGCCGATACTAATAATGTGACTAACATATTTTGTGTATGCCTTGGTGCATGGTCTTATATGTAATTTGGAAGAGAGAGTCATTGGTCATTTCACTCAGTCTATAGTGTCAGAAAAGTGCAGAAGATTGTGAACTGCACCTTTTTGAAGACAAGGAAGAGACAACTCTTGAGGCTAAACATGATGTTGTGTCAACCAACATCCCCCACAGGCTAAATCCCCAGAGGTAGCCTCATATTACCCTTACATTATGGGTCACTTATGTTGATACATCTCCCAGCATTATCAGAATATAACCCCCACAATTGTTGACATGCTATTTTACTATGCATGAGCTTTGTCTGTGGACTGGAATATACAGTAACTTAATGCATTAGTTGCATTAGCTTTCATCTTCCTATCTGGTGTTGATGTCTTCTTTGATAACCGTGAAGACATGATGAACAGGGGCTGTCATGTACACCTGAAGCTAACTGACTATGGTCTGTGATGAAGGTGATGTTACAAAGGCCTAGTGGTTAAAGAGACTAATCCTTCAACAGGACAACAAAAGGTTCAAATCCCTGCCTTAAGTGTCCATGAGAAAGACACCTAAACTCTGCCTAACCTTGTTGAAAGGGGAGGAATCAACAAAATGTTCTGTTTCTATTGAATTGCTCTGCATATCTCTAACATGCAGGCCTGTGGGTGTACTCATGAACGTATTATTGTCTGCCTCCTTCATAGATGCCACTTGCTGAAGCCTGCAGCGCCTAACTGACACAAGATCAAATAAAAACTGAAACGTGACATGGCGTCTCGCTTCCTCAAGTACTCTGTACTTCTTCAGAAGTACCGGACTCCGCTGCTTATCGCGAGCTGTGGCGGGGTCTTTGCAGCCAACATGTTCTACCATGTTTTCCCTGACATGTCCTACCGTCAGCTCTATCAGGCCTGGTACAAAGGACAGCCAGTCACGCTGGCTGAAAAGCTTGAGGATGTTTTCCAGCAGGTAGAGTGCGTGTGTTTTATTTTAGATTTTTTCTTCTCTCTTTGCTCTCTCCCTTCAAGGTTAGATTTAATAGCAAATTTTGTAAACCAAATTAGATTTGTACAATGACTTGCAGATGGTGCAGATGAGATACAAGACCCAAAGGACATTATACCTGGAAATGAACTCCATTGCCAACTATTGTGCTATTAAAAAGCACCATATTTGAGCAATAACAGTTATCTCAGGGTTATTGGCATTACATGCATGCACAACCTTTTTACAGCAGTTGATGTAAGAAAAATAGTCAAAGAAAGATACAGACCTTTTAGTTTAATAAATTGCAGCACTCACAAAGCATGGATTCCATTCACGAAACAATAAACTCATAGTTCATGGAGGAGTAATACCATTAAAAGAGAGTGTCACAGTGTGCAGTGAAAATAAAAGTTACATAAAATTCAAATTTCAGTGTTGTTGTCATCATTTTTAGGTGATGAAGGACTGTGGTATCAGCTCACCCAAGAGTTTCTCTGCCTTCGCCTCCTTTGGGTTTCATCCGGTTGGTGCTGGTGTCCCTTGGCTTCCTGCAGGGGCACAAATTGGCATCCCAGCAAACTTTAACAGCACGACAGACGACCCGAGCGGAATCACCAACCGCACCATTTTCATCAACGGCAAGACGGTGGACTGGAGCAGCGATACTGGCTCTGCTCTTAAGGAGGCACTGGTGTTTTCCCTTGAGGCGCAGAAGTTTGCCATAGCGCGAGAAGTGGCCCGCTTGCAGTCTGGAGGACCTGTTGTGAGTGCTGCTGTTGCCCCAGTTTGCCTGGGTGGGGTTTGGGTGTACAGCGTGGTGCTGAAGCAGATGTTTGGGCTCCACGCCGGGCCTGCACTGTTTCGCGGGGCTGTGAACATTGTGGCGCTGGGGCTCGGTGCCGTGTCCTACTTCCTCACCTCAGATGCCGTCAGCCAGTGGATTGACTTTAGGTCAGACCGCCGTGCAGCAGGAGTGTCCCGTGATTATGCCAAAGGAGGGGTCGAGTTTTACGATAAGATTCTGTCCAGAAACAAGACGCTGCGCTCTCTGATGGGGCAGAAGGGAGAGGATATGTATGCTCCCAGTGGGAACTTGTTTCCCGCTCATCTCCTTCAGCTGAAACACACACCGTACACATCCAGGAGGGAAGGGATCCTCGCTCTGCTGAAAGAGGAGAAAATTTGAAAAGAAATGGGAGAGGGCCCGTTGGGTTGAGAATTACCTGAGCCTGTACTGATCTACTGTAAGTTGTGCTTATCTCTGAATGGACTGTTGAAAAATAGCAGGCGGGAAGGCTTCTGAGCTTCAAGAATTCACAAGAATTGTTAACATATTTTTAATAGAAATATGTCATCCCACATGTGCTGAATGTTATTTTGTTTTATGAATCCTGAAGTGTGGAACCATTCAAATTACAAGACAGTCTTGTGAAGTCCTGGAGTGTCAAATATGTAGTGGCCAGTGTCATGAGATTTAGATGGTTAATTCTGGACCCAATGCACAAATAAAAACGTTTTAAGCCGGTCAGAGCATGTGATGAAATATATGTTGTTGAATGGACATGGGTGAACAGTCTTTGTCATGCAGAATAAGGTGTCATTGTTTTTTGGCTCTAGATATCACAATTAGAACCTGTTAGGAATGATCAGTGTTGCAAAACACTCCCTTTAACAGGTTCACCCAAATTACAAAAGCATATTGCCTTGCATACATTTGTATAGATTAGATTAGATTTTTATCGTCCTGTAGGGAGATTTGTTTCCACAGCCAGTACAACATAGAAACATACAGGTATACACACAGCAACAAACAAATCTAGACATTAAATAAAGTCTTCATGTCTACATTCATACATCCCAGCTCACAACAGTGTCAGCGAGGCAGGTCACTCAGGGCTTTGGTGCTTCAGGTGCTTTGGCAGAAGGGACAAAGCTCCTGCTGAAGTGAGCACTGAAAAATAACATTTAAAAAACTAAACCACGTGTTTTCCCACAAACAATATTCTGGTTACCCTGGATTATCCATAAACCTTACTGTGAACAGTTTTCATTGGAATTACATTCTACCAAAGAAATAGTCCTCATGAAAAGTGATGATGCATGAGTGATGGGCACATTGTTTTCAAAAAGATACATATCTTTTAACTTCTTTCATTGTGATTTATTTCTTCTCCCCGTAGAATTAGTTGCTCAGATCTCAAAAAAGGAAAGGGAAACACCACAATACAGGATAATGACCATGCCACACGCAGATCTTCAGCCTGGGGCCCAAATTTCCAAACAAACTCAAGGGTTTGCCCTTGAGTTTGAAGTGTTCGGCCGCTCAGCTGAATGCATCTTTGTCACTGCCTGCAGAAAAATGGAAATTCATTGTTAGTTGTGTTAGAGAATCTGAAGCATCCTCATGTACAGTATCTTCAGGTGTGTTACCACTCTATGACAGGCAGGAAAAGCCATTATGTAGGAAAATATGTTGGATTGTCATGGAGTGGACTAGCACTTATAATCTCTGTACTGTTTATGTTTTGGTGTGTAACTAAAGAAATGCGACCCGTAGCAGAGATGCAAACTCCTCACCTTTTGGCGAAATTCATGGTTTTGAGATCAAAATAGGTCACCTACGAGATTCGTGTAGATCGGAGGAGAATTTTTATTTTTTTTTTACAAGCATTCATTTAGATTAAAGACGCGTTGTTATTTACGGCATATGTCTGCAATTTACAATTGTTTTATTAATATGAATATGAAGAAAACTTTTCAGTAGTTTACTGTAATGCATACAGTTAGATACTGTTAATGTAGACTACAAAAGCAACACTGTATAAATACAGTACATTACTGGCATGCCTACAGTATTAAACTGTAAACTCACATTCTTCTATAGAATACTGTAACACATTTTACAGTAATAAACTGTTCTTTATTACAGCTAACTGCTCTTTACTGTAAATTACAGTAGTGACACTGTAGAAGCATAATGCTGTCAACCACATCTGCCAGTAGTTTACTGTCATTTCACAGGGAAATTTGTTACAGTGTAGTTTATGAACATATTAAGAGTGATCCATTTTTGATTAGACTCGTTGGGAATCGCATTTTATTTATATGATTAGGCTCAAATCTGCAAGCTTTTCTCAATCAATCCTGCGATATTACTGCAGGCAAACGCTTTAGTTGCTTTTATAAATGGATTTTTTAAGCATTATGTTCCAATATCACATTAAACCAAAGTAGCCCTAAATAAAATATGCTGGTAACACTATATTCCTTGGTCTCTAAAGAGGGGTGGATTTGGAGGCCTTAGGCAAACCCAGGCACAGGGCCTCCCTCGTGCCTTATTCTCACCTTGCCCTGATTTAGAATATTATTGGTATTAAGAAGGTTACTGATGGTTATTTATATAATCATTTACCTTGATTTTTCCTCTGCTTCTGTGAACTGCTCACTGCATCCACCTCTTAAATTTCTAAATGTATCTAATGGTGTAATCAGCTCTTAATTTGGATGACTTTGGTTTGAAATAGTGAATTTCAAACATGTACCACCTTGGCTGAAAAAAAGGGATGCAGTTAGTGGCAGCTACAAAATCATCTCTACTGGATAATACATAATTACCTAGTTTTGCCTGTGGAAACATATCACATGATTTGGCTGAAATAAAAGCAGAAGTAGTTCTCTGCAGCTGCAAAAGCAGTTAATATAATAATAGGAAAATTAAATTAGAGGAAAGAAAATGGTTAAAATTAAATGACAATGAGTGTATCCCTTGTTTTGTGTTGTCCCTTGTTAGGACTGCTGCAACATGTTGCCAAACCCATACAATTCACACAGAAGACAGCCAGGATGAACATAATCGGTTCATCTATAAGGTAGTCTGATGATGTTAGATTAAAAACACCTTTTAGTCAACTAGGCACAATTCAACAACCATTTACCACATGACCAACAGGTGAATGTATTTCTCCTGCTGTACTCAGGTCCGTCTTGCAAAAGAAATCTTGATCTCAATGAGACTACCTGATTAAATAACTCTATATAAAACAAATATACTGCCACCATGTGGACACACAAAGAAGTTGTTGCCAAGCTAAAAGTACACAGTGGAAGCATCTACGGCCTTGATCAGTGCTCCTAATGTCCCATAAGAGAAATAATTTTGAGTCTAAAACAAGGAAGTGCATTTCCCGGACACAATGTAGTTTACCAATGAGAACCTGAACTGAAAACTTGCTAATCTGTGACACAGGAAAGGCAGAAAATAGTTAAAATGAAATGAAAAAAAATGAAACAAACGTTTGAACATTTCAGGGGAGTTGATACAGACTAAGATACCACAAGGTACATAAAAACAGAAATGCTTGAAATAGCAAGATCAGGAAAATGGGGAGGCAAGGAATGTGAAAAGAGATATGATATGGTGTGCATGTGTACAAATGTACAAGTACGGAAGACACCCAAACTGAAACCTTCTGTTGATTTAAAAGATAAGTTAAGTTACTTCTTATAAAGATTAGTGCTATTAAACTGCTAATAGAAATGTATTGATAGTAGTTGCTGATCATTCAGATTTTTTGTATGTCAGACTGTGCCACATATTATGTAAATGTGATTCCTGCATAAATATAACAACAATAAGAGATATCAGATATCAGAGAATAAGGTTGTTTTACATGCGAGACAGTGATATGATTCAAAATATCGCTAATAATAGCCCTGCTGGCAACAGGAGCAGGTTCTGTCTTTCAGACATTGGACAGATATTTTACTTGGTTTGTTTGTTTGTTTTTTGGTCTTAAGTTATTTTTTTTTATAGTGATATCTAGACCCCAAAGCCAGCAATAAAAGAAAATACATCCCAGCTCATTTTTCCCATTTTCCCATGTTTCACTCTGCGAACTGTCATGTAAAAAGATGGAAAGGTGTCTAGATATGGCACCATATATGGAGTGGTAGTAAAAACTATGTACGTGACAAATGACATATCTGCATAAGACAACATTTTAAGGCATTGCTATATAAAAAATGGCAGCAAATGGCGGCAAATGAGTGTCAAATTACAGAACCCCAGCGCCAAGTTACAGAAATCCAGTGTGAAATTACAGAACCCCAGCGTCAAGTGACAGAACCCCAGCATCGAGTTACAGAACCCCAGCGTCAAGTTACAGAAACCAACCATGAAATTACAGAACCCCAGTGTCAAATTACAGGACCCCAGCATCAAATTACAGAACCCCAGCGTCAAGTTGCAGAAACCCAGCGTGAAATTACAGAACCCCAGCATGAAATTACAGAACCCCAACGTCAAGTTACAGAAGCCCAGCATCGAGTTCCACAACCCCAGCGTTGAGTTCCACAACCCCAGCATCGAATTACAGAAAGCCAGCATCAAGTTACACAACCCTAGCGTCAAGTTACACAACCCCAGCGTTGAGTTACACAACCCAGTATCAAGTCAGAAACCCAGTGTCAAGTCACAGAACCCCAGCGTCAAGTTACATAAACCCAGTATGAAATTACAGAACCCCAGCATGAAATTACAGAACCCCACCGCCGAGTTACAGAAGCCCAGTGTCGACTTACACAACCCCAGCATGGAGTTACAGAAACCCAGCGTTGAGTTACAGAAACCAGCACTGAGTTACACAACCCGTACATAAAATTACAGAACCCCAGCGCCAAATTACAGAACCACACCATCGAGTTACAGAAACCCAGCATCGAGTAACACAACCCCAGCGTCGAGTTACAGAAGCCGAGCATCAAGTTACACAACCCCAGTGTCAAGTCAGAAACCCAGCGTCAAGTTACAGAAACCAACCGTGAAATTACAGAACCCCAGCGTGAAATTACAGGACCCCAGCATCAAATTACAGAACCCCTGTGTCAAGTTGCAGAAACCCAGCGTGAAATTACAGAAGCCCAGCGTCGAGTTCCACAACCCCAGCGTTGAGTTCCACAACCCCAGCGTCGAATTACAGAAAGCCAGCATCAAGTTACACAACCCTAGCATCAAGTTACACAACCCAGTATCAAGTCAGAAACCCAGCGTCAAGTCACAGAATCCCAGCGTCAAGTTACAGAAACCCAGCGTGAAATTACAGAACCCCACCGTCGAGTTACAGAAGCCCAGTGTCGACTTACACAACCCCAGCGTGGAGTTACGGAAACCCAGCGTGGAGTTACAGAAACCCAGCGTGGAGTTACAGAAACCAGCATTGAGTTACACAACCCGTACATAAAATTACAGAACCCGAGCGCCAAATTACAGAACCACACCATCGAGTTACAGAAACCCAGCACCCAGTTACAGAAACTCAGCGTCAAGTTACACAACCCCAGCGTCAAGTTACACAAAACCTAGCATCAAGTTACAGAAACCCAGAGTCAAATTACAGAACCCCAGCATCGAGTTCCACAACCCCAACGTCGAGTTACAGAAACCCAGCATCAAATTACAGAACCCCAGCGTGAAGTTACAGAAACCCAGCATCCAGTTACAGTAACCCAGCATCAAGTTACACAACCCCAGCATCAAGTTACAGAAACCCAGCGTCGAGTTACAGAAACCCAGCGCCAAGTTACACAACCTCAGCATCGAGTTACAGAACCCCAGCGTCAAGTTACAGAAACCCAGCGTCAAGTTCAAACAAAGTGCTGAAAGATAGGAAGGTGTAGTCTAGATATGGCAACATATATGGAGTAGTGGGAAAAACTGTGTACATGAAAAATGACATATCTGCATAAGACAACCTTTTAAGGCATTACTTTAAAAAAGGCTGTTTCTAACTTGGGACTCTTCTTTTTCCTCTTGCTGCAGAGCACAGAGAGCCCACATGCATAGGCTTATAATAAAGAGCAGCCGGGCCTCCAGATATTGTGTCTTTGGTGTGTCATTGCCTATTCTCACTGGCACTAGACAAGCTGATATTTCAGGTACCACGACACCAGCCTCAAATTAGAGAAACCCAGCGTCAAGTTACAGAACCCCAGTGTCAAATTACAGAACCCTAGCGTCAAGTTCAAACAAAGTGCTGAAAGATGGGAAGGTGTCTAGATATGGCAGCATATGTGTAGTAGTAGTAAAAACTGTGTACATCACAAATGACATATCAGCATAAGACAGCCTTTTAAGGCATTACTATAAATAAGGCTGTATGTAACTGTTCGGGACTCTTCTTCTTCCTCTCGCTGCAGAGCACGGAGAGCCCATATGCATACGTTTATAATAAAGAGTGGCCAGGCCGCCAGATATTGTGTCTTTGGTATTTCATTGCCTCTTCTCACCTACACCACACAAGCTGATATTTCAGGTACCACGACACCAGACTCAAATTACACAAAACCAGCGTCGAGTTACAGAAACTCAGCCTCGAGTTACACAACCCCAGCGTCCAGTTACAGAAACCCAGCATGAAGTTACAGAAACCCAGCATCAAATTACACAACTCCAGCTTTGAGTTATAGAAACCCAGCATCCGGTTACAGAAACCCAGCATCAAGTTACACAATCCCAGCGTCGAGTTACAGAAACCCAGCGTCAAATTACCCAACCTCAGCGTCAAGTTACAGAACCTCAGCGCCGAGTCACACAACCCCAGTGTCGAGTTACAGAAACCCAGCGTCAAGTTACAGAAACCCAGCATCGAGTTACAGAAACCCAGCATCGAGTTACAGAAACCCAGCGTCAAGTTACAGAAATCCAGTGTGAAGTTACAGAACCCCAGCGTCAAATTACAGAACCCCAGCATTGTGTTACAGAAACCCAGCGTTGAGTTACAGAAACCTAGCGTCAAGTTACACAACCCCAGCGTCAAGTTACACAACCCCAGTGTCAAGTTACAGAACCCCAGCATCAAGTTACACAATCCCAGCATCGAGATACAGAAACCCAGCATGAAGTTACAGAACCTCAGTGTGAAATTACAGAAGCCCAACGTCTAGTTAGAAAAACCCAGGGTCAAGTTACACAACCCCAGCATCAAGTGACAGAAACCCAGTGTCTAATTACAGAACTCCAACATCAAGTGACAGAAACCCAGCGTCAAGTTCCACAACCCCAGCATCGAGTTACAGAAGACCAGCATCAAATTACAAAACCCCAGCGTGGAGTTACAGAAACCCAGCGTGAAATTACAGAACCCCAGCGTCAAATTACAGAATCCCAGTGTCAAATTACAGAAACCCAGCATCAAGTTACAGAAACCCAGTGTCAAGTTCAAACAAAGTGCAGAAAGATGGGAAGGTGTCCACATATGGAAGCATTATATGTAGTAATAGTAAAAACTGTG
Organism: Oplegnathus fasciatus; assembly: GCA_003416845.1. Lineage (NCBI taxonomy): Eukaryota > Metazoa > Chordata > Actinopteri > Centrarchiformes > Oplegnathidae > Oplegnathus > Oplegnathus fasciatus. The sequence continues at coordinate 579,847 of NTHP01000125.1, read as the reverse complement.
TACATGACAAATGAAATATCAGCATAAGACAACCTTTTAAGGCATTACTATAAAAAAGACTGTTTGTAACTGTTCGGGACTCTTCTTCTTCCTCTCGCTGCAGAGCACGGAGAGCCCATATGCATACGTTTATAATAAAGAGTGGCCAGGCCGCCAGATATTGTGTCTTTGGTATTTCATTGCCTNAGTTACAGAAACCCAGCATCAAATTACACAACTCCAGCTTTGAGTTATAGAAACCCAGCATCCAGTTACAGAAACCCAGCATCAAGTTACACAATCCCAGCGTCGAGTTACAGAAACCCAGCGTCAAATTACAGAACCTCAGCGTCGAGTCACACAACCCCAGCATCAAGTTACAGAAACCCAGTGTCAAGTTCAAACAAAGTGCAGAAAGATGGGAAGGTGTCCACATATGGAAGCATTATATGTAGTAATAGTAAAAACTGTGTACATGACAAATGAGATATCAGCATAAGACAACCTTTTAAGGCATTACTATAAAAAAGGCTGTTTGTAACTGTTTGGGACTCTTCTTCTTCCTCTCGCTGCAGAGCACGGAGAGCCCGTATGCATAGGCTTATAATAAAGAGCAGCCCGGCCTCCAGATATTGTGTCTAGAGAAGCTGATATTTCAGGTACCACAACACCAACCGCAAATTACAGAAACCCAGCGTCAAGTTACACAACCCCAGCGTCGAGTTACAGAAACCCAGCGTCAAGTTACAGAACCCCAGTGTGAAATTACAGAACCCCAGCATCAAGTTACACAACCCCAGCATGAAATTACCGAACCACAGCTTCAAATTGCAGAACCCTGGCGTCAAATTGCAGAACCCCA
>NTHP01000125.1:551955-578918 GCA_003416845.1 Oplegnathus fasciatus | reverse complement strand
TCAAATTACCAAACCCCAGTGTCAAATTACAGAAACCCAGCCTCAAGTTCAAACAAAGTGCAGAAAGATGGGAAGGTGTCTCGATGTGGCACCATTAGGGATGGGTATCATACAACATCACTTAAAAAAATATGGACTATCCCTTTAAACTTAAAATGCTTCCAACAATCAAAATGTTAGTGATAAAACTCTGAAAAAAATCATACATCATTCTTCTGGGTTCGGTGTATTGTCAAATACTTTGGTGAAGTTTGATCAAACATTTGGCAAAACAGAAAATGTTGTGCATACAGTACTAATTACAATAAGACACTGAATGTCACTGCAGACTCTGAACACCATGTAAAACATGTGATAAACTTTTGTAGTACAGTGGCGCGTCTTTGTTTTAAAACTTTGGTATTATACTTGTGTTATAGTTAAAAGTACTCTACAGAGTTTTTAACCGGTTATGAAACGGTCTCAATTTAATACTGATGCCTCCATATGACCTACATAAGCAAACGAGACTGACAACGAGAATATTGACTATTTCTATTAGTTTCTAGTAGTTATTCTTAATGCCTGCCACCGGGTCGGATTTTTCCGTGAAATCAGACAAAATGGCGCTGGGGTTTGCTCTGGCTGAATTCAAGTTGCTTCAGCCGCTAACTGAAGGTCAGTCTCTGGAGCTGCCGCCCGCCCTCCTCCCGGGGAAGTAGTCTCCTTTCAGCAGGGAGTGAAACGGAGGGAACATGTAACATAACGTTAGGTGAAACACTACTGCTTTTGTCCACAGGGACCGCCAAAATCAACACAAAACAAAAAGCTCCACAGAGTTGCTTTAAAATTCAATTTAATTGACTCAGTGTGTAGGTGTACACACACGATCATTTGGCCACTTTTGTGCTGTTTGCTTTTCGGACATGGGTGAATAAACATTTACATTATAGCTTAATTAGATTGTTGTAGCTTATGATCAATTTCACTGAATATGTGTGTGTACACACCAGAAAATAGGAAAGGAAATGTGAGAAAACTGTTATACCCTTTACATCAACCAATAGGGTTAGCATACAAAATTAGTGGTTTGCATGGACAGGGTGGCCTGGGATGGAGTCAAATTCCCGGCTTGTAATTATGCATATAGACTAGATGTAAGCTTTTTAGGAATTTTACCAACTACATGCCTTATAGTGGAAGAGTGTTAAGAAGATACTGTAAGCTGATTTCCAACATATATTTTTTATCTTGATGTTATCTTCGTGTTTTTGTCTTGTTGATATCAATCAAGTCTATCAATTCATCTATTGATTCCTTTTATGTGTTTTATGTAGGATTGTTTTACCCCATAATGGCTGTTAGAATTAGTTTTCAGGTAGATCCAAATATGCTTAAAAGTAACTAGAGGTGAGAATGTAAAGTGAATATCTCTCAAAATTTTCCCCCAGGGGAACATGCCCCCTGACCCCCCTAGTTGTTCTTCTATCCACACAATGTTCTCACCTTTTTCTGTTTGTATCCCTGCATAAGGCAGGCACAAAGGCACAAAGCATGTTGTGTGTACCATCCATATGTGCATACTTAAAGTAGACATCATGATATAGAACTGGTTAATTCAGTATTTTACCCGTACATCTATGAAAAGTAGCGTTATTTTATTCCTTTCAAGTCAGATTTCAAATAACCTTTAAGGAGAGTAACACTGTGTGTATACACACATCATTTGCATGCATAACTAATTTGTTTAGCAATAATAATCTTAACATGCAGCTTATTGTGACTCAGAACTCATCATATAGCACCCAAGTTCCCTTAGGTCGTCTGTCTGCATATTAACAAGGTTCAGATAGGGTGTTTTAATCACATTTCCAATCTGTGAAAAAAGTATAGAAGCATGTAATTAATAGTGTTGCAGATAGATAGGCAGACCATGCCATAGAAGTAGCTAGTAAGTGGAATCCAGAATCCACAGTTTTTTTCTCTAATGGGTCAATAGAATTAAAACCTGGACATAAAAAGCATGCAGACGGTAAAACTGGTGGAGAAGAGGGACTGCTCTTAGTCGGGACAGCTTGGGTTCAGTGTTCTCTGACAGCAAGCGTCCTTTCTACATTAGCGCCCCTGAGCAAGATGCAGAATTTGTTCCAGATTCATGGTTGTGCAGCAGATTGTGGGCTTTGACACCCTGCACTCTTCATCAAGAAATGCTGTCCCCAATATAGCTAAATATTTTTGTTGTACCAAAATAATCCCCTTATCATCAGGTCATACTGTATTGAAAACACAGTTGAAAGAAAAAAAAAAGATGTCAAAAAGAAGGAGAAAAAAGCTTTGACTGAATTTTTAGGTCTACTCCATCATTTCCCCAGCTACAAAGTGGCTCTTGGGATATGCACATCAACAACACTGGGCTTATTGTCTTGTTCTCACCACTCCGCTTCATCTGCTCACTTCATTGTATGCCAAACAGAGTTACTGTATAATGGTCCATTGTTAGTCGCATTGTAGGCTGTTTCTTTTTCAAGCCACTTGAGGTCAGCAGAGCCCACATTACCACTCTCACAATTTGTGAGTGTCTTTTACAGTGTCTGTGAATGACAGGGCTACCGATTCATTTGGTCTGAATGGGCAGGCTTGGACTTGTAGTGAAAGAGAACAAGAAAAGTCATTTTCATAATTACACTCATTTTGAAAGTCACATAATGATATTCATTCTGAAATTCAGACTCCTGTAGGGACAGGACTCTTTTCAAAATGAAATTCCAGTTAATATGTGTGTGTGCGTTTGCATTAAGGTATCAGCCATAATATGGCACACATTCCCACCGCTAATGCCTTTCCATTTGATGCTGTAGAAAAGAAAGTTTATTTTCTTTTTTAAATTGAATAAAATTTAATTCATTTAATTTTATTTCATTTGATTTAATTTTCACCAGTGTATTATATCATTATGTAATGCATTTGACCTATATAGAAAAATAGAGTATTCAAATACATTTAAGGTATACAGAAGGATATTGCAATACATATCAGAATGCAAACTGCATCGTCAATACAGAACCTAATTTTGTATTATTCAGATGGTAGGTGTGTGGGCACTATAGCTGCCTAAAGCTATGGTAATATGTTATTTTCTACAGTAGGCCTATATGAAATAATTTGTATACTCTGCAATATCTTTTACATGTTCCACATGTGCTGTTACTTTATTCAGTACATACATTTTCAGTACATATTCAGGTAACATACAGTATGTGATAAACCTGTCAGCTCTTGATATCAGTGACCACCTGGTGAACACGTTTTGACAGAAGCATTTGACTGACACAAATAAAAGCTGTCACTGTGTTCTTTGTAAGTGTTACAATGCAGCCAAGAGTGGGGATATTGAAGATTACATGTTAGAGCGGCGCTACCTGGGTGCGCTGAAAAACAAACTGCGCGCCTCCCGCTCCATGGCCCCGCCCCTGTGCGCTCGGCTTGCGCCATTACGTCGCTATGCTGATCGCTGCTGTGCTGCAAGGCAGGCAGGCAGGCAAAGCAGCTGCAGAGAGCCCAGGGAACGCTCACTACAACGGACAGGCTCATGTTGGGAAAGTCAGAAACGCAATATTTGCCTATTTTATGATTTGATGTCCAAAATTTTTCACTTGTAACCTTTCGCTGATCACATTTTCTTTATTTTTACGCCTGCGTGGGAATATATTTTTCACTCTCTCGACCTGAAATGACTGCTAGTCGCCGTGTCTAGCCAATGGTTACTGCGGGGGCTCCTGTCTTGTGGATTATCCGTCGTCGCCGAGCCAGTTGCATGGTCGAGCCCGGAGGAGGCCCCGCTCTGCTGGATGGATGTGTGTGAAGCAGCGCCGGACTCCGAGTACTGATGAAGACGGTGATAATGATGATGCTTGGGTTTCATCGGCAGCGGGTGAACTGATCTTGGATGTTCGGGCTATATCGCCCCCACACAAACCATTTCCTCACACAGCAAAAAATATATTCCTTAAAAACTGGACGCCCCTGGAGCAGTTTATGACGGTAAGAAAGACGCTCATTCACAGGCCACCAGTTTTCACAGCCAGCTGACGTTAGCTAACGCTAGCTAGCTTAGCGCTGTCACTTTTATCCAAGTTGCTCCCCGCACAGCTAAAAAGGCTAATGTTGCGAAATAACATTGGGATAACGCCTCTCCAGGGGGGCCTTTTTTGTTATTACACTTGTGTCTGTTTGAGTGGGGTCTCACAAAACAGAAATAGACGTCCCCATTATACATTTTATCCCACAACCTTAATAGCCTGTTTAGCTTGCTTGTTAGCTAGCTGTTTCTCAGCCCATTCAATATCTCGCAGCTTACTTTACGTAGCTGCGAAACAGTAGCTAATCCAGTGTGCGCAGTGTTGCTATGTGTTGAAAGCTTAATTGAATTAATAAAACTTTGTTCGGCCTTCCTCAAGTCGACATTTATAATTTATTTAAATAGGCCGTTGGTGGCTAATTCATTATACAGTGTACAATAAGCCCTTTAATGACTGTCTTAGTTGGCGTTCAATGGATCCAGTGCGGCGGCTGTTATGTTACGGATGTGGCTTTAAAGATGACATTCCTTTCTCATATGTAACAGCCATTAATTAGTGATTATGAAGTGATTTGCGTTGTCGTGTTTCGTCGCAAGTGTTGCCTGACTGAGCTAATGTGTTTCTTTTAGCATACGGCACCAGCAGTAAATGGATACAGCGAATACAGACCCCGTCAGATAAAGCTGGGTTTTGTCATTCATTGCTAAATGAAAGCTTCTTACAACTGCTCTCATGTACGTGTCACAGTCTAGAAATGTCACACGAGAGGGCCTAACGTTGTATGGATAAGCTGCTTATTGCGACCCTGCTTTTTAGTTGCCCGTGCATCAATAATTGTTCTTTTTTTTTTTTTGGCTAAGTAAATGTTAGAAAAGGACTCACGCCTGCTGGAAAGCTGTTAACTCTGTGGTGTTAAGTAATCGATGTGAGATTTTGCTGTGATGAGGCGTCCTGCCTTTTTTTTCTTCGATGACGTAATCCTCCACCATCCGTGCCACATCTTTTGGGTCGCAGTCGGTTCCTCTGCTGCCTGCTGCTTGCCAGTCTGCTGCCGCTGCTGAGATCATATGGACCCTGCTCTGTCCTGTTTGTCTCGCCTCCATCTCTCCCTCCCCGGCTCTTTTCTTGTCTTTTATCTGTCTAAACTGCAAAATGACTTTAGAGGCTGGGCTTAGAGCCACAATTGGTTCTGAATGGGATCTCAGCAAAGGGAGGAATTGTGAATGAAATCCAGTGGCTGGGTTCAGTTTTCCAAGTGTTCTCCGAAGTCAGCAACCACAAAAGTGTGGATGGGGATCCCCAGGGATCTGTGAAGGGGGCATTAGTAGCCCCCCCACGCCCCCAGCCAGTATGACACACTGTGTATATCCAGTGTAATTTTACAGATTTCTTTTTTAATCTGTAAGATTGGACTGTAGCAATTGTTTTGATAGTAGCTTTTCTACAGTATCCATTTCTGAGGGAATCCATATAAACAAAAAACTTATCAGATGGGGGTCTTTGACCGAATGTTTGTGGTTGGTCTTGACCTGAATACGTTTGGGAATCCCTGTCTGAGGCTGATGGTTGCTGAAGCTGAACTACTTATCTTGGGAATTAGGCCTGCCATGTTGCACATTTTTATTTGGGACACCATTCTAGGCTGTTGATTGCCACCATATTATATATTAAAGCTGTGGTAGTCAGGATTATATTGCAACAGTGGATTTTGAGCTCAGCCAGAGTAAAGAGAGGAGAGTCAGGCATCCAGGGGCCTTTAAAGGCACACTCCTGCACATCCCATCTCTGATAGCTGAAACATACAGTAGGATTAGGAGGTAGGGCTGTGCGATATGACGATATATATATCGTGTGACGATAGAAAAACGTCTATCGTTTCATATCATGCTCTGTCGTTTATTTCGTTGTGTCACAAATCACACTGTTTGCGGTCATTTGGATGACGCTTTGCATTCTTCTGCACGGCACGGATACAGGCTNNGAAATTTGCATGAAGGCAACACAAACAAACATGGAGGAGAGTGAATGTGACACAGAACGGGGTAATTCCGAACAGGAGAAGGACTCCAACCAGCCAAAACCGTACTTTGCAAATTATGCTTCCACATGTGGTCATTTTTATATAAACAATTTATTCATTGAAGTTACAGAAAATCATAGGTTATCTGGACATGAAATGACCTATATCGGGATATGAGATTTTGGTCATATCGCACAGCCCTAATTGGAGGCTGTGGCGCTGTTGGCACATATAAACATGACTAAATAAGGTTTAAAGTTTGTTTTCATGAGTTTTGTGACATGCAGTCAGACCGTTTTTATTTCTATGCATATTATAAGTTCATAAGTGGCCTGCTGAGGAGAATCCTGGAGTGAACTTTAAATTTATTTGCTTTTGTTCTGCCTAAACCTGAAGAAGTCCTGAGATTTAAGAGTGGATGGACTCAGCTGGTGAAGATTAAATTGCCTGTGGCAATGGCCCTGGTTTACTTGAGCAGTGCACCTGAACCTACCATCCCCATGGTGTACAGCAGAAGTGCGTGCGTGCGTATGCGTGTGACAGAGCTAGAGAACAGATAGGAAAAAGTGAAGGGAAGAAGTGGGGAGAGGATATGGGTACTGGAAGACAGAGGGGGCACAGGTGTGACTGGGGTAATAGGGATAAACTGCACCTGCTAGCAGAGGGCAGGAGGATCTCATGGAAGCAACTTGGGAGTTAGGTAGTATCATCAGATTCCAAGAAATATAACTGTGGATATGGTGCAGAGGCATATTGTAATTTACCTTATGTCTATTTCCAACAATTCTTAGTCAACCTCAGAATTTTATTGTGTTGGTTAACAAGACCCAGAAGTGACTAATCACTTCTACTCACTTTAGTTGAAATTATTCTCAGTCTTGGGGCATAACCTGCAGGACTGTAATATATGCAACAACAACAGTTTGAGGAATTGTTGGTTGCCCGTATATCTTTGTAGATACTCTGTTGTTTCGACTGGAACTGAAGAAGCCAAGCAAGTGTAGAACAGTGTTTTACTGATAATGGATCTTCAGTGCTTTGGTTGATGGGTGCAAGCATTAGGCTGTTTTATTAGTGTTAATGTGGTAGCCTAGGAGGTGCAGCAAGTCCATGTCCACTTTGATGTGCTTGGACCTTTCACCACCAATTTATCATCATGCCGTTTTCTGCAGATGTGTCTCCACAGGTTTGGCTGTTGCCCGTACAGAAGATGCATAAAGATGACAGCTTCCTGGTTAAACATCATAAACCAGCCCACATAGCAAAGAAGTCAAAGGTCAACCATTGTTCTTGCCGGTTTGAAGGGCTGAGATGTGTATACACTATGGGATGGGCTAGGGGCACAGACCGTTAGAGAATGTGTGGAACACTATGTGCCTAAAGCTCCTCTGTTTCACACAAGAACACTTGTGTAAAATGAATGGATGAAGCCTTTAGACCAAATACCATTCTCTTATGTATGCAAGATGTTTTGGAATTTAATGCTGTGTTTCTATTTTGTCTCATAATTGGGTCAGTCCAGGAGGATGCCATCTTTATGCACCCTGAGCTTTATCTGCTGTCTCTCTCGCTTTTTGTCTTTCGAACATGTCTTCCTTTCTCGCCTGCTTCTCACCGCTCTGCTTTGAGTTTTCTACTCTTCCCCCTTGTCTCTCTATCTTTGTCTGACACCTTATGTCTGGTTAGTCTCAACGTTGGAAAGGCACACCCTACCACTCAGCATGGTGCTCAGTAGTGCTGACAGCTTAGTATTGGTGTTAACTGACAGTGTTGGTAAGAAGACTGCTGGCTGGGTGCTGCAGGGAAGATACATTATCAGGCTTCAAAGATGCTAGCATTGGCGTATCTTACATGAGTAGGCTTGGATTCATTGCCAGAAGAGCTATGAAAAAAACCTTAGTTCTGTCACCATAATATAGTTTTTTATTCTCTCAATGTAGTGCTACCAAGTTGCTTTTTTTCTACCCCATGCACAAATTAATGACTTGGTTATTAAGACTCATGCTTGAGCATGTTTCAAATTGAGTGGTACTTACCTTTTAACATCCCTCATTAGATCCTCCTCTATATTTGAGTGAGCCCAGGCTCCCTGTGACCTACGCTGACTCTTGGTGACAGCCCTGTCAAAGAGCAGCCTGTTCATGTTTAACCAAGAGGACCAGCTGCCTGCCCATTCTATTATAACCCTTCGGAAAGCTCACAGTCCTATTTGCAGTTGGGAAGCGCAGAGCCATTGATAGACAGAGTTCGGCCATTTCAGTTAACAGTGGCTGTACACCGACCCAACTGTTGCCAAGTTACTGGTGATTTTGTGCCAGCTTGAATGTTGTGCATCTTGCATCAGTAATTACATGAGGGGAAATTACTGCCAAAAAGTCGTTTTGAAATGGGAGGCAAAATAGTCGGCATACATTTACAAATATATCTAATTTGGCTCAGGTCGTTACAAATACAATTTTGCCTAACATGGCACAAGATGGTAGCTCGGTTCACCGTAATTGTCCAGAGCTACAGTACTTTCGGTCTGTCTGACTGGCAGTCCCCAAGCGAACCAGCCAAACAGCCATCCATTCACATAAATATCCAGCCAGATAGCTCTCAGAAAGGCAGCTAGTTAGTGGTCTGTTGCTGGGGCGGATATGGCACAACTCTTTAGCGAGAATCATCTCCCGAGCCCCAAACACAGCTGTGTTTATTCTGCGCAAGACACCACAGCTACAGAATGCCAGGATGAAGGTGTCTTGACAGATCTAGACTTCCGAAATGGAAAGCAAGTAGCGCCATATTAATCGTGGCGCACAAGTTTTGATTGGTAGTAAAGAATAATAGTGTCATGTGGCTGCATCTGTCAGGCTTTTAGCATTCTAGTCTCAGTATCATTCAGAAAATAGAGGAGAAGACTAACATACTTACATGAGTTTTAAAGTTTTAAGCCCAGACTAAAAATAATTATTTTCTGCCTGTGAACACTGGGACGAGAATAACAGTAGCCTTGCGAATTGGGTGTAGATGGATTCAGTTGTAGCAGGGCAAAAGCCTTATTTTATTTAATAATGAATAACATTTATTCATAGTTGGACAGTAATAGCATTGTCATGTAGATCACAGTAATTCTTCATGCTTATATAAGAATGTTCTAAGGAGTCTTGTGACTATGGGCCATACCTGTGAAAAATCATTAAACCACTCGGTAGTGCCTTTTCGTGGAACATAAGTTTGTAGTGGTTTTCGCTCTCCTTCTGTTCCATTTTAATATTTTATTTTAGATGTGTTATTGTCATATCAGGGTCACCTCTTCCATCCTCTCCCTTCTCTCTCTCTCTCTTTCTCTCTCTCTCTCTGTCTGTCCAACGTTGGTGTATCTGGATCATGCATAACTAATCAGATGAAACTGCATATTATGGTAATGGTGTTCTCAGTTAGTGGGCAGTCATAATGGTTTGATTAGCTGAAACAGCATGTTATCTAGCCAGAGAGAGGAGCTGGAGACAGACCCCCTACTTCTTACTCTCCCTCCCCCTCTCTCTCTCTCTCTCACACACACATAAATTACCAGTCACATTCAGGTATACAGGATTTAGACAACACCAGGGAGAATTGTGACTCTACACGTACGCACAATATCTGATTCTTGTCTGTAAATCTTTTTGACAGCCTTTTTATTAAGTGTAGCAGAAATGAGGTCTTGTGATCCGTATTGCTCTAATGCCTCCTCACAAATCTCTATTAAGCACATATTGTTGCCATTGACATCGAAACAAATGACTTAGTTACTGTCTTTTTAAATTGTTGCAGGTGTGGTAAAATTTTAAGAGCGTATCGCATTCAAATTTACTCTATGGGCTCTTGGAGATCTCTCTAGCTTTGAATCCACTCATACCCCAGTGTGAAGTGTCACTGTCTGCTGGGTTTTTGTGAAGACCATGGGGTACATTTTTTTTCATATTTTTTCATCTACAAAATGACTCAAAACGTTCTGATTTATTAAGAGAGATTGACTTTTTACTCCTCTAGCCCACAAGCCTGTAGGCCGTGGCAACATAAATAGTGGCTCTAGATATCTGCTGTACTTCATCATCTGTATCAGCCCTATTATGAGTCACTTGTGTGTTCTAACCCAGTTTCTGCAAAATGCAGGGCTAGATTATGCCAACAGAGCCAGCAGATAAAGCTAGCTAGATTATAGTTTAGAGGCTGTGAGATAGACTTAGCTAGCCTTGCAGAGGTTGGATTAAGACGTGCAACATAAAGACATTAAAGGATTAACATGATCATTGATGATCACTGGGTATGAAATGGATAGATGCAGAGGTGGCCTTCGGATAAATGTAGGAATGGAGAAAAGGGTGGCTAGACAGGTGGGCAAACAGAAGGGGACAGAGGGTAACTCAGAGCTCAGTAGTCTTTAGGGATTGGTACCAAGAACCAGTTTTATATTATCTCTGGTTACTGATCAGTTGAAACCAAAATACTGATGAGTTCCTTGGCAGCTATCCGTAGTTGAACGTCATTCATTCATCTAACTAAGGCATCTAAGGCATATGCGGTTTGCTTACAGTTGCATACATTCTTGTCTTATCTGCCCGCTTATGTTGACGTGTTTGTTAGCAACACACTGATACGATCGGGTTCGATTTACGTCGCAAAATGGCTGCTGCGCCACTGTCCGCATTGTGTGACCACGCCCCCTGGCGTGTATGTCGGCAAGCGACTCACAGAGTGATATGACCGTATTTTACTTTTCAGGGAAGTCATCTGTTGAATTGGGGTACGGGGTTTAGGGTGTGTTTAAATCTAAATAAATACTAGAAATGTAATAGGAACTTAGCCCAGATATGGTGAGAAAAGTAATGCACGGGTTTTGGGAAGTAGTGCATCAACCTTGATCAAGTGCAAACTGCCCTAAGACTGAGGCTGGAGTCAAAATAGGAGTAAGATGATGAGATTAGTCCTTCCTGACCACCACTGCTCCATGTCATTATATTATTATAGTATAACCACTGGATTAAATGCTTATACCTAAACATTTTTCCTCTGAAACAGAGGACTCCTCTCCACTGCAGCCCCACTCCCACCTTTACACTCCTCAGGTATGTGAGTACAGCTGGCACCTAACTCCTTACTCAAGAGTTATGCTCCAGTGCGTGTCTTGGCTTGTCCTGTCCTTCGCTATCATCCTTCCCGCTATCCCCCAAAATGCATATACACTGCAACATATACCCCTATATGTACATTTACACATACGCACACCATTTCTTAAAGGTGTATTGCGATTTGCTCAGCAAAGAGTTGTAGACCTATTGCCATGTGCCCATTATAACCTGCTGCTTGTGCAACCTGAGCTTAGTGTGTGTGTGTGTGTATCAGCTTCAGAGCCTCAGGTCTGCCTTTGAAACAGCTGCTTAAAGAGCCTTGAATACCTCAGGAGGTCAAAGGACACAGTTGCTTAAGAACAGTGTGTCAGAGCCAAAAATGGATTGCGTTCCTTATTCTGCCGTGTCCCCCTCATGAGTTACCAAGGTTTCATAGTTTTTGATCTCAGTTTGAGATGAAACGTGACCAGTTGCGGTTAGAGCATTAGCATTAGTGACAGTAAATGGGTTACATTTTCCATAACTTATAAAAAGACTAAAGAAGAGACTCTTACATTGGTTACCATGTTTCTAAACCTTTGGTTTCCTACCCTCTTTTTCTGACATCCAGTGTGTTTTTGTGTGACACTTGACAGGGTTATTTCTGGAACTTCAACAGTTTACATGGTGAAACCTTGTTTTATTCACAGCTTGTTTTGCTTGGAGATCTGTGGAGGAAGTGCAAAGGGATTCCATATCCAACTCAAATAAGAACATAAAGAGCAGTCTAAAAACAGGACATTAGCGCTGCTGTTTTTATTTTTTACCGCTTCCACTGCTTCCACTGCTTCCACTCTCTGGCTTGTTTTCTACCCATCTCTCCTTCCTTTTTATCCTTACTGGTCCTGAATCCTAGTCTACATGACCATTTTGCTCAAGACAAAGGTGTGTGTAATTTCCGTCTCTTCATAATTTCCTCAGTTTTATTCATCACACAGGTGCTGAATGTAGACGGGCCTGTGAAAATGTCGTCACTGTTCATGTGATACGATGCAGTGAAGAAAGCGAGAGGGAAAGGGTCGACAACATGCGTAGAGATATCTGGTTACAAAGGCTGATGGGCATGCTTTTTTGGAGGGTGTGCTCACCCACGTGAGCTTGAATCGCTCTGAACAGCACGCACACACACACACACACACACACACACACGCACACACACACACACACACACACACACACAGTGTCTCTCTTGTTTTCTTTTTCTTTCTTTTTCTTTCTTTCTGTCTCGTTCTCACATTTGTCTGTGCTGTATTCTCAGGTGTCTGGGTCGAACTGCTGTTGGACCTAAAGCCAAAGAAAATAGGAGGCAGATACTGCACACTGGAACTTGGTGTTCTACTGTACATTGTGTGTAGGTGTATGTAATGTGAGAGGATGTCATGGATATAGATATGGATGTAGATGTTTACATAAATATTGTTAAACAGGGAAAAGAAATGCAACATATAGCTGAAGCTAATTTGCAGCACCCCCTGTCCCTGGCTAGGTGTCAAGGTTGTGCAATATCTTAAAATACACAATGTGGCCAATGTATATATGGACATGTGAACAAAGTATGTGGACACACATTGTCATGTTGAAACAGGAAGGAGCTCTCCCAAAACTGCCACAAAATTGGAAGCACAGTATTGTCTAATATATCTCTGTATGCTGTAGCATTAAAATGTCCCTTAACTGGAATTGAAGCTCAAACCATGACAGCCCCAGACTAAAAGTACACAAAGGTATGCGTCCACATACTTTTGGCCACATGGTGTACGCTCCATTGCAATATTCAGATCATAGATTCAGATCAGCTTCAATTTTAGGGAAGTGTGATGTGTACATCAATAAAAAAGTAATTCTAGGCTATTGATATTTAATATTGGTATTAAAGTAGACTCAAGGAGCTATGTATTCCTTTTGTGAACTAATTATTACAATTAATATTTATGAATAATATTAATTAGTAATCATTAACATCTTATTTTACAGTGGCGCCTTGTGGTAGCAAATATTTTACCCCTAATAAAAAGTGCAAGCGCCAAATGCTGTTTTACTGTAACGAGATCATTTTTGTGATTTTAGAATCGAACCCTACAGTTACAGTAACCACAAGGTGGCAGTAGAACCGCATTATCTTCTGCTGCAGCCTGGTGAGTGACTCATCGAACCAGAGGGGCTGCAGCCTCTCAGACAGACAGAGAAGATAAAAACAGCCAAACCTGCTGTATTGACCCCAGTCTCAGGGCTGTAGCTCATCCGCTAACCTTTCAGAATGAAAAGCACACCATGGCTGCGGAGGCATCCAGATTTCCTTGTTAAATATAGATAGAGAAAATCATGGGACAAAGCATCTCTAATAGAGGAGACGCAGAGGTCTGACATGCTGTCACGCTCTAAACCAGGCCAGCAGTATGTGGCTTTGTTCAGACACTTTTAAGCGAGCCCTTTCTTCAAACCTCGCATCAAAGAAATCAATGATCTGATTTTGACTGACTGGTGAGAAGTGCTCTGGTCAAGCCAGGCAATCCTTCGCTAAATCTGACAATTTAAAAGAAGGAAGAGACGCCTCTTAAGGGTTTTGAACAAGCTCTCTTGCTGTGAGGTGGCTGGTGAGGCATCGTTATGTAAGACAGCACAGATACTCAAGGATGGGGCAGAGTTTTGTTGCTGAGGCAGTTTTTCAACTATTCTGTACTTTGTAGCAGAAATAATTTCCCAGAATGAGTCTTAAAGCCTTGTGAATGTGAGATGACGAACGGCATTAATGCATTATTCTGCTGTTTATGTAACTGGATTTTCATGAATATAAGGCAAGGGTTAAAGGCTCTCCCTCCCTTTACCACTGTTTTCCTCTGAAACACACACACATCTATATTACTATACATGGGATACTTCAATAACTATATTAATTCCCATTCATTCCCTAATGTCAATCTTCATTAGCAAATGCCAAACAATAACTCTTAACCTATCCGCGTGCACATACACCTGTGTGTGCTACTACCAGATGCATGTATGTGTTAGCGTGCTGTGCGGTTGTGTGGGCGGCACCCGGGCGCTATAGGACAGCCAGGTGAAACGAGTGTGTGTTGTCCAAACCCTGCAGGGGCAAGCTAATCCTGGTTCCTGATGTTAATCTGAGTATTGAGCTTCTGTATGGGGGGGCCATGCTGACACCTGATGGTGTGGAGGTCAAAGCCGTGTGTGTATGTGTGTGTGTTGTGTGTGTGCTCCTCTTGCCCTTTCTAAATGTCACAGAAGGGCCAACTCCTGAGGAGCGGGCCCATAATGTGGGCCCACACATTGTGTGCGTGTGTGCGTGTGTTTGCGTGTGTCTTGATAATCTCCACTATTAAGCCCTTCAAACGCATCATTTCTACTGATGTTTGTGTGTGTGTGGTGTGGACAAGAAAGTGCATGCACATGTTTGTGTGTAACCCTCTCCTCTGCATCCCATTCTCTATTCTCTTATTGCATCTTTAATAATCATCGTCCACAGTACAGTGTGGTTCACAAACAAAGTCTTCAAAACAACATCTGCTTACCACAAAATTTCAAAATGGATTTTCATATATTATTCCCAAGTGTTTTATAGTTAAGTCTTGATTTATATTCATGAACAACTCTCCTAAAGTTAGAAATAAGGGAGTCAAAGCACTATTCTGTCGGGCTTTCAAGCATCACTATATTAAGCGAATGGAGGCCCACTTTTTCTAATATTGTGTTACACTAACTAGATTTCCCAAGGATTTGTGGGGCAGAAGTGGCCCTGCTGTGAAATGATTAGTTCACACATGTATAAAAACATTGTAAAATTCAACATGAACACTCTACAAGCCTGGCTTAGCTTCATGAATCCCCATTTGTGTTTTCACTCAAATTTATTCCTTACCCATGTGACTAATGTGGGTGAAAACAAAAACGAGTGCTCCATGGTGCTGGATCCAGGCTAGCATTGTCCGCCTACAGTCTGTCACCAGTCGGTCCTAATCTATTCCTTACGGCATAAAAACAATTAGCAGAGCCACAGTGTTTGCTTGAGAATTGTTGACCATCATTGCCAAAGAGAAACAGAAAACGTATGTGTCAAGCATTGCTTTATGATGCTAATGTTTGTTTTTTCATGGGGACTTTTCAGCAGCACATCATTTCTGCCAGCTGGGAGTGTGCGAAACATAAGACAATGAACAACTGCAAACAGCCAATGTTTGATGTATTCCTTTTCTGCTCTTTTCACTGCTTGTGCCTCGTTTTCCCCTTCTTCTCTTGCTTTTCTTGGTTGGCTTCTGCATTTGAGAGAGAGCGTTGTTTGTGTTACAAACACTGATTAAACTGTCCAGAATTACAAGTATAATGCAAGATTGATTTTCCCTTCAGCCTCCGCGCGAAAGTACCATTTTCACCAAATTTTAGCCAGAATAATAGAATGATTTGAGTTGCACAGCAGACCAAACTACATGTCTCATATTTTGAAGCACCTGAGGTGCGTTTATAAGCTTTAATTTGCAAAAACATTATGAAAAACAATTCAAATGCATCCAGTGCTTCTATAGTCCATTAGCACATCCCGATAAAAAGGTACATATTTACAGCTTTTAGAATCAAACTCTGCGGGGGGCTAGGAGTGGTGGTGGTACTGATGGCAGGGGGTCGTGCAAATAAAGCCAAAGTGCAGTCTATAAAACAGTTTCTATGACAATCATAACACGACGGGTTGTTTTACTCATAGACAGAACCCATAATGATGGTGTTTGAATTCTTACAAACTGCAAAATACTGTCATTAGTAGAGCAACAAACACACTCCCAACAACTGCCGCATTACTGTTAGAGGCACCAAAACTTTTAGGTTTACAGGAATAAAATGACTTTACAGTGATGTTGTTTCACAAGAAGCAAGCAAGGCACTAATGGTTTATATATATATATATAATGGTTATATACAGTATATGTTAAAAGCAAAACAACTTAAATGAAATACTTTATTACATCTCTCATTTGTATACCGTCAAGATACAGAATGGTTAAAGAATAAGGTTGGTGATATTCTATATTTTTCTTACTGTCAACAAATCCCATGAAAAGACCAAAACCAACCTGTAAAACCAATTGTAGTATCGCTTGTGTTGCCAAAACCAAAATCTCTATGCCACGGACCTCCATAGGCCTTTTTCACAGCAAACATTTTGACATGTCACAGTGGGACATCATGCTGGCTCAGTGTCACACTGTCATTGCTCACTGGGACACTTCCATATAACAAAGCCATTGTTAGATCATTGTTAGAAACAGCTGTGCTTTTCCTACATTACTGAGACAAGTCAAAATGTCCATTGCTGTCCAAAACTAAAACTATTAAAAACACACAAGTCAGCCACACTGTTGCACTGGGTGCCAACATTACGATGAACATGTAAACTGTAGTTTATTTTGAATCAATCCAAATACACCGACCTGCAGAAAGTAGTGCCAAACAAACGCATATAGTTTAAAATTAAACTATGTATTTGTGACCCGGTTTTAAAGAATTCCATCTTCAATAGCAACCGTGTCTCCTAGGAATTACGTTTATATGCTATTCAATTGCAACAGAAAATAACTTTTGAAGAAAATGTAATGTTAGTAACAAAATAAGGAAATGCTTTAATTGAACGAATTTGACAAGTTGCAAAATTATGATACTGAACGCATCACGAAAATGTTCACTGACAACTTATTTTATTTGTTTTCTGTTAAAATATCCCATCTTGCGATATACTATATCTTCAAGCATTATTACAGTATTATTAAACATTGTATGGTTATGTTTAGGCAACAAAAGCACTTTGGTTAAGGTTAGGGAAAAATCGTGGTCTTGGTTTAATACAAACACCTAGCCACAGATGGGTCTCAGGATGCAAACCCCAGTCTCGGGTTTGTTTTGTTTTGTATGCCCACCACCATCATGGACCTGAGGGCCACAAACAGGGTAGGGAAGTCGGCAAGTATTGAGAGACCAACGAACACATTATTGTTTTTGTTCGTTTCATGGGATTTGTTGACATTAACAAAAGACCTCCCGTATGCTTTTAAATGACTCATTCAGAATTAAGTATTTAATAAGGTAATAATGATTCATCAATGGCATATCGCTGCTTTAATCTTAATATTAGTACATTAGGAGCACTGCTAATCATCTGTTAATAAAATTACCAAAATAGCACAGTTCCACTAAAGCCACTCACATCCACTCATCTATTTCTGTTGTGGGCCAACTCACTCATGTTTTTGTGAATTCCTCTTATGTTCTAGGGTGGATCGTTGTGGCTTTCCTACTCGACCAACTGGACTCTGTGGTAACAGATGTCGTGGGAACAGTAAGGGTCAGTCATTTGTATGTGCGTGTGATTGTGTAAAATCTTGCATGTATATCTGTGTGTGTGTGTGTTTGTGTGCTGATTTTATTCAGGAATTCCAGTGATATCAGCTGGCACACATTACTTTCCCAGCCTCTCTCATAATCCTCTTCCCTTTCCGCAAGTGTTTCCCAGACCAAAATGGAAAACCAATTGAGTGATGAAGTACAATCTGATACAATACTTCACATATTTTCCTTCTTATCATCTCCGGTAATGAGGCAAACAGGGCAGCTTTATAGGCTGTTTAGGTTGGACATTATAATTTACAGGCCATCCCTTTAGAAAACTGGGAAAAAGAGATTCATGTTCTATTCAATATCTCTCTACTTGCTTAAATTATATTTAAGAATGTAATGGGTCACATATTTACTGTACCAATGGCACAAAATGAGTGTAACATATAAGCACAAAATGCATATCCCAGTTCCTTTAAACCCAAGAATCTGCACAATATTCTTATTTTCTGTTTGTTTTCACTTCATGATTTCTGTTGAATCCCTGTTTTGGTTTGCACCCTAATGTCTATCATGAAAATGTGATTTCATTATTTATATCAGCTGCAGATCACTGTAGGCTTTGTCACAGTGATCTGCATTATTTTTCTCCTTCCACCTCTGTATGTTTGCATACTCTATTGCCCTCTTATTTGTCGTGTTATCTGTCCTTTTGTTATAAATGTTTTCGATCACAAATTAAAGAGTCATAGATTGTATACTGTCCTTTTAAAGCAGCATTAATTGATTTTCTTGGCCAACTGGGGGCAGCAGAACAAGCTGTAAACACAGCATCTGACATTATCACCTTATAAAGTTGTTATGGCATGTTAGCAACATTAGCATTCATTTGGAGTCGTGCTTCTGTCCGCCTGATGAATATAATCCTAAGTCCAATATTCACTCTCTTTTTAGCTGTTTCCACCAACAACTGAAAAAAATATCTGTCTCTTTAGCTTCACTAGATGCTCCACTATGTTCACCAGCTAGTCGCTAACTTTGTCTGCATGTCATTTGGTGCTGGGCAGGTAATGTACCTGAGGATAGGTGCCTGCTGTTCCTGAAACATAAATGGGGAGTCTGTGGGCTGGAAACCTAAATGAATAGCTAAAAGAAGCTAAAAAGCTCCATGGATTCAGGGGGGAAATACAGAGTTGGGTGATAATTATCTGCGACTTTTAACATTAACTTTTAACTACATAGTCATTTGATCCATTGTAATAAAAGTAACAAAACTAAGAGTCTACACCGATGCTAGTTGCTCACAACAACAATGCTAACACGCTGATGCCATGCGTAACTACATGCCATTAGTTTTACAGGTATTTGGTATTGAGCAAGTTAAGTCAGGGGATCACCAAAGTCAGTGGAATTTATCCTCTGAGGACCATGAATATCTGCACAAGATTCCATGACAATACATTGAATAGTTCAATGAATGAGATATTTCATATCCCAACTGGCAGACCCACAGACCAAAATTGCCATCCTCAGAGCCATGCCGCTGGCGTGGCTAAAAATATTGATTGAGTGCAGCTTTAAGTAATATATGTGAGGATATTAACTGCAATATGGGCAAAGTAATGACTAAAACCCAGAATATTTAGATCACCAGGAGAGTGGTGATAGGAACACAGTGCATGCTGTTGCATAATGAAGACAATCATCTAAAGTTGGTGTTCTGGCCTTGGAGGCTGAATGTGGAGGATCAAGCTCTCTTCCATTTTGGGTGAGATTTAATAGTCATTATGAGGAGATGATTGCCTCTGTCCAGCGTTCCTCCCTCCTCCCACACTCCCCTTCATCCCTCTTTATTGGAGCTTCCGCAGCACGTCGAGCACATGCAGCCGCAGATCCTTCAGAAGACGTTGCAATAACTACTCATTCACCGCTGTGTATATTTGTTCTGTATGTGTGTGTATATATGTGTGTGTAAGCGTGTGAACCCGCATCCACACACAAACACTCTACGGTGAAAACACACAGATACACACACACACACATGTACGTGGTCACACACAGGGTCTAAAATATCACTCCAGCTAAGTCCCAGCTATCGCCAGGCACTTTGGCGTCAATGGATGAGAGTATGGAGGGAAAATGAAAGTGATGTGTGTGTGTGTGTGTGTGTGTGTGTGTGAGAGAGAAAGAGAGAGAGAGAGAGAGAGAGAGGGGCAGACAAACAGAAAATATAGCTGAAAGAAAGTTGCATGAAAAAACTGTGAATCTCTTCATTTTGTAAACTTGTATGCGAGTATTTACATAATATTACAAGTATACATATGTATATGTGATGCCTTATGATTTTCCTTTGTGATCAATGCAATATCAGCAAATCCATGAAAACAGTTTCTGTCTGTCCCCTTACAGCTCGCTGCCACATACTAAATGCTTATTAAAGCAAATAATGACACTAAAATTCGCTCCATTCTTTGCGTCTCTCACACTTTTCTACTTCCGCTCTCCTGTTGCAAAGTTAACACCACAAATGCTATTCTCTCTCTCTGTCTTGCTTTCACCATCTCACTCTCCCTGGCTGAGCCTGGGTGTGTGGTGTAGGCAGCAGGGATATTTCAGTTGCGGGTATTATTAGTCTCTCTGGAGAGCTCCACCTGTAAACAAGTCACGCCACTGTCAGAGAAGGAGGTGAAACCGACTGTGAGACATGGGCAGCAGGGGGATGCAGTGGGAGTAGCACACTAATGAGAAAATAACCAGAACACACAGAGATAAATATTAAAGGACTCACGTCACCCAAAATGAGCATCCCTGTATTAATTACTCTAAAATGCTAAAATGAAAAAGTTTGCAGCAACAGAGTCTCCAAAAGTGGAAGCCATTTCTCATTGATGTTGAGGCCACTCCTGCAAAATCTCTCTAACCAGGAATCCTGCTAAGCTTTAGCTCAGTCTGTGACTATCTTGATGCTCAATTGATTATGACTGTGCAGGATACGGGGATGTTGTTGAATGGTTTATTTTGCAATGTTTTGGAAGTGTAAGGAGAAATAGAGAGGAATTGAACATAAATATGTGCCAAATGGGTAGATTGAGAAGTTTCTGCTGATGAGCTGATGTTGTTTGGATGCTTTATTCTCTGTGAAGTTCAAACTTTTCATCTGTCATTCCAAATGATTCATAAAAACCTTTGAGTGGGTGTAGTAGTAACCTTGGTGTTATGAGAACAGACAGAAGCCTCAGTTGTGGTCTAACGTTTGACCACTCTGACTGTAGAAAAATAGTTGGAAGTCCTTTATTTGTTAGTGTGTCACATTAGATTCACATTTTTAAATGACAGTCTAGATTTTCATTTAAATAAACGACTGTTAAATCACTATCTATTGCCGAATGATGCAACACAATGGTGATTGAGTCTATGGCCCACTGATGAAATCCCTTGTCATTTTCAGTATTACGACCCGGGTGTCGGGAGGGACTTTCCCGGAAAAATCACGAGTGGTGCAGAGTTAGGCTTTTAACAAGACAAAAGACTCGCTCTTCAACTCAATTGTGCGTGAAGTGGCGTACTGTTGTTTCTGGTGTCTGCTGGCGTTGTGAGTAAATGGTTATTATGGCCGAAAAAACAAAGACAAGATCGATGACTACAGATGAGGAAAGTGAAACTGAAACTTAAATGAGGTCCAAAAACACACCTGCAATTACCGATTATTGCCATAGCTGCCATGAGAGACAACAAAATGAAAATCTTCGAGATTACAACTTTAAAGTATGAGACAGATGATTTGTGAGGTATAATGTAAATATATTACTGATAGGAACTCCAAAATGTAAAACTTTTTAAAAATCCATTTAAAATCCATTCATTCATTCATTTATATTGATCTGATATGATTTTATGATTTGATTTAAAGACAGTGTGGAATTATGAACTGGCACATGTAAAGATAGTTTTAAATTTTTTTTTATTAATAGTTTTTTTTAATGGTACAATTTAAATGCAAATTGAATTAATCACTTAATAATTTGTTTCGATGTATCAATTAATTAATTAATATTGTACAATACAATTATAATTGTAGCACTTATAGCAATTATAATTATATAAAATCATAATGAAGCACTGCCCCCAAGGGACAGATAAAGATATATTAAATTGTACTGAATGGAATCCACCTTGGAGCATTTGCAGCACTGCTGTCTGCATGGTCAGCTTTAACAGCGGGAAGTGTTACAGGTGTCTTACTGAGTCTCTGTCTCAACATGTGGCAGCTGTTATCAGACACAAAGGTGATACTGAACAGTACATTTTTTACAGTCACTGAGAGAACTGAAACAAAGTATGTGTGTGTTTGTGCATGCACATACTGTATGTGTGTTCATAGTGCATTTACAGCAAATCAGCCTCAGCAGCTTGTTTCTATGTAACATTGCAGTAAGAGCATCTTCAAGAGTCCTTTTGCAGTAGTAGTACTCTTTACAAAATCTAACTGATGTAACGTCTGTAGCCATTAATCATTTAAATGATTAAATGTATTAATTAAAACTAATTGAATCAATTGAATTGCATTGAATTCCTTTAAGACACAACTATATATATCCAAATACTGACATGTAAATGTATAATATTATTCCAGTTAATATGCAGTACTTTATGCCTCTATGTACTGTTAGTTGAGGATCTACTGGCTTTTTTCTAGCTTTCACAGATTAATAAACTGTTCTTATTTTGTCTCATTTTCACACAAAGCTCCTGCATAAGATACCCTGTAAAGGGCATTGCTTACATTATATTTATAGGTGTTATATGTTATCATACAAATTGTATCATATATATTGGACACCAAAATATGATTTTGTTTCTCTGAAATTCCTGAATATACAATCGATTGATTGGAGCATCCTTAGTTTGTTAATGATACGTAAATTGATTTATGCTTATAAATGCAGTTTGGCATGAAGCACTTATTCATTGTTGCCTCTTATGTTTATCAAATCAGAGATAACAAGCAAAAAAAATGTATAATTTTCTGTAATGTGTGTTTCATTAATGGCATTTTCATTTTGTATCATTGTACAAACTGAATTAGTTGTGAGTGAATTGATACATTATCATTATGTACATATTTGCCTGCGTAACTACACATTATTTGATATTTTATTGTTGAAAAACTACGTAAATTATTGTTATAACTAAGGTTGCTTAAGTTATTGATGGCATAAGCTAAATAAAATTTAAAAAACCTAAACAGTAATGTGCATTTCAGTGAGATGTAACGTAGCTATGACTTTAATTTTTCTGTGCCTGCATGCATCGCTAAAGCAATCGCTGCACCCAGCTGAGCCTCTGTGCTTCAGACATGTCAAATTCACAACTTCTGCCAACCTCCACTCGCTCTCTCCTTTTAACTCCTGCTTTTTAATATCACTTTCACTTTTGCTATCTTCACGAATCTCTTAACGCAACCATCTCTCTCACTCTCTCTCTCACACACACACACGCACACACACACACACACACACACTCTCACTGTCTCATTTCCTCACACACCCAGCAATCTTTTCAAAATCACTTCCTTGATTCACATCTTTGCCCTCCCCATTTATGAGCACTTTATTGAGAAGCAGAGAGGTGGCAGAAAAACAGACATAATTGCCTAGGGTGGTAAGTTATTGGAAAATGGATGAATTGCTTTCTTCAGGGAAGAGCTGTGAGAGTGTCAGGAATAAAGAAGACTCCTTAATAACACTGAAGGTCAGGTGCAGGGGTGTTGGGGAGTGATTTCTTTATGCTGCAGCAGTATGGAGGATGAATAAACACATAGCATTTTTCTCACCCTCTTTCTGCATATGCAATTTGTCAGTGTGTGTTTTTGAGGGCATGTGTGTTTGTGTGTATGGGGCACGTGGGTTTGGATGTGTGTTAGGGTAGGGGATTGGGACCACTGATATTGTTATTCTTTGCCAGCTGGGCTTGGCCGACTATAAGGTTAGGGCTGCTTTTGATAGGGTCATTCAAGTTCATCTCCATGGTTACAACCAGACACCCACAAAGTGGTTCAGTTACGTTAAGTGAGGATGGATATAGAAAACAAAAGAATATCGCTGAGAGAGGCACACACAGCCTAATAAGAGCACCAGTATTACTGAGTTTGTATCATGTCTGTGTGTGTGTGTAGTGTGTATTTGTGTCATTTTGTGACATTTTCATTGTCTCATTGTCAACTGTTTCAGAGTTTGGGAAAGTACATCACATACCAAAGGTGCGAGAAACTCTTTTAGAGTGCTGTGTCTTTATCGAGGAGAGTCAGGATGTTTACAAGATTTCTGGTATTTGGATAGTTTTAATGAAGCATCGTCTTCTGCAGTCATTGCCACTTTAACATTTTGGTGGCGCCTGCAGCTGTAAATGAAAACAGTTTTTTTTTGTTGTTGTTTTTTTTGCCTCCAGTTCTAGTGAATTCTGCCCAGTTGCTTTATAACCAATTAGTAACAGTCACTAATCTCCAGCAACAGTCAGAAAAACAAAGAGAAATGTCCTTATGTTAGTAACATTTGCTACATGGATTTATTTATATAATAATAATAATAATTATATATATATATATATGTGAGATGATATATGATGTGGTCTAACATTGTCAAAACAGCAAAAAAGGAATATTACACTGTAAAATGTATTTCTAAACCAGACTGGCTGCACAAGCCAAGAGTTGTTACCACTATTCCATAGGTACTATCAAATATTTGTCCTTGACTTTTTACTGCTATTGAATTGGTGCACCAATCAACAATGATGAATGTGTAATAGGTAAATGTACATCAAAGAAGATGTGAGCAAAACGATCTGTTTGGGAGTGAAATATACTGTAGTTCCAAATGCAGCAAGCAGGTAAATGTTTTCCCTTGTTTCTTATTAAACAATGTTAGGCTTATTTTTTATTGAGTGTTCCCTGTAGCAACAAAAGAACAATGATCAGGCTCTCACTAATTAAGAGACAGGGATGCTGGTCAAGTTTTCGGTGTTTTCTCCGAAATCACATGGGACCTTTGCCAAGAAGCACATTTTATGCGGCATTAAGAGGTTGCCACCCAAGGTAAATACAGCTGATTGTTCTCTGATCGTTGATTGATATTTTGAACAAGTGTTTAGAAAATTGCAAACACTATTAAACTCACAGTATGCTCCAAACCAAATCTGACTTGACGTGATCGCTCAGGCAAAATGGAAGGTTCACTGCTTTTCGTTTTCCATCTAGCTGAGGCCAAATAACTGCCTACGCGATGCAGTGTGTATCTTCCCAATGCACCGCTCAGGTGTTGGGTTGTTGCCGCACAGTCAGTTATCTTCTTGTATATTTAAGACATGATTATGCCTTTGACTGACTAATCTAGATTTTATGTGATGTGCCAAGACAAGTTCTTTTTTCATGCGTTGTTGTTGTTGTAGCAAAAAAAGGAGAAAAGTCAAAGTGTTATTTAATAGAATAAAACCTTTCTGATTCTTTGACTTATTCTATATTTTTAATTACAGTTTTTCTCAATTGTTTACACACTAACACTGGTACTTGAGACATAATGACCACAACCTGTAACTCATGTACCATCACCCTGGACCAATTCTGCTAAAATACAAGCGCATTTCCTGCTTTACACTCAGATTGCAGTTCTAAACCACACTTTTTTCAAAACACCACACACAATTCTCCACATTTGGCACAGTCTTCTTTCTTGTGTTCACATGGAACACACTGCCATTCAAAATGCTAAACTTATATTTCCTGCTGTCCACTCTGACTCCTCACATGGGCAAACACATGTAGCACAATTGTTCAATTAGCAGTCAGAACTTTAGCAATAAAAAGGGCCACAGGTGAGCTCTTCTGTTTTGAAGCAATGGATGCCAACACAGGAGAGAGACGCGTAGCGATCGAGACAGTGAGAATAAGAGGAGGAGGACAGGGAGGAGGAGGACAAGAGGAAGAGGAAGAGCAAGGCCATACAGTAATCTCTGATGAGATTCGAGCCACTTTGGTTGACCATGTCGTGACCACTACTGCAAGCTACGGAAGATGCATGTGCAGATATACTTTTCAGGGCTGGATTCACCACGATACTTCCCCTGCTGCTTGGCCAGGGAGAACATTGCCTACGATGTTGATGGGGTACTTTGGCCAAACCGAAGCAGAAGACAGGATGCAGCCTATAATTTTCTTTTTCTTTGCAGTATATGCAGAAGGCTTATTTTCTTTTTTCTTTTTCTTGTTCTGTATGACACTTTACAAATCCAACCGTGTTTGCTGAGATGTACACAGTATTTCAGAATACAGTAAAAAAAAATCTATTCTTCTATTTGTGTGTTTTTTATTTGAGTATGAAAACAACAGTTTACAACAGGCTACAGCATGTAGTGTGACACTGAAAACCCCAAAGGCCTACACATCAGTGTTCAGTTGGTTCTTAGAAAGGTCTCTTCATTTGATAGTGTGTGTGTGTGTGTGTGTGTGTGTGTGTGTCATTTGGTGACAAAGTTTCATTTTGAGAAGACATAACATTGTCTTGAATGCAGTGTTTGCTTTTAAAAGAGATTTGTGGAGTTTGGTTTTTTTCGTGTGAGTTTTTGTATTTGTGTTTAGAGTTTTAAGAAAATGAGCCATGCTCTCAGAAAACTTGTGTAAGCAACTGCGAAAAACTGTAAAAACAGGTATTAAAGACATCTTCAAACACCTGCCTCTGTAAACACCTTTCTGTGTGAAGTTTTCACATTCTTTGCATGTTTGCACTGATTTTCCACCAAGGAAATGTTTAGTGATATGAAATATTACGAGTTCAATCAATTACTTGCTTAGTGTCCTCTACTTCTATTTCTGTCTCGCGTATCTCCTCCACTTTGCCTATCAAATTAGTCAATGCAGACAGATGGACACCCGATGAAAATAGATGTAAAGGCAACTATCTGCACATCCAGCATATCCAGCAGACCAGGGACAGTCAGCGCACTGCTGCCATACTGTGGGTGGATTCCCTGAGACCAATCAGTGAGAACCGCCTGGGAGTGCCAGGAGTTACAGCCGCCGGAAGACTTGAGATGTTTGTTGAAGTGTTGGAAGGCAAAACGATGGAATTTTTGCCTGTTATTTTAATTTTGTTGAGGTGTGTTAATCTTCCCCGTTACGAACTGTTGTGAAAAAACTTTTAGAAATTAATCATTACTAATTACTTATTGCTTTCTTAAAGTGTAATAAGCTTATTTTTGTTGCATTGAGGAGCAATCATAATAAATAACTAAGTACATATACAATCCCAAATACTACTATATACTATATTACTTTATTTCTGCATTGCTCTATCTTATCTAAAACTCTAAAAGTCATACTATTCAGTTGTCATTGGCACCTTGTTCAGAATTAGATGATGTAGA
>NTHP01000125.1:491773-548865 GCA_003416845.1 Oplegnathus fasciatus | reverse complement strand
TGTGGTGCAAGTTCTTGTCCCCTTGGTGTTCATGTAGCTTCTGGCTGCAGATTCAGACCAGGTCAACATCGTTGGTATTTGCCTGTATGGACACGAGTCACAGCACTGGATTTGAGCATAATGCTTAAATTTCTTGGGTTCAGCTATAATGGTCCTTCATGTGTTCATATTTTTAAAAAAAATAAAAAATAAAGTTGGGGAAATACAGACATTTCGCCTTTTGTTTTCTTTTAGATTACTATCTGACCATATGCAAACGCTTGAGAGCCTTAATAAAATAAATAGAAACAGAAATGTCTTCTTTTGCATTTCTTTGTTTTCACAGCTGTACTGAAAACATACCAAACTGTGACCCCAAAGCTGCAGAATCAGACTGCAGATAGATAGATAGATAGATAAAGTTAACTATGAGATAGTTATTGCACTGACATTAACAATGCCAGTGAAGGCAATGCTTTCATTATTAAACTACCTGTCAGTGTGTGTGTGTGTGTGTGTGTGTGTGTGTGTGTGTGTGTTGGTGTGTCTGTTTGTGTGTGTGTTACACAGTGGTCACAGTGTAACAAAATTTTCCCGACAAAGGATTACTAAAAGTGTCATATCAAGAGAAAAATGTCATTATCGGTGTAAGGTTCTCATGTGACAGATGGGATGTGGGTGTCAATATCTCAGCCTGTGCCGGTGCCTTTATGTATGCATGTAATGTAGGCGTTCAGTCCTTCTTACCTGCATTCTCTCTCTCTCTCTCTCTCTCTCTCTCTCTCTCTCTCTCTCCTTCTTCCTCTGTCCCTCTCACTCTCTGAATGTCCTAGCATGCCTCCCTCTCTCTCTAACTATGCAGTAAATTTATGTGGTGTAGTACAGATAACTCAGGGTAGGAGGGAGAGTGCAGTACCACGTGGGTGTTTAAGAGGGATGGATGAAAAATCAAGAAAAGCAAGAGAAAAGGAGGGATGGATAGAGAGACTTGTACATCGCCGTGCTGGCTACACCGGATTTCAATGGTACATTGTGTATGCATTTACATTTAATGACCCCAATTTACTTTTCACACAATCATATAAATTGGAGTAAGGCATATTTGTATTCCATTTTTGTTGTCCATCTACATGTCCTGGCAAAATAGGTGGTGCTAAAAGCTTGTTGATGTACTGACATGGTGTATTCGCAGGGCTAGTTGGTGAAGCCTTCGGGAACAGTGCTGGGCTTCGAGGCGATTTTGGCGTAGTGGCCACACTCTGTATTGCAGGATCATGTGATGCACATTCTGGCCAAAAAAAAGCCTTTTTCCCATACACAATCGTTACAAAAGATATGGCTGTAAAATGACTCTCTGTATCATCAGAATTTGATGCATTAGGTCCAGTAAAATTGGTAAGTCTTGAAGAGCTGTATCAGTAACTTATTTTGTGCCATACCATGGGACGCCATCTTGGAATGTGGTATCCGGTTTTCTTAATAAATCCATGACAATAAGTTCATGCAGTTTATTCAAGAGAAGTATTTGTACCATCGACTCCTGTCTCATAAGCGTAAACCATGCCTCTTTCGTGGAGCAGTTTCTGGCAGAGAGGTTAAATAAAGAGCGGACTGTTTAACACTAATAGCTAATATTCTTCATCTGTTAGCTTCATCTGTTTTGACCCTTAATCACAGCTGGGCGTGGTCACAGGTACGACAGACAACACCCGACCGTGCCGAACACCGTGCACAAGCAAGATTATTTGCCTGTGTGCAGTGACTATTCAAACAGAAAAGGTGCATTTCCTACCTTTTCTTTACTTAGAAAATATCAGACGAATATCAAAATATCAGTCTTAGAAACCACTCGTCACCCCTTTGGCATATGATGAAATTACCACCAATTATGTTTGAGACTGTACTCCAAAGAAACGACAGCATCAGTCATTTCAGCAAATCAAGAAAAACAGCATATCCTTACGTTTAAGTGACAAAGCCCTCTAGAGGCCGTAGGAATCATGACTCTTGTCCATCGGGAGCAAAGCACGGAGTCGGGTGAAGTTATTACAGCATGGGAAATCACTGTTAATTTCCTACTAACAGTCAACATTTCATAACCATGATCATTCCCTGACCTTAACCATGTGGTTTTTATTGTAACCATGACGATGAACGTCCCCTAACTTTAACATAGTAGTATTTTTAACCCAAAATTCCTATTATGGTTTTTCTCTAAACCTAACCAAGTCGTTGTTGTGCCCAAACCTAACCAAACCTTAACCATAGCACTATCAGATCATGAAATACATTTTGTTGCGTTTTGTAGCAGTTTTGGGAGGCACAGACAAATGTCGTCCTGCCGGGAGGGATGTCAGACCAGATGACGCTTCTACGTGTCGTTCAGGACAGTATGGACAAACAACGTATTTTGTCATTTAATTTTGGAAGGCTTGTTGGTATGTTTTTTGATGCTACTAAAACAGAATGTCAACAATTTGTAAAAAATGTTTAATAAAGTGATCTCTGGTATTTCTGCTGACAACAGCAGGGGGCAGTAGCGAATCCCCGTTTATCCTTTCTCTATGTTTAGAAGTTAAATGTTAGTTTTTTAAAGTTCCTGCTGGAATCCATGCTGTCTGTGGGCGTGACTCTTTCAGGCCTGAGGTGTTGTTTTGTGTGTGTTGGTGGACTATCCAACTTAAAGTGTGACATAGAATGAATACGTGGGCAGACAACAGTGTCTGGTGTTGGCAAAAGTCTGAATTCAAATGCCTTTTGCATTGTACTGGCCACCTGGACTGTTAGCCTACTTATGCTATATGTGGCAAAATCATAGCAATGAGTTCTAAGTTTGCTTTGATTGAGGTGGCTCACACCAGCTTGGGTTTACATAGTTTGCTATGATGTCAAATTTAATCCAGCGGCCAATTAAGTTAAAGTTCAAACATGTTTTGAGCAGAATGTACAGAATATACACTACATATTGTCCAAAATGTATGTAACTGTCCATGATCTATTTCTGAAAGTTTCTGACAGAAATTTACATTGCATGAGAGAGTAACACTGATTAAGTGGTCAGACCAGACCAGTTATTTTAGAAAAATATCACTTCAGGCATGAAGCGACAAATCAAGCTCGCCAGTTTTAGCTTGGCAAGTCTTTGGTAGGCGGTTCTGCCATCCAAGGTCATATCATTTAAGTGGAAGTAACAAAATATGAAGTGGAACATTTCAATGGTGGGTTGAGGTCCGTGGAGGCAAGGTAAGGACAGAAAAACAATGCCAGGAAAAGACAATTAAAGTAAAGTCATTACTTTTCCCATAAAAGATGAACTGTATTCCACATGCTAGGATTGGTCAAGTTCTTTTTCAGATATGGAAAGACAGAAAGACTCAGCCAGCCGACCAGTGGCCAGATGGACACTTATCAGTTTGGATTCACACTTGCTTTGGCTAAAAGCTACATTCAAACTCACTGTGGTTTCCAAACACTGAATGGATTTTCAAATGACTCTCCCAGGATGTTGTGTTTAAGTTCACGCTAGAGGAAACTCTGAATCTTAAATTTACAATAACATTGGTGTTGGTGGCCATCAGCAATAAGTGTCGCTTTCCTCCCTCACCAGCACTTGTCCATTTTTTTGTGTCCAAAATCAATTCCCTTTTGCTCCCATGGTGTGCTGTATTTACTTTCCACATTACAGTAGGAAGTGCATTTGGCACAAACCACTTGTAATTGTCTATTCTGCCTGCCAGACAGTAAGTGCAAAAGGTACAAATGCAAAGTGGGGGAAGGATCACTTACAATCTGAAGGGTTTCATTATTTATATATTTCTCACTTAATAGCTACACCTGGGGCTTCCTGACAATTCTACTAGCGGTATATTTACTCATATAAGCAGTGTTCCTTATCAATGTTATTCAAGTTTACATACTATATGACCATGTCAAAAAATTGGTTCCTATAGTAATATTACTGGGGTATCTTTTCATTGAAAATCCAGAACAATGTTGAAAGTGACTTTGGCAGCATTTACAATGAAATAGCTCTTTGAACATACACTCTAAGAAATCTTTTTAATATTCATAGAGAATTTAGGGCCATTAAAGCCAATCCATGGCTTCTTATTATGACAATTTGTTAGGTCACCTGCTCTCTGTAATTCTTGAAGCCTTTTCTATGAATTCAAAAAAAATAATATGTCTCCGTACAGTTTGGGAGCTCACGGGCAAAGAAGGGATAAAGAAGAGAAGAGAGAACATGAGGGACGGTGTTTGAGATCTGAGATTAAAAGAAAGAAAAAAAAAGAGGTGGTGCCGTGGTGTGAGTAGATGGAGGATGAGAGAAGTGGGTTGGAGACTGAAGGTTTTTCCCGCACGTCTCCCACCAGCAGTGAGCAGATGTTGGACCCACAGGCCTCCACCAGCATGGAGCCCCTAAAGCTGGCAACTTTGGCAGACACACCAAATACACATATACAGTGCATTCACACACACACACACATGCACTTAAACATGTGTGTACATACACACACCAGAGCGCTGAACCATTTCTATCCCACTGTATGGTATAACGAGGTCATGGAGTCGGATGAATGCACAGTGAGGTGATGACAGCAGTGTCAAACACATTGAACAATTTCATTCATACACGGTTTGTTGTGGGTTAAAGGTGCAAGGTTTATTTTTTTGTCTGTGAAAAAAACCTTTAAAAAGTTTAGAGAGTTTGTATCTTGGACCCTGGCCTTGATAGGAGTAATAATGAATTTGGATTGAATGATGAAACTACAAGACTCATAATTACATTCTGCATTAATTGGAAAGCAGGATGTGTTTATGTCTTCTTAATGCAATCCATGACATACTGCAAAACAATCTAGCCAGTTTCCTATAAAATCCAATCCTGAGGTTCTCATTCCTCTTACTGATGATCTCATTTATTTATCTCAGGTCTCAGAATCAAGAGTTTATTGATGGTAAAATGCTACATGAAGTTTTAATAAATTAATACATTTTAAAAAATAAAAAAGATTGCAAACAGAATTTCACACATACAGCAAAGCAGCAACTTCGACCTCTACCTTAGTATCCATAAGAACATGGTGGCAAAAAGTGACACAAACATACTGTACACACAAACACACACACACACACACACACACACACATGAATGACAGCAGGGGCACTGGGTCGATGAACATGTGGCAGCAGATGAGAGACCACAAGAGTGTATGATAAATATTTGAAGCTTAGCGCAGCAGATCTGTAAGCCATCAATCAATCTGTAGATTCCACGGTGATACTATGTGTTTGTGTGTGTGTTGGTGTTGTGGGTGTGCATCAATGTTTGTATGTATGAGATGCAGAGACAGTTTGCTATACAAATGTGTGGTTCTGTCTTTGTGTATACTACTGTATGTGTGAGAGCCGATGATGTGTCATTCACTGGCCGCAAATTTAGCCTGAACTTTCAGTACATTTAAGAGAGTTCACTTCTTGTACTCACTATTTGGAGGCTTGAATAGAAACACATCTGAGAGGTCTAACAGTCTTTGTGTTCTTATACTAGCCGAGTGATCCTTATGTGAAAAAGGCCACTTTGTGGAATTGCAGATCTTCAAAGGAAGGTCGGCGATGCCGTTAGGTCAATAGGTTACACAGCTCGATCACTGTGCTGTATTGGTTGCTTTTGTGAGCTTTTCCCTTAAGGCTATTGTCCACCTACACTTGCTCATTACAGACAAAAGCGGAAAAGGTGATTCACATTCACAGAGGGAGTGGTGGCTACACTATACACACTGCTTCAGTGTGGTTGGTTTGTATCTATTGTTATTATCTATCACCATATGAAAGTCCAGTCAGGTTAATTTATATAGTCTAATATCATACACAATACCTCAGTGGGCTTTACAGACTCACACCAGCAAGGTTTCTCACTCTGCTTTCTAAACAATTGCACATGAGGAACAAAATGGAATAAACCTTAAGGCAATTCAAAGAGAGGTCAACAAGAGCAATAGGGAGTAAAAAGGCAATTATAAAAAAAGAACATAAAGTTGTAACAGTACAAAAAGACTAAGGGCCCTATCTTACAACCAGCGCAAAGCGGCGCACAACACAGTGCAAATGTCATTGCTAGTTTCCGACCAACGCAGTTGTCATTTGCACTCCCAGTGCCCACGTTGTGTTAGTAGAAAATGCACTTCCGTCCATCTGTGCACCCATGGGCGTGTTGGTCTTAAAATGAGGTGTGGTCAGGCGCATTGTTGGCGCATTGCTATCTTGAGGCAGCAGAAAGCGATTGCGCCATTGACCAACAATAACCTGCTCTTAAGTAAATGGTGCAGTATTTTCCTGCTATATAAAGGGTGCATTATTCAAATAGTAAGATTCGTCTACATAGGCGGGTTCACAGCGCACGCAAACTCTGCTTGTTACCAGTATTGGGGGTAATGCATTACAGTGATATATTACTTTTAGCAGTAACGAAGAAATATAAAGTATTACTAATAGAATTTAGGTACTATTATTACATTTACCATGTCAAGTAACGCCTTACCAACACGCCACTTCCGCCAGTGCATCACCAGAAAAAATATCCCTTGAAGGCTATTTGTTTCCTATTTGGGAGGAAGCCCCGAGGTGGACGTGGAGGGATTAAACACCAGCTGCGGTCTGGCCACATGGATCTTCTCCACCAAGCATCCTGCTAGCCAATGTACAGGCGTTGAATAATAAACCACCAGCTGGTGGAAGTGGAGGAAAAGACAGGAGATCACTAAAGTTACTGGATTTGTCATCTGGGCACCATGGATATCTGTACCAAAGTTCATGGCAATCCATCCAATGGTTGTTGACACATTTTACTGAAACCAAAAATGTCAACATCATGGTGGTACTGCTGGAAAAGGCATCCATCTGATATTTGTTGAAATATTTTAGTCTGGACCAAAGTGGTGGACCAACTGAGCGACCAACAGATTGACAGACAGACACTTCCATCCCAAGAGCCACGCCACTAGTGTGGCTAAAATGGGAAGAAACCTTAGGGGAGGCAATTAAAAGAGAACCCACCCCCCAATGGTTCCCCAGTAGGAACCATTGGAGGTAAATAGGCAATTAGAAATAAATGAACATTAAGTGGTAACAGTACAAAAAGGACAATGAGAGATCACAGAAGCAGCATTTATGTTCATCTATATCTGCCAAAAAGACCAACTCAGATATGACAATGAAGACATTAGTAGAGAAAAACCCAGATGTGTTGCATATTGTGTGGGTTTATACTATACTCTTATTTCAACATCTATTGAACCCATAAACAGGACACAACTATGTAAAAAGACCTGTTTCCTTCTTATTGTTCTTCAGCCCCATATACTCAGAGGAATATAACAGGATGTCTATTGGTATTCAGCCCAGCAGTCTGAATTCAGGGTATCAGTACTCAGCCCAGCAGTCTGCTGCCCCTGACCTGATGGGCTGAGATGGCTGTCTGTCCAGATGAGAGCTGGGATCCTTTGGGTTGGATTTGTTCTGATGACGGTGCAATCCCCAGATTGTCATCCTATGCCAGGCCCTATGATTGGATCAGCAGGCATGGACGAGGGACTGTGTGTGTGTGTGTATGTGTATGTGCGTGTGTGTGTGCTTGTGTGAGTTTATGCGACCTGAAAGTAAAAACCTTGACCCTCATATTTCTCCTGCTGTTTCCTCTCGTTCCTTCTTCCTTTTTGGTGTTTAACTGTTTTTTCTTTCATTCTTGTATTTTTCCCAAAGATAGGCTTGACTTGTGGTAGCAACAGAACAGAACAGAATAGAAGAGACTGACTTGGAAAGACATTCAAAACAGAATTCTGTGCTCAGTTAGACGGGGTTTAAAAGTTATTTTGATAACACTTTCTGTGAAGATCTGTATTGCGTTATGGAGGCATTCATAGTGAATTATAATGCATTCATAATGCTTTATGACTACACTCATAAACACACATAATGCTTTCCGATGCACTATATCATCAGTCATAAAACATTATAGATAAGACTTATAATGAATTATAAGTTCAAGTGTCTTATGGATGCGATTGACTAGTTATAAACTAGAGGTTGACTGATGGGGCTTATAATACATTATGACTACCTAAACTCACCTATACACACATCAACAATCAACTGTAGTAAGGACTCATAGTATGCTATAATAGTCCATGTAGTAAGTAAAGTACATATTGATGCATCTATAATAATGCATGCTTCATCATAATGTTTTATTGTTGGTGGTAAGAAATGAAGTAAGTGTAATGCATTTTCACACATTTAAAAGAATCTATGCTGCATCATAAGTGATTATTTTGTAAGATGCCAAAATGAAGAGAATTACAAGTAACATTTGTCTGCTTTAGGAATGGAACCTTTTAATTAGTCAACCTCTAGTTTATAACTAGTCAATCGCATCCATAAGACACTTGAACTTATAATTCATTATAAGTCACATCTATAATGTTTTATGACTGATGATATAGTGCATCAGAAAGCATTATGTGTGTTTATGTGTAGTCATAAAGCATTATGAATGCATTATAATTCGCTATGAATGCCCCCAAAATGCACAATAGATGTATATAGTATATATATAATATAGAAATAACAAATAACAAAATAACAGAAACAGATAATCACCTATTTGTGTAAAATTCAAAGTTTCATATAACCACTTAATGCTTTAGTACTACATATAGAGATTAAGAAAGTTAATCAAAAGGGAATAATTCAATTCCTCTTTATTTTTTGTGGCTTAGCTCATGCCACATAAATGACGGGGTATTTTCACTTTAACAATATACAAATTCAAATCCAGTTAATGTAGAGCATCTCTCAGTTTTTGTGTACTTCCAGACTGTAAGCTTCTGTAAGCCTTGAATAATAAAGATAAAATCTAGGATCTGGGGAACTGGCATAGGCACAGCAGTAGGCTGACAAACCAATCTGCATACCTTGAGTCCTGTTGCTGGAAGCAATGTGTTTTTGCTTTTAATTTAAAATGTTCACCAATAATATTCTCTTCCTAAACTCAATTCCCTTCTCTTTCTCTGCCCATTCCTCTACCCATACAGCTTCATTTCATCTACTGTACTTGCCACCGACAAGATGTTTGGAGCTGAACATTTTCCTGAACATTTTCAAATAAACTTCAAGTAAGCCATTGTTAGTTTGTCAAGACCATTTGAAGAAGCTGCAGTCCCTGTTGTTAAGAAAAAGAAAAAAAGAAAAAAATCTTATCAATGCAATAAGGTTGATGCTTGTTTTGAAAAGCAAAGCACTCGTCCTTTTTCTAGAGTGTCTTTTTTTCTTCTTCTGGCAACGTTGTTTTCCAATAAATCAGCCATTGTCGCCCGTCCTTAAGAGTCTCTTCTCAGTCAAACAGCCAAGAGATCAAAACCCCCTCGTATCGTCCCTCGACATGCAGAGGTGCCATTTGTACAAAGCGATCCTCAATCAAAGGTTGAGATACCCTCGCAGATCTGAGGGTTAAGAGAGCGTGCGTGCGTGCGCATACGTGTGTGCGTGCATGAGAGCGAGGGGTAATTGAGGTGCTTCATCCCTGAGTTTTGATAAGGGGACTAATGGTGCATGCGGTTGCCGTGGAAACCTTTGTTTGAACATAACAGTACAAGGATCTTCATTCCTCCACACAACACACATATGTGCTCCCTCTCTCTCTCTCTTTCTCTCTGTCATATGAGAGCATACTTCTTGCGTCAGTGATTTGAAAAGAGGCAGCAGATACATAATGAAGAATCCTTGGATGCTACAGTAAACAGCGCGGCTTTTTAATCCTTTATGAGGGTTGAATATCTACCAACAAATAGTAATGTCAGGGTTTGAGTTTGGCCAGATCTCAGGAGGATGCTGAACAAGTGCAAAAAAGGCAGTAGTTCATCAAAGCACACACAAATGTGGGCGTACCCACACACACACACTCATCTTCCCAGGTGACCGGCATTCATGCTGAGAGCGTGTTGGTAAATTGTTAATATTGTGAGGTGCATTGCGGCTTATACATCTGAATGGTTCTTAAATTACATTTTAAATTTAGATGAGCTGTTTCAGTTAGCTAACAAATGTGTTGTCCTGTGCGCTGAGGGAGGGCTCGGGGCATCTAGCTCCTACAGAGGTGGTTCAGGAAGGACCAAGCAGCCAATCAAAATGCACAACACTTCATTTTTTTGCACACCATGCCAGGGTTTGATAATCAGGCACCATTTTTGAGCAGTGAGAGATGTATAGTGTGTGTGTGTGTGTGTGTGTGTGTGTGTGTGTGTGTCATGCGCTTGTGTTATGTTAGGTTTTTGGGCTGTGGAAATTAATTAACAGTCTTTCAATCAGGCACATCCATTACAGCAGGTAATCATGCTAGCAGAAATTTAATCAAATTGAATGTTTGATGATGCTTCTGCAATTTCTTCTGTAAACTCCAACATTTACACAGCCCCTTCTCACACAAAATACCTATTGGTTATTGTCAATAGTCTACTGTACCAACTCGGCTCACCCGCTGACTCTATGCAAATATCTATGATCTGCGCAAATAATGCAGGTACATGCAGGATGGAGATATGAGCCTGTAAATGTTTGCACCCAATATTCAACCCACATACTTCACCAGCAGTGTGCCCAAAGCCAAACACTTTGTTTTCAGGAGTTTTGTGTAGGTGCTCAGTATTCTTGCATTCACTGATTTATGTGAGCTAACTATAGCTCACATAAATCTTCTGAAACCTGACTGGAACCAAGGTGCTGCATATAGATAGATAGATAGATAGATAGATAGATAGATAGATAGATAGATAGATAAAACAGCACTCCTCACATTCCATGTTAAAAAAAAATACATATCAAC
This sequence comes from Oplegnathus fasciatus, assembly GCA_003416845.1. Lineage (NCBI taxonomy): Eukaryota > Metazoa > Chordata > Actinopteri > Centrarchiformes > Oplegnathidae > Oplegnathus > Oplegnathus fasciatus. The sequence continues at coordinate 538,007 of NTHP01000125.1, read as the reverse complement.
ATGCTCTGTCTTGACTGATGTTAACAATCTTTTCTGAGATGTGTTTAATCCAACTTCAAGTGTAAGTTTTCTGAGGACCTATAGAACAGTAAAAGAAAAGAAAGAAGAGAAAAAAAGGAAAACCCTGAAAATGTGAACTACTCAATCTTGCCCTTGAACCTTCCATCCTTACAACTCATACTCAAGTTAACACAAGGTTTATTCACAAGGTGCTGGAGAGTGAAAGGGACCATGGGCCAACTTGAACAGCATCCATGAAAGGGAGGAAGACAGACAAAAGAAAGAAGTCTCACTGGTCAAATTTATCTCACAAGGTGTCTCTGGTGAGCCACGATGTACTGTAGCCATAGCAACTGGCATCCAGCATCTCCTGAAGGGAATGCGAAAAGGATTCATGATTCATATCCAAACAACAACAGCCTGAGAATCCAAATATACTGAGGTAAACTGCCACCCCCAGACAGTCAAGCTGACAGCTGTGAGGAGGAGGGGCCAAGCAGAAAACAAATAAACAAAAACAATCACATTCATCCTCTGTTCGCTTCATCCTAACCGCATCACTTGTGGTCATTGTTGTCTGTTTGCCTCTTGTGAGCTCAGCCATGTTGACTCGTTCTGACAAACTGCATGATGGTAAGAAGTAATAACTTTGTCATGCCAGCAGGACGGAATAAAGTAGGACTGACAGCTTTACTAGTGAGTCAGCTCCTGTGGATACACACTAAGACTCAGACGATTTTCAAATTCACCAGTTGAGGAAATGGATAAATTAAAAGGAAGGGACGATGAGTTTTATATCAGTCAGAGATAATGGTATGTATACCATCCAAAACAATAACTGTGAGCAAAATTCTGAGTCATAGTTTCATGTCCTTGTACAAAAAAACATGCAAATGCAACATTCTGTTTCACTCCACTTTCAGGGTTGCACCAGTGCAACTTTCTATATTTGCTCCAAAACCATTATCCAGAAGGAACAGCCACGTTTACTGCCTTCACAAAAAACACCACATTCACTGCCAATGAAAACATAATAAGCGAGCCAGAACTACTTGTGAACTGCATTTAGTGCAGCTGAGAATACCGCTCTGAATCATAATAGCCAAGATTGGGATCTCTTCATTACCAAAAGTCCCCCGTTCTCGCACTCACACTGCAATCCAGTCGGCTTTGCCACATTTTGCCTGCGAAAGTAAGCGACAGCAATCAAGGCTCCGCCTGCTGGGCCCACTATAAGGCAGCTGTGCCTCATTACCAATCAGAAGAAAAAGGGAGACGTGGCCCCTGGGAGACACCAGTTTGGGCTGCGGTGCTATGTGGAGATAAAGCACAGAGGATGCTCTCCCTCTCTCCTGTTTGTCTCATGTTTTCTGTGTTTGCATGTCATTCACACCTTACCTGTTTTGCTGCTCTGTTGCTAGGTAGCTTTGTTTCCTCTCATTGTTAACTTTCTTTGTTCCTGCCTTTCTTCGCTTTCACTTTTTGCATTCTTGGCTACAGATTTTGCTGTTCATTTTCAATGGATAACACCAGCATGATTGTATATTTCTTTTCCCATCACTATTGTTGCCAATAAAAAACAAAAAAATGTGTCTGCCACAGCCAGAAGCTAGTTTTGCCTGTTCTGTTGCAGATATGCTCCACATCGCAGTTATTAAGAAAAAAAAAAACAAGTTGCACAGTCATATTGCTGTTTTACCTAATGTAATGCATCACAGTGAACATGATGGGAACAGAGCCTGGAGTGCACAAGCAGGTTCCTATTGGTTATTTCAAAACATAGTAAATTATCACTTCCAAAAAGTAATTATTATGAACATTTAATTACCTTTTGTCAAAAGCTTCTGACATTCTTTTTATGGTTTATCTCTGTTTCTTTCCTTGCTTATTTATTTATATGTCTTACTGAGCTTTGCAACAGTGCTTTGAAAAAAGTTATTTAAGATAGACCGAGCAGCTTACGTGTCTTGGATGCTGATTTGGTACGTCCACTTTTCAGTCTGTTGCGATGAACCCAACAAAGTGAGAGCTTATTTGGAAAATGGTTTCTGTGTGTGTCTTTTTCTGATGATTGGGGTCAGAAATCAGTGCTCACAAGCTGCATAAGCAACAACAATAGACCAAACAAACCAAATATACTGTAAGTTGCAGGAGAGTTAAATACAGAAGTACTCCAAATATCAAACACTGAAGACAGAGTGAGTTAAGTTTCAAAGATTTCCAAATTAATACTGTAAAAGATAAAGAAAAGAGGGGTTAGAAAATAACAGCAGAGGTTATCTTGGTAACAGTGTGAGGTGCTTGTGCACACTGTTTCTCTGCACTACAATAGAGAATAGGTGGACGGAAACAGATTTCCTTTTTTTTTTTTTGCATGACAAATAGCCTTTCATAATTATTCGTTTCAGCACAGCTTGCCTCATTATGCTTTCACGGTAAAACCAGAGCCACTTTTCTGTCCACTGGACCAGACCTAACACTTATGTCATCAGCTACAATTCTTATTACTGGAACGAAACATTAGTAACACATGCAATTATCAAGTATTGGTGTTTGAATTATACATATTATGTATAATTTAATTTAATTATAAGACTTGTGTTAGAGATCAAGGAGTAAAAGCCACAATATAGGCAGATAAACTGGTTCCATTTAGCACCCAGTAGAAATTCTGAAGCTGTGAGGAAAAGGAAGGGAAACGCTGCTTAAGTGGAAAACACATTGTACAACCTGTATAAAAATAACATTTAGTCATATTTGCTAAAAGTGTCACTGTCATGTGTGGAAGTTGTACTCGTTCAGTCCGCTCTTTTCTTTATACCTGATACTATATGCTAATGAATGTTAAACTAAATGACATTAGTTTGATTTAATATATATTTTTAAAAATCTTAAACACTTAATGTTAGTACCTCTGAATGAATTATTTCTTAAATTACAAATCTATTGATAACTGTTTTCCACTCAGTCCTGTGTAATGCCTGGCAGCAGCAGCAGCGGTACTGTAGCACCTTTCATTCAACTCTTCACCAAGAACAAAAGGGACAGTTGAGTCAGGGGAACCTTCAAGGCACCGTTGCTAACACACATTTTTGGGCCTTTCGGTCACACTATCACAGGGGTCAGGAATAGTTTGTAAACGAGATCCTACTTTGGTAAGGCAGCATGTCTTCACAAAAACAGAAACTGAACAGTCCAGATTTAAAATGCACTCCAACACCTTCCTACAGGAAAATGTTCATGAGTGTCATGAGGGTTGACAGTACATCTCTTCATTTGCACTGGCTTTCCTCCTGTGTGGCCACGATAAATTATTAATAGAAAGTGTTTCCTTTTTTCCAACCTTTGCTCTATTATGTAGCTAGAATTATGTGTGATTTGCACATGTGGGACCATCTAATCAGTTCTTTTGCAAGTGAAACTCGATCAATTTAAAAGAAGTAAATGAATCCATTTCAGAAAGTAATTTGACATGGGTCTGGCCTACTGTACTAGCTCTCCACAAAAGCACACTGGCAGCAACCCAGCGTCTATCTGTCATATACACTGGTGACTAGCCCTCTCCCTCTCCCAGCCATCGCGGCGATAGTCTAAATGTCAGTGTTTTCTAGGCTCCTAATGTGTTCCTAAAATAGTATCTCCATTGCTGAACCTCCGTGAAAAGGCATGCTCCAGAAAAGGCATAGTGGGTCTGACTCACAGCAGAGCCAGCAGAAACACCATGCCATCCCAAAGCCAATTAAACATGCATGGGGGTGTATGTGACCTCGAAAAAAGCCAGTGGATGGATGGCCACTCTCTCCCCCCATCTTTCCCACTCTGTAGCTCACCCTCTGTCACTCTTTTGCTAAGGCCTTTCTTTTCCCCTTTTTGCCAATTAGAGTGAATTATTCAGGGTGGCCTGCATGTACCTGTTAAGTGTTTTTCTTCCAATGAGCACTCTCACGGAAAATTGAGGTGAGGAGACGATGAGCAAGAGTGCATATGCTGCAGCACACAGGCTGGGCAGCGCAAGCAGATGAGCAGGCGTAGACTCGGCAATGCATTCACACACACACACACACACACAGGTCAGCGGTGGGGCCTCAGTGCATTTTGATGTGTTTCCAGAGGTCAGTGCGAGGCTAGCCATTCAGAAGCTAATATGATGTGGCTTAGAGAAAGACTAATTAGCTTCCTCACAGCGAGCTCCTAATCAACTAAGGAATGGCCACATAATGAAAGATGGAATTATCGGATGATACAATTAAAATTGTGTAATTTGATACAATAAATTCCAACGACAGCTCAGGAATTCTCGAGGTCATGTGCCCCATTCCACTCTTTTCCATCAGAACCTAAACTAGATACCGGAATGGCTGGGAAATATGCCTCCCGTGCTTCATAATGCTTAACAGTGCAGAAGAAGGAAATGGGATGGAAATCTTGAAATGTCATACTGTATATGGATGGGCTGATTTTCCGCATTTAATCAAATTCAAACTCAGCTTTAAATGTCATAGTTGCCTTAATTAACAGAGACCACAATGTAATATCGGTTTCCCAATGGGGGCTTGTTTGTTACCATGCCGTTCATTCACATTCATCTCCTAACGCCGGATTCCGCTCGCATACCAGGTTGCATCCATCACAAAGTATTTGTGTGGGGGCCGACTCACTGGGAGAAAAGAGCACACTGATCAGCTTTAAAAAATAAGTCAATCAATCAAGCTTTGCCTCGAGATAAACGACATTAAAACATCTGGATGATATGAGCAAACTCCGTCCGCTGATGAAGACCGTGAGATGTGGTTAAAAGCCCACTAAAAAAGCCAGCAAGCGGATGTTGAGTTATTTGTCATATCATTACATATATTGTATCCACATATATTATCCCTCAATTACTGATATTTTCATTTATTTTAAACAGTCTGTGAGCATGTCTTCCAATTAAATCATGGCTTGCTTTATTCTAATTTTCACATTCCTCAGCATACAGTCTGAAAAATTGTGAGAACATTTCTGAGCATGTACTTTTTCAACAACTCAGAACTATTTTAAGCTGGCTTTCCAGGAAGTTATTGTGAACGTCTCGCTCTGTTTAGCTTTTTGTACTCCCCGCCTTACAGTTGCCACATTTAGATTCCCTCAGCTTGCCACAGTCATTAATTAATCATATACAATAAACAGATTGATTCCCTTTAATTTACACTCCCGCTCATCCTCGCAGTCTTCTGCCTTTGGTTTGTGAGCTGAGTCTGAGAGACGTGTCACCTTGTAAGACATACTGAATGCCTTCCCTTGAAGGAGGGAAACAGAGAGAGCGGGAAGATAACACAGCCAGGCAGCACTAACCGATCAGAGCACTCCAGCAGAGATATGACCCACATAGACCAATGCTCGTTTAATCAGCCTGCTACTGGCAGCGTGGCGGGGAAAGAGGGAGAGGGAGGGACAGGGGGAGTGTGAGTGTTAGGTGGCTTCTGTTAGTTTTAAAGAAAGCTATAACACATTTAGAAAAAAATGCAATTCCCTTCCACGATTCGTCTTTCTCCTTCCCTCACACTATCATTCCCTTTTGCTCCCTCCTTTTCACTGGTCTCCCTGCCTTTTCTCATTATTTTCCAACTCCCCTTACTCCATTATTTTCTTTTCTTTCCTTTCCATAAACCGAATCTATGATCAAAGCAGATAAGAAATGGTGAAAGTCCTCAATAATACACAGATACTGGGAAGAGATCACTGCCAACTGAGTCACGAGAAACATTTGTGGTGGTACCACTACAAATAAAAGGGCATATGGCAATTTGATGAAGCTTTTGATATTCCTAAGCCAGATAAAACATTTTTCATTTCTGTTTTCACATGTGTAATGGAAATTCATTGTAGGTCAACCACTGATATCAACTGTCTGGGATGTGTTATGACCAAAAAATATGACCATAAATTGTCTCTTTTTGTATCATTATTCAGTTGTACATCAAGTCTGGAAATCTACAGCCTCAACAAACACAAACCGTCATCAGCGTGAGAGAATTTATATATGGATGGGTGTAGGTTGCATTGCTATTACAGTGTTAGTTGTTCTTGTACCATTAGGAGAAAACCGTGTCATGTTTCAGTCTTGTCAAAGCCTATTCAGAAATATTGAGCTCTGAACACCTAGGTAGGATAATAGAGAATGGAAAGAATGGAAGCATGACCATCATTAGTGTCCTGCTTAGAGGTCGGTTCTCTGAGTGAAGACACTGTCTTTCCATGTGCATGTATGAGGGACTGACCTACGAGGTTTAGGTGACATAGCTAAATGAGAGTTAGGTGACAGACTGCCCACCAACTTGGAAAACCATGGTTATATGTGTAACCCAAAGTTTTTTAATGACCAACACACAGGGTCTCGTCATCTGTGCTATTTTCCAGAATAGACGCGTGTCATCTCTCCAGAAAAGCAGCAGTTTTCTCTCCCTTACCTCGACTACAGACGTCGATTGAAGTGTGTCAAATGACGTGACACTGCGTGACACCGCCAACGTGTTCTCTTAACCCAGCTACACATTGTACACTGCCAGGAATCAGAGCAATGCTGCCTTCCAACAATTTAAGCTAAGAGGCCCAGCTTCAGAATGAGATGGTGTACCAAAAAATAAAGTGAAACCTGTGTCTACTCCTAAGAAAAGACATACAGGACTGCGAGCCATTGCAAATTATTTACAAATCTACTCTACATATACACCCTTATGTCCACAAGTACTGCGGCTTAAAGCAAATGTGTCAGATGCTACCTAGGTCTTGCCAGTCTTGCAAGACACTACGGCCAAATGGGGAGTGGAGAGGGTGCTCAGTCCTGCCCTCCAGAGGCAAAAATGACTGGAAAAGGTAACTAGTAATCCCTCATCTGGGATTTACCACAGTCCACCCGGGGAATTATTAGAATGGTTATTGCTGGGCAACACTAAGCACCTGCTCCACAAAGGAGGTGCCTACTGGTACAGTAGAGGTAGTACTGTGTAAGTGTAGAAGGGACAGACCAAGTGGAAGAGGCAAATGTCTCAGCAAGAGGGGACCTACCACACAATTCCCATAATGCTAAGGACAACAAATGATAGTAGAAGAATACACCTGTTGTGTAACATCCACGATCCAGTGGGAAGACCTGGCTGAAGAAGCCAGCAACAGCAGGAGAGCAGCCTCACATAACTGGTATTCTCCCATTCTTGCATCTTTAATTATAGCCACCATTTTCTCGAGTGTAGAATGGCACATCCCAGAGTCTAGGAACCCTAGGAACTCTGTGTCAGTAATAATAAATCTTGCCAAGCTAGGAGGTCCCAGGTGATCTCATCTAAGAACATAAACATCTGAGAATATTGGCATTTGTGGTCAATACAGAGCTCACCTCCTCTATCTGCACTGTTTGTGGGAGGGATGGAGGGAGGAAGGGAAGGAAAGGCATACAGCTGAGAACACTGCTGGGCAGTGGCTTATTTTCCAAGGCAAAGTTGTTCCCTAGAGAGAAGAACAGCAGACAGCGGTCTGTCCGTCCACTCTCCTGGACTGGGACCTTCCTTGGACAGCTCTTAGGGCCATTTTACAGATGCACGGGGGAACCTAAACTACCGTGCCTGTTGATGTAAGATGCTGCAACCATACTGTCCATTCTCCATACTATGTTGGCCTTGCAGGCACAGAAGGAAATGGCAGAGGGCTTGCTATATTATCCTCACCTCCAGGACACTGATGCAGAAAGACGTAAAGCAGAACTTTCTATATCCTACTATTTGTAATTCTGAAACAACGATGTACCCCAAGTAACATTTGGAATGGCCACTTCCCTCAGTCCTTGTTGCTGTTAACTCCCACTCTTGGCCACAGCATTGGTGTGGACAGACCAACTATCTTGATTCACTAGTTCTAGTGTAAGGACATGATCCCTCACCAGTTTCCCATCCGTGAACACAACAAATTATGTTTGTCAAACCAAGAGCACATCTGCTGGGGATCTGACCCTTGCTTCTGAAGTAGAGGACGAGTGCTTTTTTCCCCCTGCACCATCCAGGTGCACAATCCAGTATGCTATAGCTGTACTCTGACTTTTGTAACCTACAGGTGGCTGGAAAAATAGACAGAGAGATACCTACACCAAAACATACATGCTCTTTAGACAACCATGATGCACAAGGCAAACAAACTGAATTGTCACTGATTGCGATACCTCCTTTCTGTATCTCCTTTTCTAGTATCCTACTGTTGTGGCACCAAGGTGTAAATTACATTCAGCAATGGACATTGTTTCAAATGAAAGCTCTTACAGCAGGTATTTGACCTAAGTAGTAAAGGCTGACCTCTTACACAAACATACATCTTATATTACACATACACCAACCTGCTCTCAACCGAACCCTCAAGTGACCATTAAAGGTTATAGGTGCACAGGTGCTTTTATGTTGTGCGTAGCCACTTCACAGGTGGTTTGTCTGAACTGAAACTGTGGCATGCAAAGTCAAAATTCTTCCAAAATAAATTGCCTGATGTTATTCTGTAAACCTTTGCCTTCCTATACATACAGCCAGGACACTGAACAACAGATTTCCAGGGAAAGGAAGAATTTCATCCCAGACAAAATGCGTGTAGCAAAATATTGGCATACCTACAGTTTGTAATCTGTCTAAATTGCTAGAAATGCATATTTGAAGTGAAAACACTGTCGGGTTTAACTCTGTGTTTACATTTAATTTCGCTGTAATAACTGATAACACTCAAGAGGCAGAAAACCGCAAAGCTATGTCAGTAATTTATTTGTTGGCAAACAACTTTCACTGTTACAACAAATATTAGTTATGAGATCATTCAACTTGGAACCCATACAAAAAGAATAAATAATTAGCAATAATATTGTAATAATAATCATGATCATAATAATTTAAAAAAAGAACCATAAAACAAACCCAGTGCCACTTTATTTACTCCTGCCTAAAGCCAGCTTTCTTTCCTCTAAGCTTGTTTTGCTGTCTTTAAACCAATAAACAGATAAATAAATAATTTCTCTCTCGGGGACATGGAGGGGGCTTGTGGGATACATGTGCAAGCTACACTTCATACACTTATGAAATTTTCCTCCTAAATAAGTAAACATTGGCTTTCCACATTGGACAGTGCTGCTGTGTGCAGAGTTTTCACATCTTCAGTACACATATATGGTGTAATCATGGCATTTCACAGGTGAGACCCACCCTTTTTCAAATAGTGGAATTTTTTTTTATGTTAAGAGAATGACATTTATTATTCTCAGCATTCTTTTTCTGTACAATAAGATCTCAACCAGCACAGCAAGGTCAATTGGTAGAATGTTTGGCAATAGAGGTGATATGCTTCATAAACCATTCTTGTGTTAGTCCAAATATCTGGTATCTTTGTAGTATTTTTTCCCCCAGGCTCCTCCTTGTGCCTAAAAGGAAGGAAATGCTTTGTTCAGTAACAAATGAGATGAGACCCACTTCCAGCAAAGTCTGAAACGTAGCATTTCCATAGTAACCGTCTCTTTCATAACTTTGCCACTTCATATTCCCTTTAGTTTTAAATCTACACAGTGGTAAAGTATATAGTAACAATTGATTTTCAAAATGTAAGTGACAGTGGTGCTGCTATAAAAGGACCAGAATGAAGTGTGTGTGTAGGGTATATGCGTATTAATTAAGGAGTGCTTAACTGTCTCTGTATTTATGAAAGAGTGACATGAAAGATTGTTCCTTGCTCGTTCTGTGGTCTACACGTGACCAGAACATATCATGACATTTCAGAACAGTTCCACAGACAAAAGGTTTGCAACTTAAAATTAAAAAATTAAAGTCTTGGTCATATGCAACATTTGTATCTGTATCTGTATTCTGTACAATACATAGAAACAGTTTGTGATTTCTTTATAATCCTTTGATAACTGAAAACTTTTACAGAAGAAAGGAGAAGAAACGGAACCCATTCTTTTTTTTTTTAATTCAGTCTGTTGTAATATGATCTTCCTTCTTTGTTTTCAGTGAAATACACAGTAGCCGCAGTCACTACAACTTGCAGGAATGTTACACCAGCCCAGACACAACTCCAGTTTAGCAGATACGAACAGGAAGAGAATTCAGAACATCAGCGTGATATGGTTACAGTTCGGTTGCCCAATAAAATAGTTTTTGGGATGATCGGTAGTGAGGGCATATATCATACATCCTCCACTTGATTGGCAGGTAGTGGGGCGGGGCCTCTTTAAGGCCAGTTTATGTTGTGAACACCAGAGTTTAATATCCTGCTCTACCCTTCGGAGAGGTGGAAACATTATCCCAGTACGTGTCTTTAAGAGTGAGACAGAGAGACAGACATACAGACAAACAGACAGGCAGCTCCTTTAACCAGGGCTGGGGGCCACACCCCTGTAGTGGTGGTAGTGGAGACTATATGCTATGATCTGCTAGAGGTCCATATTGGGGAACTTGAAGGGCTTCGGTCAATCCAAGATTCCAAATTAAAGTAACAGGTAGGGTAAAATTACAGAATCCCTCCCCCTTCCTCTCCTTTCCAGGATAAAAGTTCCATTTCTGTTTGATGTTCATAAAAAGTCTCACAGAACCGCCCTTTCAGTCTGCACCATTTATGACAATACATTCAGTCCCTGCTCTCATTTGACCAACGATGTCTCAACCATATTGTCATGAACCACAGTTAATGTCACACACAGTACATCAGTCCAGGGGCAGGCCAGCTCAGTCTGTCAGTCAACAACACAGAATGTTTTCATTGGAAAGTTGGAAGTGTGAGAGCGGGCTGGGGAGGGATAGAAGTCTCTTGATTGGCTCTATAGACTGGTAACCAGGTGGGAAGGGTCTATGGGCGGCTCCTCAGGCGACGAATCGGACTCCTCCTTGTTGCCGGACACCATGTATCCATCACTGCCACCACGGCCCATGTGGTAGTAGCTCTGTAACTCGTGAAGGTGATTCCTGGAGCCCAAGTTTGGCATGCTCTTATAATAGACGTCATCCAGCTCCGGAGCAGTGGCACTCTTACAGGGCTGCAGCTCCCCGGAGCTGTCTTCCTCTCCGTCTGTTAAACCGTTCATCTGCCCATCCGGGAGGTCCGTCAGCACTGGCATGCTGGTGTACAGCGAGTCTCTGTGGTTGGGCGAATGCGTGTGCTCGTCAGTGTGCTCGTTGGTCAGCAGGGGGAAGAAGCTCTCGCTGGTCTCCTGGGGAATACGCCGTGGCCGGGAGAAGCTGTGGGGGGGCGGCGGAGGTGGGGGGTGGCTGTCTGGTGGAGGAGGCCGCGGCGGCAGGAGCGGAGCGTTGGACTCCTCTCTGATAATCTCCAAACCCAGGTTCTCCTCATGGGGGAAGGCTGCAGGGTTGTCCAGCACCATGGGGCCATTGTCCTCTTTACTGCTGCCCACACACCCACCAACTCCACTGCTGCTGCTGCTGCTGCTGCCTCCTGCCATGCTCCCTGAAAGACCCAGGCAGGAATAACAGTTATAACATATTTCTGCTCATTTTAACAAAGACCGGTGCTTTTGCTAGTGTGGTGACATGTGGTGATGATTTTAGCACTCCACAGAGGAGATTTCAGTGTCAAAAGTGGCTATAAACAACATTTTCATATTAGCAGTGGATAAGATTTACTATGTATAATGTGAAAGGGGTCGCTCGTAGTGACGAACCCACAGAACCATCATCTGACTCTGTTCCCCTCAGCTTTACGGGGGGTGTCAGCGTCTTTGATCTCATTGTTTAGATTTTCCATCCTGCAACTTTACTGTTTTGGTCCAGCTCACTGCTCTCATCAGTGTTGTTTTCTGTCACAGCAGGCAGCTGTTTTCAGCAAAAAAAAGCTCTATAAAACCAGTGTGCCCTACCTGCCCAGCACCAAGCGGCACACAGGCAAATTTAGTGACTAGCTGGTGAACATAGTGGAGCATTTGGAAGCCTAAGAGCCAGAAATTTCCTTTTGGAGTTGGTGGAGACCAAAAATAGAGCTAAAAGGAGATTTAGTATTGGACTGACATTTGCCAGATGGCCAGAAATAGGACTCCAAGTGAATGCTAATGTTTCTTAGTATCTAGATACTAGTAGCTAGATTGTTTGACTGTACACTAAAAGGTCAGTGTTGTGTTCACAGGTTGTTTTAGCTGCCCTCTAGTGTCCAAAAAATCTTATTTAATCTTATATTTCTATCTTTAGTATGAATGTTGCCAGCAAAGCACATAGAAAATTATAAATGCTGATTTTGGAGTTAGATGCCCTCTCCTGATTTGGAAAAATTTGAGGGAAGGCGGGTTCAACTCTCCGAGGGCACGTTTAATTACTCCTTTAAGGACACCGGGGGCAAGAATTTCTAGTTATGCACTTTAAAAGTAGTGTCCCCATTTAGATAAACCAAAAGCGTGTGACTGTCTGAACCTGAAAAGATCAAACCAGTCACCTCCATTGGCCATGCTGCTGTTGACCAGCTTGTTCATCAGGTTGTGACTGCGCTCAGTAGTGGCTCTTTCATGGTTGTTGAGGTATGATGGGATGTAATTGGAGGTCAGCTCCTTGAGTATCTTCTTCTCTAGGGTCGTCTCCTTGTGGTTGCTGTGGGTGCCATAGCCGCCACTACGGTCTAGTATCTGGACGCAGTCACTCAAGTACTCACTGCTGGCCATGCTGTAGTTGTTGGCATGGTTACCATTAAGAGGGAGTGTATCCATAACACTGGAGTCTCTTGCGTTGTTCAGGATGCCCTCTGAGGAACAAATAATTAAAAAAAAGCAATAATTATTAGGATTCTTAAATAAACTAAGTGGATTTCTCAGAAGAGAGATTTTAATTATTGTTTGATATCATAGCGTGTGCTGTGAATTGAGGATTAAAAAGTAGCAATGATAATTTTCTTGGAAGGAAAAATGCTTCAAGCGTCCATAATTCATTTAAGAGAAACCTCAGAAGTACTTTCTTTTCTCAATTACTGCCAGCACTACAGCAATACAAAAAGAAGAGTTAGAGTTTCACTGCAAAATAAGATTAATGTTTTGAAGTGACACTTTAAAGTTATTACATTGCAAGTAATTTCAAGGGTAAACCTACTGCATCTCAATTACATCTTAAATGTCAATTTGCACATTTGATCCACAATTCAATTCAATTCAATGAGATTCAATAGTAATGTTTCTTTTTTTAATATTATAGATGTACTGTCATCAAGAAAATATCTTTTAAATAGCATTTTCTAGAAAACAAATCTAAAAATGTGTGACAAACCAAATAAGACAACTGAATTACATGGACTGACTAATGATTTGGAAAAAGAAAGCTTTAGCATGGCTCACAGCCAAACAAAACTACTGTTTGGATGTAGATTGGACTGAAAATGTTGGGCAGAGTGCTTTGGAAGCAAGAACAGAAAGAAGAAAGTCGATGTTATTGAAGTAGTTGAGTATTAATTTAGCCCATACTTGTGTCTCGGTAAGGTGCTAATGGACAGCATGAGGGAGAAGAGAGAAAAGAGGCAGAGATGAGTTCATACATCGAGAGAAACAACTTTCAGCAAGCACAAAATCAACCATTGCACAGTAATTGGAGGCATGATGAAAAATGTTTAACAAAGAAACCCTGTGTGATTCTCAAAATCAAAGTCTGCTTTTCAGGGTCTTATTGTTAACCGGCTGCTATTGTATGGTTTATTATTTATTTATCACAGAGAAAACATAAAAACACACCTCACAAATTACGTTTAAAACATAGTATATATACAGTAGACGTGCTCTAAGACAAGCAACACACAAGTCCCAACTGACACGTACAAAATGACATTCAAAATGAAGCGCATGCTGTATAAAACAGAACATTAACACAAAATAGTACAAATATTTCATGGCTCCCAAGTAGCTTATAAAAGATATTGTGAGTCTGCAACCAGTAACGTATAGTGTGCATCTATAGCATACAATAAATCAGCATGCGATCTTGTTATACTGTTTCGATAAATCATCAACAGAATTCCCTCTCTACATTTATGTGCTGTGAGAACTGCCCAGTGGGTGTCCTTTGTGAAAGATTATTGCAGTGTGATTGATCGCCTCACTTGGGAGCCATAACAAGGCTAGATCAGATATGCAGCCCAAAGTGTATCACAGTAGCAAACATTTTAAAATGAAATAACCATGCAAAATACATTGAATGTAGTGAAAAAAATAACTCTAAGCTAACTTTCCAAGTGTTGTATGTTTAGAATAGGAACATCAGGCACACCTTGGGTGTTGTACATGCCCACGGCTGGGTTGTTATAGACTGCCGAGTCCCCCAGGAGAGTGTTATAAGGATTGTTAGTACCATGGGGACGAAGGAGAGCATTAGTTATAAGATGATTAGCCATGGCTCCTGGTACAGGCAGATAGAGAAAGAGAGAGGAAGAGCAACAGCCAAGTCGAGAGAGGAAGAGAGAGGAGAAGCAACAGCCAAGTCAAGAGAGAAAAAGAGAGAAGCACTCGAGAAAAAAAAGGGCAGAGATTGAGGTTGAAGGGGAGAGCATGTAGACGTTGCAGAGTGGAGGTAAGCAAGAAGGGAGAAGAAGGAGGGAGAGTGAGATGGAAAGTGAGTGTGTGGAAGAAAGAGGGAGAGAAGAGGACAAGTAAATCAAACAAGCAAACATAGTTTGAGGTGAAAGCCAAGAAAAAGCTTGACAAGTCATTCTTGCAGCCACTGCATACAGGGCAAGGGAGGGGACGAGAGACAGAGAGACAGAGAGACAGAGAGAGAGAGAGAGACAAAGAGAGAGCAGCATAGCTTGGAGAGGATTGTGCTGCAGGTCAATACGCTTGAGCAGAGCAGCATGACTACAGGATAGTTAATGGACAAAGGGGTCACAAAAAAAGTGTTCTCAGTGCATTTTCTTCCCTAGGCGGGAGACAGATCATGTACACATAAAGACACTGCAGAAAAACAGGAGACAAATGACCACGACAGCTCCTGTACATTCATCCACTACCTTAAGCGTGTATGTATGTCAAATAGCTTCAAAACATAGGACTTTTTTTTGCAAAGAGGCACAGTGTCAAGGCGCTTTGCTAAAAGAAAATACCTCAACGTTTTAGTTATCTAACTCCTAAATCTAATGTTGTAGGACACCACAGTTCAGTTCATATTAGTAAAACGTCATCACTGTTTCCCTTTCAGAAGCGAGAAGTTGGCCAGCAGCCTGAACTTGGCCGACAAAATAGAGCTCCAGGTAGAATAAATTAGAAAGAATGGAGAAAGTGGAATGTGGCAGAATACTGAATGATTTTCTTCTCATTTTATTATAACTACTCCAACATAGTTGTTGCACATTAATCAATACTGACATTATAAAAACATCAAGGTAAACATGCCAGGGTGACCAAACAGCTAATTTGCATCCATAGTCCCAACACAACTAAAAACAGACAAAAGAAAATATATACAGTATATATATATATATCTATATATATATTAGACATAATAATGTCTTAAAATGTACTTCAAAGTTAAAATGAACACATTCCTTCTCCATTATACTCTCTCCTAATTTCAACAAGTCAATCTCCTATCAGAACATCCAATTTATTCCACCCCATCCTTATTCCCTAAGCCACAGTATGTAGTCATTTGAAATCTACTGGCTAAGTAGCTCTCTGCACCACACTTTAAAGTGTGAGGGAAGGAGGAGGTGGGGGTGTCTTAAGCCCTGCCTCACTAAGTGTGTGATAATTCAGCCGCTGACACACACCGTGTCTGCTTTAGCATCAATCTGTCATGCTAACAGCTTATTAGTGGCCTGAAGGAAGTGAGGGCCACACCTCGACTTAGAGACTAACAAATGGCAGTGTACGCGTGTGTGCGTTCCACTGTGCGTGCGTGTGTGTCAAAATGTCTAGCCATTTGGGTGTCTACGTCCTCATTACCCTAGCCCTCAGACAGCTATACTCATGGAATCCATTCTTACTCTGGAGGGACAGCAATAGACAGCTCTGAATACAGAGGAAACACAGTGAACCAAGCCTAATGCTCATTTAAAAGCTTGGTAACTACAGTGGCCTTCATAAAATGAGATAAGCTGGGCTGAACATACAGATACTCAGGTGAAAAACACTGAGTACATTTCTAGTGCTGTGGTGAAAACAGACTCGCAGTGCATTTTAGAAGCAGTAACTTCACCTGAGGTGACACACTACTACATTCAGCTAATAATAATGCATTCATCTAATGCAACTCTGCATAACTTATAGTATAATAATAAGGGGACTACTGGTGTTCAGTTCAAGACTCGTACACATACTTTAACTGCAAGGATTTATCAACCACAAATGCTTCAAAAGATCACTCTACTTGGAAAAAGAAGTATAGACGCCCCCTGTAGCACAGTCAACTCTGCACTCTGTAGATTTATAATGGGACCGCAAACTGGTTGATGTTTCAGTTTTGACAAGAGTCTGCTCCTGACTCTCCGTCTCGTAATGTCATCCTTTGAAGCAGCAAAAAAGTAGTAAGTGATATTTACACTCTATTCTGCTAATCTTCCTCTCTACAAGAACACAGTACCATTATCAGAAGTTTGGACTCCTACCACTTAACTAAATGACAGCGTATGCTGTCTGAGCCCCCCACTATTAATAAAGTAGATATGGTGACAGTGATGAGGATGCAAATGGTAGGTATCCCGTGGTTACCTCTGTTAAGCGTGGCAGAGCTGTTGATGTCTCCAGTGATGAAGGAAGACTCCTGTTTCCTCACAGTGTCATTCCACATCCGCCTGATCCGACTCTATACACAGGAGAAAAGAAGCCAGAGAGAAGGAGAGGGAAGAAGAGGTAGAGAAGGTATGGGCAAAGACACAGAGGAGTAGCAATAATGAAGGGGAGAAGGAATAAAAGGAAGGAACAGGTCAAGGGAGGAAAGACGTGACAACAAAAAGAGGGAAAGAAATATGGTAAGAAACGTAATATATGGGGGTATGATGTGCAAAAGAAGAGCAAATTAGTGCAGGAGAGGCAGTAAAGGAAAAAGCAAAGCAACGACCAGCAAAAGAGAAACAGATGGGGAAAAATAATCACTCGTCAATGCCATTTATACTCCATCTACCTGTGTGTCAGCATCAATATGTGAGGTTGTAAGTCAGGGTTTGGGCTATCTCACTTTCAACACAAAAATCCACTTTTTAAGTCTGCACATACTGTATATAGTATTCTAACTTAATCACATATTCACAAGTTCCACATTAAAAGTGTTTTTTGTTAGTTTTTTTTTGTTAAAATCTATAATCTATTATAAAATTTTAACTCTGAACTGAATCTAGTTGAAAGTGAACAGCGATAACCCAAAACCCTCATGGCGTGCTCCGGCCTCACCTGAGAGTCTGCTGTGCTGTAGCGTCCGGGTGTGCAGGCAGGTAAGCTCACCTGTGAGCCTGTGGAGTAGCGGCCAGGGGTCCGTGAGGTGGTGGTCTTACTGGAGGAGGAGATGGACGTCTCCACACTCTTCCCGCTGCAGCAGTGAGTACGCAGACATTTGCCGTACTCTTTACGCACCTGGGCAGGGGAGGTGTGAGGTGGAGAGAGTTACACACAGACACACTATGCACACATATAAAAGCAAAAACCACACGCGCAGGAGGAGGAATTGACTGATGTTCCACTTTAACTTGCACATTTTTAAGCATATTTTTAAGATAACACGCCCGGAAAGAAACAGACTGGAAGGCCTTAACTTGATATAGTGTGCCTGTTAACTTCTTTTACTCGAATTTCTTGTGCAAACACTAAGTCCATAAAAATTTAGACATTAAAGGATTAACTTCATAAACTTCCCCCCATCAACATCCACCCCAAATGTTATTACTGCCACATATCCATCTGAAATTGACATATTCCTTCGGGAGACATATGATGCACTTGTACACACAGAACATCTGCATTTAGATCCCAATCAAGTTAGAACAAATAGGACTGTAATTGCTTTTTAACAAGCTTGTTGGACTGGCAGACGTGTATTGCCACATGCTCTGTTTGAACAGCTGTGTGGTGAGTTGCTCCATGCATCTTGGGAGAAACCATGTTGGGCCGCAGCCAAAGAAAACCTCAGCACTGTTCTGAGGACATCTCTCAGGATACCTGATCCCATGGCCTAACACATACCTAAGTACAGTGCGCACACACACACACACACACATACATACACACTGAACTTGTTTACTTGTCGTACACTTAAAACTAAAAACTCTCTGCGGGACTGCAGCCAGACGAGAGTATTAAGCATTTGATGAATTTTCTTTCCATAGCCTACTCCTTTTTTGTACTCCCAGGCACTGACAGTGTGTGGGAGACTCTGTAAAAATATCCCAGGATGTGTAGGCTCTTCCTGGAAGCCACATATAATTCAAATATAAAAAAGTGATACATATATGCACTCACAAATGCCTCTAATCCTTTAGGCCAAACCAAACCCAAAACATATATAAACGAGGTCATCTTTTCCAAATGAAAAGGGGGCTGCAAGGGGAGCTGTGTATCAGTGTGACCGAGGTCGAAGTATTAAATCTGTGTCTGTGTATCCTTAACCACTGCCATTTCGACACCAAAACAGACATATATTTCCTCTGCATGTGTCCAAAATTTACAACAATTAGATAAATATTATCAAAGTTTTGAACAAGCTATTTCCAGCTTGATGACCCTGCCTGATGATGAAAAATGTTCTTTTCTGTCTGGGGAAGACAGAAGCACTGTAAGACTAGCAGCTTAGTTTGTTACCTGCTGCCACAAGTCAAGACAGACAGTGAAAGAGAGAGAGAGAGCGAGGTAGTGAGAGTGAAAAAGTGAGAGAGTTGAGCAGCCAGCAGGGTTACTGAATGACCAATCAAACCTGTGACAGCTCCGCAGATATTTTTGGTGTCCCTGCTGATCAATGCTAGAATGTGTGTGTCTGTGCGCGTTTGTATTTTGTCTGCCTGTCACACAATCTGTCTATTTCTGTCCAGCATTGTCTCTGTTTGTCTCCCTCACCTTCTTCTGCAGTATGCAGTGAAAGATGAAGATGAACATGCCCTGCAGAGAGTTGAAGATGGTGAAAAGGTAGGCCATGATGACGGTGCTCTCGTTGATGTACATCAGCCCGAAAGCCCAGGTCAGGCCCAGCAGACACAGCAGGGCTATGGCACCGATCACCCAAGACCTACAGAAGAGGGGGAATAAAAGAGAAGGAGAAATGCTCAGTCAGGTAAAATTAAAATTTCATCTAATATCCTACATTCTCATCACCATCTGCTATGTCACATAAAGTGTAAAGTATAGCAGGTTGCATTGTAAGCAGGATAACACGAGAGGCTTGTCTCTTTCCCTGGATCAGAAGAGCTATTCAGCCAAGTTTGATGCATGTGGGACTGTGAGGCAGGAAAAAGGGGTTAGAGAGGGTTCACTCGGATTCCCAACGCTGTTGGAGTGGGATGGAGGGAACAGTGGGAGGTGTTGCCTAAAAGAATTATACTCTTACGAAAAGGGTGAGAGAATGGAGAGAAAGTGGATTTGCTAATTTAGATACCATCTCAGGAGAGGGAGGGGAGGTTATGAGCTCGCTGACGTCAGCCACTAGTATCGAGAAAGTCAAGCGCACAAGACTTTTTCCAAGAAACATCCAAACTCTATCACTCAAAGTACATGGCAGAGGGTAAAAGACGTTTTCACAGGCAAAAGTGGGCACTGAAGTCTGTTAGTGCAATTGTGACTATAACAATTTAATGGAATTAAGTTTAATAAAAGTTTTTAAGGCCGTGAACCCTCAATTTCAAATAAAGCCTATGCAGGAGTGAGTCATAAAGGCCAAATGTCAGAGGAATTTGGTTGTGTCGAGGCATCTGTATGCATTGTAAGTCCTCCGCTGAGCGTGCGCGTGTTATTGTGCATGCGGCCATGTGAGTGGCTCCACTGGGCAGTAGGTAGAGGGACATTACAGCCATTATAAATGACATTTCCCACTAAAGGTCACAGTTTCGGGTCTGCCACAGCCGCAAAGATGGCTGTTAATTTGATTGGCTGACTGGGCAGTGATCACCTCTCATGCGAGGGATGGAGACAAAGAAAGAGCGTAAGGAAAGAAAGAGAGAGAGGGGGAGCGGAGAGAGAAAAACACAGAGGGGGAGATATTAGGAGAGTCAGGAGGAAGGAAGAGGGAGAGAAGAGGAGAGTAAGTGAGTGAGACTGAGGTGATTGATTCGATGTTGCCCTCTGTGGCACCATTCAGGCGAGACAGAACCTCCAATAAAGCTCGTCTGACGACCCTCTTCAATAAAGGGTACACTCATCCCTCTCTTTTTCATCCCTTCACTCCACCTCTTCCTCCAGTGCTCCCTTGAGTCATGGTTTCTGTCTCAGCTCTGGTTCCCCTCATTCACCTCTCACCATTATAATATTTCAATAGCACATTAAGTCTATAGGTCATAGGAGCTCAACAAGTAATCCATTTTACTAGGCAGGTTAATGGTTAATTTAGGGATATGCATAGACTCTAAGAAGGATCTACAGACAAATAAGACAACAAGCAAACCAATCAAAATGTCTCCAGAAGACGAAAAAGCATCCTGATTGGAGAGTGGCCTTACCAGAGCCAATCCACAACAAAGACAACTTATGATGGCTTGGAGTTAAAGAGACAAAGAAAGCAAAAGGAAGAAAAAATAATAAGACAAAAAAGGGCAAGATGATGATTAACAAGTAAATGAACCACTATAAGACATGACTAATGAAGTGAAATAGATTAAAATCTATTCAGCCTTCAGTGTGCTCAGAAAGAAGAAGGAAAGTCATTAAAGAGGGGGAAAAAAAGATCAGAAAGCATCATATTCTAAATCGTTCTTTGATTTTCATCTTTCATCAGGCTTTTTGATTACATTCCGCTGAACTGCACTGAAGCAAAGATCAGCTGGTTTCGACTTTATTTCTGAAACGCTTCCCACTTGAAGTCCTACTTAAAACTGCCGTCATGAAAGATACATTGGCAGTAATATTTAAATGATAAATCAAATGAGTGAGCCATTTTGTGATTTACGTTATAAATTCTGAACCGTTCCTCAGTAAGGCATTGAGCTCCGAGCCATGGCATATTGTTTGAATTAGACCGAGCCTTTTGTCTTGAGCTGCACTGGAACGACAAATAACACAATCCTGATTAGTTAGCTCAGTAGACAGAGTTTCAGTGTTCAGTGGAAATGAAGTCATATTTCAGTGAGATTCTCTAAGGGTGTAATAACAACACGACTGGGAATAATAATATGATGAATTCAATGAGGAGCGTCTTGAAATGATGTAAAACAAAGGTGAAATGTGCTTCACGTGACATGCTAACATACAAAAAAAAGGCTGATGGATATTAGATTTAAAGGAACAGTTTGATAATTGAAAAACACACTAATTCGCTCTCCTGCTGAGAGTTTGATGAAAAGATGGATGCCACTCTCAAGTCTGCAAGTTAATGTCAATTGGAGCCAGCAGCCCGTTAGCCTAGCTTAGCCTAAAGACTGGAAAGAGCTAGCCTGGCTGTGTTTAAAGCTAACAAAGGCTAAAGCTAACTATTAACACGTTATATCTTGTTTGTTTCAGCCATACAAAAACCAAAGTGTAAGAACAATAATTTGACGTTTTACAGGAGGTTGTGTGCAGGACTATTTCTCTCCCTGCAAAGAAATAGTCAGGCACATAACCCCCCCTAAAACCACAACTTGTTTTTACACTTTGGTTTATGTAAGGACTAAACCAACAAGATATAACATGTTAATAGTTAGCTTTAGCCTTTGTTAACTTTAAACACAGTCAGACTAGCTTTAGAGGTGCTTTGTTGCCTTCAGACAGAGTTTGGCTAGTTGTTTCCCCTTGTTTCCAGTCTTTATGCTAAGCTAAGCTAAGCAGCTGCTGGCTCAGCTTCATATTGAATGGACAGACATGAGAGTGATATCAATCTCCTGATTCAACTCTCAGCAAGAAGGCAAATACCTCCCAAAAGGTTGATTTTTTTTTCTCCTCCTAACTTAATCCACACACACACAAGCATGCATAATCACGCTCGCTTTCAAAACCAGGCGCACGGGTGTGATGACAGAACTGTGTGCATACATGTACTTACTTGATGTTGTCCAGACATCCAGAGTCTGGTTTGAGAATGGCCGTATGATGGAACATCTTATAAAGAGCGATGCCGAGGAAGATTACATTCAGCTGAAACACACACACACACACACACACACACACACACACATACAAGTTAATATTCTACAGCAACAAGCCTAATTAAAGACACAATGTCACCACAACAATTCACTCACACACAGTGCATATCATTTCATTTTCCCTTCCAGCAATAATTGGCTTGGGGACACAGTATCAACCCACAATCAACAGCCCTTTATGTGCTCAAAATACAGCAGCTTGAGCATCAGGGAAAATACAGCAGTCATTACATCCATTGAGGATCATTGTTACAATAGAAATCCAATTCTCACAGATGCTGTCTATTCTATTGGCTGGCTAATGCATAGATAGGGTGGTTTAATAATGACTGTCTGGACTGTGGTGCTGGGTCTTAGAGGCTGTATATGTTACCAATGGGCACAGAGTCATAACAGGGCAGTCCCACCTGCTCCACTCCCACTTACAGCCCCAGCTAGATCAGTGATAGCCTGCCTGACATTTCTTAAATGAGAACAGAGCTTCAGTGTACACGCTGGCATTCACCTAATTGGGAACATCATTCTATCTTTCCCAAACACTACTTTTTATGTTTTCTTGCTTTTTCTGTCTGTCTAGCCGTCTAACTCTAATTCCGTTTCTGTTTACTCGTCCAAGGTATGATGACTGATCCTGCTCCTCAGTTGGAGTTCATTGACTATGTTCCCCTTTTTCACTGTGTAATTGAGCTGCATTGTAATAAAGTAGCAAGGCTAGGAGGAAGTACAGTGCCTGGATAATAAAATAAGAGCAACATAACTTTGTTGAGTTCTTATCATAATCTGCGGTTTGTGCTGTATGTCCTTGCAAAGATTTCCAGCTTGTTGGAATATGTGCCCACTTGAGAGTTAATCCACGAGTGGGAATTATTACGTTGACATATAAAGTTCCTTCTGCTTCCACTTACACTGCCGAGGAGCTCATGCAAACCTTGTGGGAGATTAACGAACACCTTAATGTAACCCGTCGTTCCTGCACGAACACGTGGCAGCCCGTCTACCCTGTACACGCAATGCTATGTCAAGTGTGTGTGAGCATGCATGTATGTGTATCTCACCATAATGATGAGTGTTGCAGGGCCTATAAAGCTCCAGATAAAGTATGTATCCAGTCGTAGCCAGCACCTAGAGAGACAGAGACAGGGAGAGAGAGAGAGAGAAAGAGAGAGAGAAAGATTGAACAAGAGGGAGAGACGGTGAGAGAGAGAGAGACATCATGCATGAGAAACACAGGGAGGAAGAACAGGAGAGGAAAGACACATAGGGATTAAAAACATGCTCCAGTCCCAGATGGATGTAGGGTAGCAAGGATTTACCATCAGAGGACAGGACATGCATCATAGTTACACACACACACACACACACACACACACACACACAAATGAGGCAAGGAGGAAAAAGAAGCAGTATATTACATGACATACAGTATATCAAATGCATCCTGATAGAGGGAGGACAAAAGGGATTGGGGGGTGAAAAAGTGAAAGAGATAAAGAACAGTGAAAAAGGTGTTGCAGAATGAAGGAAACCGACGACACACACACCTTAAACATACATCACACACAGAGGGGGAGACAGCGAGGGATGAGCACCTGTGATAAATAAACCTTTACTTCCCCCTTAGGGCACAGATATATGACACAGCCACATCCTGCGGTCGCAAAAATATGACATGACTGTGTTCATTTGAATACTGAGTTATGGATGCAGCCCTCATACCAGGCTATTTACGGAGTCTGGGAATGGCTGTGGTGAGGTTAAAGGAGAGAGGAGGGACACACACACACACACACACACACACACATATATAATGTAAAATACATTCACCTACACATTCGGAGACAGAAGACATGCATGAACACACATAACCACACACACACACACACACACACACACACACACACGCATTCATTTCTGACCACAAGATTAGCATTGGTAGTAAAAGATATACTGCTGTGTGCTAAATTATATTACCCCAAACATCTTCACTCATCAATTGCAGCAAGCAGGGGAGGGGGAAAAAAATGTCCCCATGTGCCCTCCACTGAGGTCAGACCCAACGGGTTGCAGAAAAAGGTGCCAGAGAAAAACCGCTGGAGCAAAATGGCCGACTGATTCATGACCAGCTGCTTTTGAATTATTAATCTTTCAATTTCCACCACATTAGAGAGCCCTCCATTATGGGTCCCTGCCTGTGTCACTGTATCCTCCATTAGGGCTCCTTTGCTAAGTCATAGCCACCTTCATTATGGGAGGTGAATGAGAGTCAGTGCCACTGGCTAATATGGGGGAAAATGGGGTGCATTATGTGACAAGGTGACACAGCAGGGATGGCAGATGATATTTTCAGAGGTTTTGTCTCAATGTGTTATGTCAAACATGATAAGAGGTGCCATTTTCAAGGCTGGACTGATAAATGAGTCATATAACTTATTTTCTGCTTTTAATGAAATGTACTCTGCTACTAAAATACTTCTTCTACTCAACTTACTTCCAAATCCACAAGGCATAAAGCCATTACAAGCAAACATTGATTGTTTGGGTGAAATATTATCTTTAACTACAGGAAAATATTTTTTGGTGACATGAATCTTTTACACCCTCACTGATTTCAGTTCTTTCAGTGTTAAACCACATCTACTGTTTCAAGACACGTCTCCTAGTCTGTTAGCTAATGGCATGCAGTCTGATTATTCGTCCAGAGCTTGGCATTCAGACTCTCATGTTTTAATGATCATCCCACAATGAAATATTGATCTCAATGGCATACGGATTGGTGTGGCTTGACGGTTAAACGCCGCTAAATTCAACCCTTTTCCCCGACTTCAAACCTCTATGAGCTGTTAGCGGAAAGCTGCGAGTTCTGAACTACAAAAGGCCCCCAAGAGAAGTGGAGAACGTGAGCGTCTGAGCATGTGAATCATTTAACAGTCCTATAGTGTCCTGTCATTTTTTCACTTTCTATATGGAGCTGCTCATTTATAAGCAATGGAGGGAAGAGATTTTCCTAATAACAGTTTTTAAATGCAACGTCCACATCGTTAATGCCCTCTTTAGTCCTTACGATTTCATACAGTCGCAGAATAGAGGACAGGTCACGGACATGTATGGAGCACCTTATACATGATATGCACATTATGCATATAATATGCATATGCACTGTATGAATAAAATGTTGGCTTCTTTTCAGAGTCCCAGCATGAATGGAGTGGACAGGTCACGCATGTGAAAGTGTTATTATGTTCACTCTGGTGTATTTGTAGGTGGCCTATTATGCATACACTTCATATGAATGAGATGCTGGTCTGCCTTTTCGTGGATTCACCCTGAGTTTCGGGCTGGACAAGTCAAGCATGCATGAATACGTTACCATGTGCTCTTAATGTATGTCTTCATCCCCCTCACTACTCTGCACTTCCTCCAGGGAAGCCAGCTTTTTTTTTCTTTTAAGCACACACAAGTGCAAACCAGTATGAACGTGTGCACACCCTGACAGACTACTCCATCACTCCCTTCTCCATCCCTCCATTCTCACACTCTCACACTTGAACCACTCCTTTTCTCCCTCAATCTGCTCCACTGTGCACCCCCTCCTTCCATCCCGCGCGTTAAATCCTTCCATATTCACACATTGTCGCTGCTGTGCTCAAGCAGGCACTCTGTGGTGCATCCTCCCCTGCTTGTCCCCAATACTTCCCTCCCCCTCTTCCTTCTTCTCTGCCTCTCTCCCCTCTCAACCTTTCTGTATTGACGCTTCAGAAGTGCCACAGCTTGTAGAGTCCACTGTGGCAGACGCAGCCAAAATGACAGCAGGCACTCCAGCCTCCCTTCCCTTCCTCCCTCGCCCCATCATCCATCCTTCCTTCATGCCACGCTCTCTTCGCCACCCCTCTATCCTTACACTCGGTCGGTGCCGTAGCTCCTGTAGTCCACTGCAGCGGAGACGGCCACTATGACAGCAGGCACTCCATATCCTGCCAGGTAGAAGTACTTAGTCCTGGAGTGTTCGCTCTCAAACACCTCTACCAGCATGATGTAGAGCTGCACCCCTTCCAGGAACATCCAGGTGAAGGCTGCCAAGAAGAAGAAATGGAGCAAGGCCGCGAAGACTGCACAGGCAATCTGGTGAGAGAAAGAAAAGACAGAGAGGATTTGAAAATACAGTAACACTGCACACAATAATGCTTAGGAAATATTTAATCTGGTGGACACTTGCACTGATGAGTTAGAAAGTGGAAAAAAATACACAAACACTGCAGGCGATAAGGGTATGAGTCAGAAAGTAATCATTTATCATACTCACATAAGGAAGGAAATGTGAGGGATTAAAAGTTGGGCTGCCAATATTTGAACAGACAGGCGAGGGAGAGGATAAGGCAAATAGAAATAGAGGGAACCTACAATAGTATACTATAACAGCAATTACAGGTGACAGAATGACTCAAAATCACTTCAAAATAGCAATATTAGTTGAGCCTCCTTCACACTTTACTCCGCGTCTACATCTACAAGTCATCTAAGAAGATAAGTGAGAAAATATAAGTGGCAAATTGGTGCTGCAGCCTCTGCTGATTGACCACAGAGGTAGCAAAGCACTTTCGAAAAGGGGCTGAGAAAGAAGGGAAGAAGGGTGGGGTAGTGGAGGGGTGTAAGGAGGGCGAACGACTTGGCAACACTTGAAAATACAATATGATTTTTGTCAATGCCAAGGATGAACAAAATGAGTGGAGCTGCCGCAAAAATGACTCAGCAGCTTGGTATGAAAGAGACAAAGCACACATAAAATTTGACACATTTTAGAGCCTGGAAAAAGCCAGCAGTAACATCAGTTTAGATACTGAATAGTCAGGACAAAATTTGAGTTTTTATGCCATTACTAGTGGACTACATAATCAAAATATGGTACAAGTTCTTCATTTAGTTTCTTGTGTGATAGCAATTATCAAATATCAAATAAAAATGATAACATTGGTACCCACCAGTGGTTATGCATTCACATTGAAAGTGAGTGAATGGATTTTAAATCACATTGTTAGTAGCCAGTGAATAGTGACGGATGAAAAGGATGTAAAAGAGTTAGAGAGGCAGATGATAAAATACTTAGAAAACCCTGTGAGAGAGTCTCCTGGATGTACAAAAAGAGAAAAACAGAGCAGCAAGGGATGAGCAGCAGGAAAATGAAAGAGGGGTATCAAACCTAAAACCGCATTAACAATTTAGGCAATAGGATGGGAAGAAAAGAGGGGTGCTTAAGAAAAGAAGGCGAGGAGAGAATGAGCAGTGAGATCTGGCCCGTCACGTTCATGGCAATGTTCTAATCTAAAGAGTCACTCCTAAATCATTGAATGGGAGAGCTAACAGACAGACTTTTATAATGGAGGGGTTTGCAGCGAGAGACAATTACCTAATGTCTGAGAGACAATGAGTTTAGGGGGCGAGGGAGTCACTCATTTCCATTTCTAATGATCGCACAGTGTAGCTTACACACACTAAGACACACACACACTCGCACACAGGTAAAAAAAGAAAAAAAGTGGCTGCTTATGCAAAGTCATTTAGTTTTCCTGCTGGAATTACTGGCTTAACCGGCTGCGAGCTAAGTGACGCTGAGGATGTTAATGGAGGTCACAAATAGTCACCAGTAATTAACAGGAGAGCGGCATGCACAAATACAGCACATATATACATACAAAGAAACATGATCCCTCCCACACAGGCACACGCAAACACACAAACGTCAGTGTCAAAACACATCCAATCAAATTTGTTTTGTCTCTTCATTTGCAATAAGAATGTTTTCTCATTGAACGCTCAGCGGGACACAAAGGCCCGAGGCTGCTCTGAGGCTTCTTGAATACTATGGAGGAGATAAAGGATACAGCCCTGAGCACGTCCTCCCCCACAGACATACACTTCGTAATGATTCGAACAGCTCACAGACAGAGAAAACATAGGCTACCTCGCACTAGGATGTCTACAATGTCCAAAACTGCGTTGTGTACATAGATAGAACAGTAACACTGTGATAGTACTTGCACACATCAAGGTTTCCTACAGTATATGCTGATTATATTTGGGTGACCTTGCCCACGGGAATTAAAGGAAAATGTCTCATCTCAGAATCTAAGCTGTACGATTTTTGTGTAAAAGCTCGCATCCAAGTGAGGTTTAAAGTCCTAATCCATGATTGGCGTATTGAATGCGGACCATATGGATTATACAGCATGGGCTGTGATTGGGATGCAGACCATGTGGAGCCTGATGGTTGAGCCAAAACTTCACTGTACATCATTAAGGATGGAGCTTGATATCGGTCGGTTCGTTGATATGTAAAAATTGCTTCACAAATTGCAGCTCGATGACTTTAAAAACCCTCCACACTCTCTAACTTGGCTAACAAACTTACACCTCAAGCTGTTAGCTAACAAATGGGTTTGTTTGGTCATTAGAGAGGTCAAGGAGGTCTTTTTTCCATATAGCTGTAGATGTTGTTATTATTCGTCCTCTTCTTTAGTTGTGAGTCACAAATAGCTGAGCACATTTCCAGACGAGCGGTGGAGGTCATGCATCATTAACTGTAATAGAAAGTCCCAAACTGGTAATGTTTGGGTAGTGGGAGTGAAAAACAGAAAGCCCTATTTAGCCCTATTTGCACAAGCCTCAACGGCTACAGAGAGTAGCATCAGTGTTAGAATCACACTGAACAACATTTCAACCATCTAGAGTCCACTTGAGCCAGTCAACCTGCTACTCTAAAGAAGGCATCACTGATGTTAGCAGGGAGGTTTGGCCATCACTAATGCTATGGCCACAGGGGTGTAGAGCATGCTGCATTCGTGGACAATTTATACTTAAATGCATCTCTGAAGCATAGGGATCATTGTACAATACAGTATGTTACTTGACATCTTGATGCACACAATGACATATAGCCAATTCAGACTGACACAGAATTAACCCCACGGTTGTTCTGAATGTCAACATGCATTAGTTGACCTGACCTGACCCTGCTCATGAGCCGTGTACAACACAGTACAGTATATAGTAATTCTCAGGTTTATGTGTTAAGTGTTTCTATACTAACAATTGAATTCATGTGAAATTTCTATGAACTTATAAGTATACTATGATATAAACCTGTATATTACATGTTGGCAGCATCTGCGTCGCAAACATAAATTCTGCTCTTCTCAATCTCAGAGATACATGATTGATTGCATAGCATCAACTTTTTATAAGAGCAAATAAAGAAAATAAGTGACACCACGTTGCCTGCACTTTCATGATCAATATCCAGAGTAAGTATTGCAACATCACAAAAGGAACGAGAGTCTGCAATTCTGTTACCCACACAGGCCTGGATTTATACAAGGTAATTCTACAGTTTAGCAGTGATGTGTGCACACTTGGGTCTTGAAACTACCTGACAGCACTCTGATAGGAATGGCCAAATGCAGGTTGAGCCCATATTCACTATCCTGTCTCATATGGGCTTTATTTGAGAAAGTTGTATTGTTTTACAAACATCCTCCTCACAACCAACAGGATTCCCTGACAAAAGAGATAGACTGCAGCTACTGTAGCCTGAGGGGGGATATGACTAACAAAAGCAACTGAACACTGAAGCACAGCACAAACATCAGGTAAGCTAAAACAAAGCGAATACATAAGCTTTAATACATTTTAGCCAATAAGCAAGTCTGTGTAATATGCACTTTTTGCATTGTAAATCATTCCTGTGGCAACTGGGAACAGACCAAATAGCAGGCACATTTGTTTTTTAGGTTAATTTGCCATTCAAGAAGTATAACAACCTAACTGTGCTAGTAGCCTAATGTTAGAGCAATGTTTTGGTCTCCTTTTCTGCCTTGGTTGGCAATCCTTTCTGAATTAGCCACAAACTGTAATACAATTAATCTGAAGAAGGTTGTAGCGCTCAGTATAGTAAGGATGCCATGGAAAACTGAGCATTTGCAGTACAAACAATGTCAGTGAACTCTGTTTCTGCTTATTTTTCCTTTCACAATTTACGAGCAAAAAGTTGCATAATCCAGGCTGGTTTGAATACACAAATATGGTTTGTTTAACAGCCTTCCAGAGAAATTTCTGTTTTTGATTTATTCTGGGAACGCTGCATGTACCAAATTCTTATTCACGTAGCAGCAATGTGGTCAACCACTGACAGCAAGTTAGTAAACATTTCACAGTTTACTCTGCCAACAATGCAGTACGATCAGTGGCATTGGTCAGTGGACAGTTATGCCAAGCCTGCGCCAACACAGCGTGAATAAGAAAATTTGGAAACGTTGCCTGTGTGCAAAATATTTGTTTTTATTTATCTATTTCATCTCCTCTAATAATGATGGACTGTCCACAGCTTATACTCAAAAGAATATGCATGCACACATGCTCTATATTGTACACACACACACGAAGATAATTCCACCCATCTCACCGGCTGATCGGCCCTGTTGATCCCAACCAGGAACAATGACTCAGCGATGAAGAGGCTGATGCAGAGGTTCTTATGGATGGTGTTGCGGTCACTCTGCAGCCCGCGGAAGAAGCAAAAGGTGAAGATGCAGATAAGCAGGCAAACCAGCGACAACAGGATCCCCACCCATGTGATGACGTCCAGGAGCAGGTCGTGCATGCTGTCTGCTTTCTGTGGGAAGTGCAAGAAAAGAGAGAGACATGCTTGAGTGGATTATTTAATAGCCACTTACAGCTACTATATTTAGCTTTGTTTAGCCTCGGTTTGCTAAAAACATACATGAGTCATACTGTTGTAACATGAAACATACTGTAGGAACAGACACACACTCCCCCTCCCCTGACTGATGTGAGTCTGGCTGTGTGTCGCTGAGCGTTCAGGGCCACAGCGTTACGCTGCGTTGCACAGGTGTGCTGGCTCTATCCATCAGTGTCCTGCAACCTGGCAGGCAGAGCAATGTTCAACATAGCACTGCTGTGATGGATCTACTGCTCAAACCCTCACACTGTGTTCACAAAGGGGCTGCCAAGCTAGCTCTGACCATGACCCCTTTAGAAGTAACACACATCCTCTGGCCCAGAGGGAGAGACTGGGTGTCACACAATATCCAGAGTTACAAGAGCCGATTTGTGAGAAGGAAGTTGGTCTTAACGTAACAAAAGAAGGAGACAAAAAGTACTTATCCCACACGCAGCGGGACAATAAGGTTTTTATCCACCGCCCACAGTGGCTCATGGATACCGAAATAAATGAGCCACTTTCACTTTTTGATCAGTCAAATATAATTTTTATAATAAAATAGGACCAGCAGCTTTTGACTCTGATGTAAGTTTCTATAGTAAATTAAAAAGCATCTGTTTTGGTAATCCAGAACGCCATAGACTGAATGTTTGAAGTGCATATTTTTTGTCAACCCAATGTATCCGGCTTGACGAATCAATTGTAAAATTTCTCCTGCCAAGTATGATTACTCAGTGCTGGAGAGTTATAATCCATTTTCCAGATGTTGTGGTCTCCTTCTCTTCCTTCCTTCCTTCCCCTTTTTTAGAATCTGTTGACCAGCCTTGCCAGCCACTGCTAATCAAATGATGAACAACTGACCCTTTGATCATGCCCATCCTCCCCTGGCAGGCGCCGCAGAATAAACGCCTACCTTGACCTCCACGTGGGCCATGAGCACTGCAAAGCTGGTGAGGTGTGTGCAGGAGCAGCTGGTGTGTGTGCGATTGGTGGCCAGCAGACGACAGTCCTGTGTAGACCAGAATCCCGTCATGGTGCGCTTGGAGTAGCTCCAGAATGAACAGTTGGGATTGAAGTTCTCTTCCGAATGCTAGGGGCAAGGGAGGAGGAGGAGGAAGAGACAGAGAGAGTGAGAGAGAGAAACCAAGACCGAGAGGAAGAAATTGAGAGAGAGAGGGACAAAAAGGAGGAGGGTTGGGGGAGCAGGAAGACGGAAAACAGATACTTAGTCATGGGGAGGTGGGAGGTAGAAACATGGAGTGGCAGGAGAGCCAAAAAAAAAGTGAGAAAAATGGTGGGAGGAATTGGTGGAGAAAGGGATGGAGAGGAAGAAACACAGAGAGGGAGTCAAGCACACACAACAACAAAACAACAAACAGAAGGGACAGAATGTGAGAGTGCAGCAACAAATAAACATGGAGCCATGGCAGGAGGTGACAGTGCTGTGTCCGTGCTTGTTGTGTGAGATGCTAGAGTGTAGGAGCTGCTTGTGTTGTGTAAACTGATGAAGCCGTGTGTGTTGGGTTTGTAAAGTTACAGTACTCTCAAAATGAGCAAGTGAAACAGTGGGGATCTTTTTGCTGCCAACAAGCTGGATCACCAACTGGATCAGCATTTGAGTGAGCGACACAACATAAAAGTGTTGCATTGAGCACCACGATTCATACAGTGTGAAGCAATGTGGGATTATACCCTAATTCAGTTTGCAATTATTGTTAATACCAGAGTTGTTCTTACGTCATCTGGGTAAAGTCAGCGTCAATCGAATCGCGTCTTGTCAAAGCAATTCACGAGTCTTGATGAGCAAATTGCAAGGCAGTTGCAAGACTTTCAGATCTCTAAACAATGACCATACATGACGTAGCATTTTAACATTTTCTTTTCAAAGCTGTGTTAATGAATTTTTATACGTAACCATGACCAAAACCTTTCAACGCCTAGGCATAAAAATTAAATATTATAAGCTGTATGGCTACGTCTGTCCCGGTTTTATTTTTACCAGGTCAAAACATGAGACTTGATTATGTTTGCTTTTAAGCCTTAGGTTCAGTTAAGTCTCTAGGAAGTCAAGTCTCAAGTCCTCATTTTTGTGAGTCTGACAGTCTCAAGTCGTAAGTCTACAGCTCTGTTTTTTTATTTTTTTATAAACTGTTGCTATTAGTTATCTGTTATTCTATAGTTTCTTATTGTCAACAAAATCCCATGAAAAGACCAAAACCAAAAAAAATTGCATTAGTCTATTTCTCAATACTTTCCAACTTCCCCAGCCTGCCTGTGGCACTCAGGCCCAAGCCCAGTCGTTCCTAATGAAGATGAAAACGAGTCACAAATATATAGTTTCCTTTTTGAAAAAGGCAAAATCATTTCCGTAAGAAGCAGGACACTGTAGATTTTAGCAAACATTACTCAAACAGGAGTAAATAGCGCATTGGCTTGGAACTATTTTCAGCTGTGGATTAACACACATTTGGTGCTCTAGTAAGTATTTATAGTACCAGAACAGGATATGTGAAATGGAATCAAAATAAACTACGTGTTCATTCTAGTGAAGGAACCAGTGCAACAGTGTAGCTCATTTATGTGGGTCTTCTTTATGTGGGTCTCCTTGTTGGTTTTGGTCTTTTAATGGGATTTGTTGATATAAGAAAAGTATAGAATATCACCAGACTTATCCTTTAACCTCTATTTCTGTCCCATTATCTCACAGCAAGTTGTTCTTTTATTTTTTTTGCAGAAAGTCATAACCTTGCACCTTTCTTACCTGTAGGTGTTTGACAGTGAAGACCACTGGCTCAGACAGGTACACCTTATTGCTCTCCTTGTTAATGGATGCTGTGATGACCGGGGAGTTGACGATAACGGAGTAATTAGGGTAGACGGCCTCGCTGCTCAGTCTCACGCTTGCATTCTCTGTGGACAGGTAGGAACCCAAGTTCCTGTACAGGACAAAGGCCATCCTGATCTCACCTGTAAGAAGACACACAGGAACATGGAGGAGGCGCGCTTGATAATTGTTGGCTTAAACCATGATGACAGAAATAGACGGTGGATGTGAGAAAGAGCGAAAGAATTCAAGTGGGAAAAAAAAAAACAAGTGGGTTAGACAGAGAGAAAGAGAAAGAGAGAGGGGTCGTAGACCTCATAGTGAGAGGAAGAGAGAACGTGAGATTTCTCTTCTACCGTTTCTGCCGTGCTGTTTGAGAGTGCTGGCTGACAGCTGGATGGAGTTTCCATGTAGTTCTGACTGAGGGAATGTCAGGTCTGCTAGGTTCCCATCCGTGCTCAGCCTGGCCACTTCCAACTCTGTAACACACACAAACACACACACATCCAAATGTCAAGTCATAGCAAAGCACATTACATCAGGTTTGTTTTGCAGCCTCTTGTAATAACCATGTTTTCTCACTAAGTGCTTCACAGCAGAGCACAGGCATGAATCCTGAAGCAGTTTCTAGCTTCTTCTAAACAAAGAAATAAAAAAAGCTGACATGCATCAAAGTGAAATAACTTGGATTTTTATACTAAAAAAGGCAACGATGTCTCCAGGCAACTGGTCCAACACATCGAGGTAGATAATCCAGCCTCTCTCTTGTATTGTGGGAATCTAATTTCACCATCCAGGTTCGTTAACACATTCCTGATTACGGCCATGTAATGTATTAGATAAAGGCTCTAATTAAGAACTAATTATACCTTTGG
This sequence comes from Oplegnathus fasciatus, assembly GCA_003416845.1. NCBI lineage: Eukaryota > Metazoa > Chordata > Actinopteri > Centrarchiformes > Oplegnathidae > Oplegnathus > Oplegnathus fasciatus. The sequence continues at coordinate 503,356 of NTHP01000125.1, read as the reverse complement.
TGTATTGCTATCTTGTGCTTCTGAGTGATTTGGTGATTTAGACACTGCTTTCATGGTGAAAGCAGCTCTCTGATCATATAAACAACACAAGGACACGCTCGGATGGAAATGAGAGTGGAAAAGGAGGTGGAGTGGGAGAAGAGGGTGAAAGGAAAGGAAGTTGAGGAGGTCAGGGAGAAGTGCTGGAAAGAGGTAAAAAAAACAAAGAGGGCAGTCGGAGGAGCAGAATGGATGGGAAATGCGGAAACGAGCAGATATGTTGAGAGGAGAGGACTAGAGTGGCAATAGGTGGAGAGAAGACTATGTTCTCTCACAGAGTACAAAAGATAGGGCACAAAGGCAAAAGATAGTAAGGTCTGGGAGAGAGGAAATGGAGGCAGAGTGAGGCAGGCAGACATAAACACAGACACTGATATGCAAATACTGGCAGAAAGAAAGAGAAACACTGGTTAAGTGTTCCTCACTTGCCAAACTAAACATTCAAGCTATGTACACACAAACACACACACGCACATATATGTACACACACACATCCACACCCACACACAGCGGCGGGGTATCAAAACACGCTGAGTCTAATCTAATTAAAGCATCCTTGTCATGACAATCCTCCTCCTAAGAAACACACTTGTTCATTATCGTTATCACACACGCACGCTGTTACCGCTGTGTTATCCCTTCAAATCACTGTTTTGGTTCTAATAATAACACTATTTATTCATCTGCCTAATGCTGCGCCGCATAGTCACACACACACACGCACACACACACACACACACACACACACACACACACACACACAATCTAACACAATAATATCACCTACAGTAGCTGCAATGGCTTCTTTAAAATGCGTCATTCAAATAATTTATTCCTGTCGCTCACTCTCCTCTGACAGACTTAAAAAGTGCAGTGAGGGAGAGGGGAAGAGGGAGGAGATGGAGAGAGAGGGAAGTGAGGATGGGAGAAGAGACAGAGAGATGAGAGGCGGTATCGGGCCGGTTATGAATAAAGGGAAGAGATAATCACGGTGGATCTGCCCACTGGATTAGCTGGGAGGGAAGATTAACGGCACAAAAAGGAGAAGGATGCGGAGACAAAATTTTCCACAAAAAGATGATTTCCTGTTTTAAGTTCTTCAGAGATGTGGTAGCCTACATCTCGATGGCTGTTTATGTAACCATATTTATGTGGTGCGTTCAGGAGGAATAAAATTGGAGGAGATACGAGGCCTGAAATTACGTAAGGTGAAATTGTGTAGGATGGCAGTTGTTGGGAATGAACTGTTGAACTCAAGTGAGAACTAGACAAAGTCATGTTGTGCGGACGGACTTTGTGGAATCTGCCTCCACTGTCTGTCTGTGAAATGTAATAATGTTATCGCCACGCCATGTGACTTAGATAGCTGTGATTTCATTGCTTACTGATGTGGAAGTGAGCAAAAAAAACCCTCAGAGCATAATTTGACATTCCACCACAACCATCACCCTCGAGCATACACTCATCCAGTCTTCCTCTTCATCACCCTCTGTTTCCTCTCTTCTCCTGCTCCTCCTCCATGACTTTTCATCTCTGACTGAATAACATACATAAGCCCAGCGAATCCATAATGGGGAGATGATGTGTAGGAAATTTTGAAATATCAAATCAAAAGGGGAGTAAACAGGAGGATAATCAAGGGAAACATAAGTGAGTGCAACTCGCTGGTCGGGGCGCAGATGAAACGATGGCTCACAGATATATCATCATCTAAAGGCATGAAAAGCAAAGAGGGTTTTTGCTCTCCAGCATTTCTGCCTTATTCCGTGGCCCAATGATGAGAGGATCAGTGAGAGAAGATGAGAGGAGATGATGGAAGGAAGGGAAAGAGAAAGGAGAGGGGAGTGATGTGCACGACGCCATAATAACTAGCTTTGTTCTGCTTTGTCAATGCCGCCTACAAGTGGAGGGAAGAAAATATGGGGGAAAATAAATAAATAAAAATTATTGTCTCTGGCAAACTATTCATCCCTGCCTTAGAAGCCTCAAGGCCGGCTTTTTTTCCTGCATTTTGTTAGATGAGGATGGGTCTCTGTGGATTTGACCCTTCAAAGCCTCTCACGCAACAACCTGGACCTCTTCATCATGACCTCTTTTTGACAGCTTTACAAGCCCACTCTACATACATAATACAGTATGTTTGTCTATTGTACATATTTTTCAGGGTTTTGTGAATGCTACAAAAGTGTTGATTTTTTTTTTTTTTTTATCAAATAGTTGATCATCTCTGGCAAATGCAACAACAGCTATATATTTATTAGCTCTGCATAGAGTTATGAATTCTTTTCTTTTCTTTTGGTTGCTTCTATACGGATGCTAATGGGACCAGACAGATATTAAGGTATACATTATTATATATTACATTTTTTATAATAAGGTTATACTCTTTATGATACAATTCTTTTGTGCTCTTGCTGGCCAGCTTTGGCTACAAGTTGCACACATGCTGCTGTGCAAAATAAACAGCAAACATTGTCACATCGTTGATAATCAAAATGAGCTACTTCACTTGTTTTATACAGTTTGATTATGATTTTAGACTGAGATACATGAAAATAACATGGTTATATTTGACATCCCTTTAATGTTTATTATGGGACAACAGATTTCTGTTCTGTTTCTGTTGTGTCTATTCACGCACACAAATTATTAATTTGACAGAGTGGTTTAAAAAATACGTATCTCACATAAAATCTAGTGTCAGCCATATGAAACTAGAGTGCGACATCGTTTACGTTGTGATATCATCAATGTCAACATCATTTTTTAGAACCCCGTAATATAACAAACATACGAACACATACTGTAATGCTGTATACAGTATTATAGTCATGTTTAATATATTTATTTAATATGAAATATCTTTACCAAGGTATCGTTGGCTACCTGTCCAGCAAGTTAATGTCAACTCTGCTATTTCACATTCCTCCTTGTAGAATATTACTGTAACTATATTCCTGTATAGTTTGTCAACCAGTCATATGTCTGGTCCTGGTGCTGTTCAGTTCAGCTCAGATCCACGTGCACAAACTTCAAACTAATTTTGCATATGATTCTCTCTTAACCGTCTAAGCAATGAATCAATAGCATGATTCTGCCCTACTTCCATTCATGTCTACTCGTGTCCATCTGCATGTACAGAACGTGTGTGTGTGTGTGTGTGTAATTACACACATGAAGGATGATGTTATTTTTTGATGCACTTTGAAGTTAGATAGTATACTTTGTTTCTCCTTTGTATAATAAAACATATATCTGAGGCGGTGGGATCAGTAATGCTAGCTGTCAGCGTTGCCTCTTACTATGATATTACATCATATTCTTAGATCTTTAGCAGGCTGAGCTGGTTTACGTTGTTATAAGACGTGTAACAGAAAAAAAGCTGTGAAATCTGTGAAATCTAAGAACCACATTTCTGCCAAAATAAAGGCATGTTCTAGAAATTCTTCCCTCTGTTGCATTGTATTCAGGTAAAGTCAACAAACCGTAAAAATGCTTTTGCTCCAGCCATGCCACTCTTATAATTCAACACCTAAGACACCACCAGTGCAGCCACAGCCTTCAACACTTGGCAACTATGAGCAAATGGAGGTTAAGTGCCTTGCTTTAGGGCATCTCAACAGGTTCCTTGACAGTTGCACGGTCGTACTGAGTTTTGAGGACGGGAAGCAACCCAAAAAAACTGTACTTACGGATGTTGTCAGTGGTCTCCTGCACAGTGTCGGTCTTGAGGAGGTTGTCAGCTAACATAAAAGCCCCAGTCTCCACAGTGTCGAGGAGCAGAGTGGCCGAGTGCAGCTGCTCGCTGGTGGGCAGCTCTCTCCACGCCGTCTGGGCTCGTGGCTGCAGCAAATTATTCACAGTCTCCACCATAGCCTGGGGCAGCAGCGGAAACACAGAGGTCACATGGAGGAAACCAATGCTAACACTTTTATCACTTCCAGTCAATGATGCTAATGTGAAAATTAATGCTAATCAATTCACAGTGCAAATAACACTGCTACATCATAACTACTGAAGACAGCAGTCAGTGGGATGCAACAGTGAGAATGCGGTGGCTTTCCATTTATCATGTTGATAAATCAGGACAACAAAAAAATGTTAGCGATGCAAATGTGGCATTCCCATGCAGACATAACGAAGGCAAAAACACAGAAGCTGTTCAACATAAAGTACATTTCCAAAGTTCCACACTTTTTAATGTTAATTACCACCTTTTTTTCTCTTCATAAAAGCATGTTGTGATAGAAAATCCATCACAGATGTTCTGAAAATCAAGCTAAGCTAATTAGCTGATTGCAATCACCATGTGTCTACACCCCCAAACCTGGTTAAAAATATATTTTTTTTAAGCAACAGTCTTATCTTTGAGTTGGAAAACTTGTGCTTGAGGGTCTGAGAAGAAATTAGAGTTTTATCAGATAATGTCTGCTGGGTCATATCCAGCCGTGCTGAACAGTTTTGAATCCAAAAATATTAGCAAACGGACAAGAGTTGGCTCGCACAGATGAAATGTTCTCTGTGAAACAATACTTATTTTGTCTGTGGCTCGCATTCCCTTATACTCTTAAGAATTCGCCTCCTCATTTTCAGACATGAGCACCACACATACGCAGACACACACACATCTTTAAAAGACCCTGGGAGAGATAAAGAAACAGAGAGAAAAGAGAGCCAGTGGAGAGAAGAGGAGAAGAAGGGGAGAGCCATGGGAGAGCGATAAAACAGTCCAGTGAGTCCATGGTGACAGGCGTCCGCTGGGAACAAGGGAGGCGGAAAAGCGAATACAGGTGCTATCAAACACACACATCTCACACACTCCCGTCTGTCTCTTTATTTTCTCTTTCTCTTGCTCTGACTGTAAATCGTGAACGCATTCCCGTCCCTCGCATATCTCTCGCACTTTCAATGAGTCTCCCTCTTGAGGAAGGTGAATGGGAAAGTGGAAAAAGGAACCCAGGTGCCATTATACAACCAAAGGGGGGTCTCCAGTGGGGAATTGCCAGGGCAGGAAGGAAGAGTGAGAGACATCAGTTTATTGGCATTCACACATCAAGCATTTGACATCCTCCCTGCCCCTTTCACTCAGGGTTAGGGTGAAGTGCGAGACTAGGAGGGAAGACAGCAACAGCGATTGTCGAGAGTAAAGAGTGTGTTTTTGTGTGTGCGTGCAGTGGGTAGGGAAATCATCCTCGATAGAGAAACACTGTAGATGATGACTCATATGAGTGTTGATGGCATGTGCTACAAAACGTGCAGTTGGCCTCTGGAATTAGAACTAATCCTACCTGTTTATTTTGGGGGTGTGATAACCAGATGTAGATACAGTATATCACACACATGAAATGGGTGCTTAGCCAACAAGCTAATATGATAATATGATGTCCTCTTTTAGCGCTAGCAGCTAATTAGCTGGGACGCATATCGGATGAGCTTGGGAGGGCTACATGTAAACAAAAACTAATTAATCCACTGCTTCAGCAAACAACCAGAATAAGCAGGAGTGGATATGAGGCACACACAAGCAGACACATGCACCAGCAAATCTGTTTCCATCTCAATCGTTTCATTGACTGCGACAGAAGACTATGAGCTTCAATACGCCTTTAAAGGAAAATCCTGGTTTATTACAACTTGGGTGGTGTTTTTGCAGTTTTGCCCATCATTTCACAAAGGTGAGGACATTTGGGAACACAACGACAAGTCAGACGGAGCACGAAACGCGTGATCAGACAATCAGACTGGTTGCAATCATTTCAGACATTTTTCAAGCAAAGATGCCAAACACTTAAATGTGATTCTGCTTTTCTTTGTCTTGTATGATAGCAAAGTGAATATCTTTGTGTTTTTGACTGTTGGCCGGACAAACAAATAATTGGCAGAACACTGTCAACAGTTTTATAATGAATAATCATTTAAAACATGCATCAAGGAAAAAATGTGAACATTGACTAATTCTAACTGCTGGTTTGTATCATTATAAATTGCATATCTTTGGGTTGTTGAATATTGGTCAGATAAAACAAGCATCTCCTTGTGCTCTTTGAAATGCAGTGCAAACTGGGGATTTTTTACACTATTTTCTGACATTTTAGGCAAATAAATAATCGGAAAAATCAACAGATTAAACGATAATGAAAATAATAATTCATTGAAGACCTAAAACAAGTCAACAATTTATCCAGATTATCTGAACCGCTTCATTTGGAGGAAAAACTGAAAGTGAGCATACCCAAAACTTTGGTAATAATCCCACATTGCACCGGAAAACTGTGTGCACGCACTGTAAGAAGAGTAAATCAAAAGTTGAACCAGGAAATCAGTCTGTAAAGTGTGAGGGATGTCTTGTACCAAGCAGACAATAGGGTAATAATTTTATGATTTGACTTTGTTATCTCCTCCAAATGGCTTTGTCTAATCTGGGGATTTGTTTAAAACCTGTACGATCGTCTGACTGCTTGTGTTTGGACATTTGCAACGTTGCCATGTTCCCAAATCTCTGAAATTAACTTGGTGAGTACAATTATTACAGACAGGAGTGAAACTACAAAAATAGGACCCCAAGTTGTATGAAACCAGAATTTTCTGTTAACTATTTGAATTGTGGAAATAATCCTTTTTCTGTGGTCCTAGTGCTGTATTGTATGAATGAGTCCATATGCACTGACATATACATGCCATACATTCAATGTGGCGGTGCATGTGTTTAATGTGCAGGTATGTGTGTTTGCATAGTGTGAGTGTTGGCATTGAAATGTGCGGTGTGTGTGTTTGAGGGTGTGCACAAGGGGCTGGGAGAAGCGTTGCAGTGCATCATTCTGCTCCACTTGCTTTACAGTAGCAGTCCAGGCGGCAGAGAGACGGAGGAGAGGATGCTCTGTATGCTCAGATATGACAGCAGTGGCACTGCTTTCCACTCGCTCACGCTGGTGGTGCTGCTCCCAAGCGCTCACTTTGATGTGTTTCAGATAACCCCCCTTTTCTACTCTCATTAAACTTTTCATTGCTTTTTATTGAACTTTTGATTATCTTGCATTTTCAATTTCATATAATTTTTTCATTGAAATTTAATTCGCTGGCGCCGAGATTGCATCTGTAGAGGAGAGAGATAGGTAAGGAGAAGAAGGGGTGTGATTTCCTTGAGGTCCAGACATCTCCACATCAGAAACTCAAAGATGGAATATACGCGCTTGGGTGCGTGTGGGTGTTTGTGTGCGTGTGTGTGTGGGTGTGCCTGTAAGCTCTGGTGCCGTTGGTGACATTTCTATCAGCACAAGTATAAGGACTTGAGGGCTAAAATGGAGACAGGTTTTTTTAGGGGTCTTCAAAGAGGGGAGAAACTCTGCAGAGACAGATAAGGTTGTCGTTTGTGTGCGTGCGTGTGTGTGTCTATGTGTGACTATGTATTACAGGGTAGACACGCGCATGTGTGCGCACGTACACACAGCATGCACACACCCACACACATACACACACCAGTAAATGGGGCAGAAGTGAAATGCTTTGAAGCGTTGGGGTAATCCAGCGTAAACAGCAGCGGCAAGACAGACTAGAGCTGGGCTGTTCTACTACTCCCAGCTACACAAGGGGAACACGGGCACACGCACGAGCACATGTGCATGGACGTACAGTATGTGTACACTCACGCACAGTAGGACATACTTTGTAAAATGACGGAGTTGGGATGTTAGGAGTATGGAGAGGGGTGAGAGGAGAGGAAAGAATGGATTTTTTTTTTCTTTTACTCGCTTGGCTGAGCACTGAGAAAGTGCATGTTTTGAAAATGTTTTCATCAGAGAAGCAGGCTTATCTGTCAGTTGTTGTTGGAGTTTGTCTTCCCTGACAGGATGAGTTTGCAGCTAAATCAGGCTTTAAATTCACAGCATGCCGTGTTCTGACCCGCCATCCATAAATAGAGGGCAAATTAGACATTGTCATTGAGCATCACTGTCTCCTCACTGCCCCCTTTATTGTTTTTCTCTTTCTCTCACAATCCATTTCTGTTTCTGTGAATCTCTTCTCTTTCTCTGTTTAATTTCTGCCCCCTCCCATCTCCCCCCCTCCCTCTCTCTTTCTCAGTCTACCTTGTAGACTCTACCTCCCTCCATCAATCCACCCTACAGCATCAAAGCCTCTCCACACCACCAACTTCATCATGAATAAATTGCCAATTTAGTATACATGAAACGAGTCCCCAGTTCCCCAAACGAAGTGAGAGAGGAGGAGGGATGAAGTGTGAGCTGGAGAGAGAGAGAGAGAGAGAGAGAGAGAGAGAGAGAGAGAAGAGAGAGAGAGAATTCAATTATTTTTTGTCTCTATTAAGAACCCAAACCTCCTGCCCACTCTCCTCACTTGGCAATTAGTGCTGTAGATAATTAACGAGGAGAGGGCAGCACCACGCCACATCCCTAATCACGCACATTTCTATCTGGCGGAGTAAGGGACTGTTGGTATAATTTTGTTTCACATTACTAAGGCTAATTATATAATCGATCACTCCCAGCCCCCTGCAGTACCCAAGGTGTGTGGTGGAACGTTTTGATTTTAACCTGTAACTGGCTGTCTGAAAGCAGCCACTCTTTGAAATGCAGCATTTATTGGATTAAGGAGACGCACCAAAATGTCGGACTGTCTTGATGTGATGGCATAAGATCATTGTTGAAAATATATTTATATATTTGTGGCGCGCGTGCGTGCGTGTGTGTGTGTCAGCTTGCATACAGTCCTAAGCCATGTTCTATGATGTGACATTGCTGACTGGTGCTGACGTTAAGACTTTTCAGGGGAGAGTGGAAAAAAGCCTGCATCAGGAGAAAAAGAGCTAGCCCATCAAGGGTGTGTGTGTGTGTGTGTCGGAGGAGGATGCAGAGAGAGAAAAAGAGAGGCTCTGCAGTCTATCTACAGCACATGGATGAGGAAGGTGGGGTCCTTTGATGTTCTGAATAGTTATTTTAGCTGACCAGAAACATGCCTATATGATGTTAGATTTTCTGTTCAAGGGGGTTGAGCCCATGGCGTCAACACGAACAAACATCAATACAAGCAGACCAACAAGGACGAAAAATAAGTTAATACTGAGCCACAAACACAAGCTGGTATTATTTTTAAGGCACTAAGGCCGTGACCAAGCAGTACGCAATAGAATATCCATCATACTCAGTTCTTTCTCTCTGATAAAGCAGCAGAGAGGGCATTTCATTGAATGGAGATGGATAGCGAGTCATTTGGTTCCAGGCAGGCCTGTTTACAATTCTGCAGACAGAACTGCAAAGTAGATGAGTTATTATTGATATTGATCATGGCCTCTTATCAGTACCATTGATTCTGAATGCAAAAAAAAAAAGAGAGAGAGAAATTGAAAACAAAAGAATGCCAGCGAACCCTTTGAGGAGACTAAAACTTTGTTAGCAGACACCAGTGGATGGTTACCGGTGATTCTGATGCACTTCAGGACCGGAATAGACATGTTAAGTGGCTGCCCTCCTCAAAGGGTTGGGATGCAAATCATAAGACAACTGCTGCAGCATAGAATTAGAATTCTACGTGGAGCGTTGTAATGTGTGATCACACGCACACAAGCTTTTGCGGATTACATGCTGTACGTGAAAAAGAAAAAAAATCACGTGAGACTATGGTGGACTATGGCAAAGTAATCAACAATACCAGGAGGCGGAAATACCTGTGTGAAAAACCTGCAGGACCTTTCTCGCTTCTGAAGCTGTAAATTCAAACAGTTCAGCTGTTAGCGATATAACACCTCTCAGTCATACACACACACACACACACACACACACTCAGGTACACAAAGGAAGTCACACCCACTTCATTCATTAACATTGTACAAAAAGACTTTGGTGCCTGAAATATATTGTTATTCTCCTCACTCGCATATATTTTCATTCCTTATCCCATAACTGTCTTTCCTGCCTCCTTTTTCTACTATTGCTTTCCCTTTTTTCTCCCAGATTGTTTTCACAATATCCTCTGTTCCTCCATTCCCTATTCTACCATCAAGTGAATTGATGGCATTAATTACTATGCCACTCATGCGTGATTGGTCATATTCGATTTCCTAACAAAAATTAGCATAATAAGCCGGCATATTACTCAATTAGGTATATATAATTGGGTCATTATTGAAATAAGGAGGAATGCTTTTCCTCTTCTGTGGGGGACTTTTTTTTCTACAAATTCAACCTTTAACAGACCATTTGGTCAACAGCAAAACACAGATTAATTGATTCCACTTACACATGCTCCACTATATATTCATTTCACATGTGCTGCTGAATTACTTAGAGAGAGGGAGCACAGGAGATGTAAAGAGTGTGATAGTGAGACAAAAAGAGGCAGGAAGGGAGAGGGAAAATAAAGCAGACCCTGTGACTCAGAAGCTAACGCTGAAAAAAAAAGGCAGTGACTGTATAAGAGGTGGCACCAGCTGTCAATCTGGCTGCTAAACCCCGCCCATCACTGTTGACCTCAGCAGGGACAATCAGGAAACAGTCCGCCATCCAGTCAGTCAGTCAATTAGCCAGCCAAGCCAGCAAGTCAGCCATTCCCCAGTGATTTAACTCACTTTAATTGAATGCCTACATGAACAAAGTACAGAACTAAATTCTTTCCTTGTCTACAGGGGTAGTAAAACAGATCCTTTGCATACTCAGGATCGAGTTTCCATTAATGTAATCCTGAAGTAAGCACTCAAGCTGGCTTGTCGACAGCATCTTCATAGCTCAAAGAATTGAAGTTCATTAAACAATGAGCTATGACGTAAAGCATGTCCCAGGCCTGTTTTCGTCTCAAGTACTGTATGTTTTAATGAGAATAACTCCCAGGGCGAGACAGTGTTTTATTAAATTTCGGTCCTGATCTGAAAAGAGTTGGGGAACCCTGCCAAAGACTAAAAGCAGTTATCTATCACCCATAATGTTGAGCAAAACTTGTTATGAAGACACACTCGCAGAAGAGGATAAAATAATGTCTAAAAGCAGCTATTTATCATCTGAAACTCTACAGAGTTATGTATGGTTCTTCATCAAACTCTGCACACAGAGACTTTTCTAACCCCTGAAGAATGTGTGTAAGACAAAAACACTAACTACTGACGCTATTCATCTTACTGTTAACTTGAAAGAGTCCCTCTATCTGTTCCCTTTTCTCTCCCTCATTCCTCTTTCTTGTAATTTACCTTGCATCCTTCCCCATACCAGTGCCTGCAAGAAAATCATTTATCTCACTCAATCACTCACTATACATTGACCTAAGAGTGGCTGGCTGCATTACCTTGGTGAGGCTGCGGGCAGCGCTGTCCTTGCCCCCAGGGGTGAGGTTCCTGAGCTGGACGTCCAGCAGTTCGACCAGTTGGGCCATGGCCCGCACCGTGGATGGCACATCGCCAGGACGCAGAAGCCCTTTGGTCTGCTCTGCCAGCTCCCTGGCCACAATCGCTGCTGTCTCGCCCGAACGGAGCTGGGAGCCAGACAGGGTGACGGGGGCGGAGAGAAGAATAAAGTGAAAGAATGAGAGAGATGGATGGAAGTA
>NTHP01000125.1:458742-491654 GCA_003416845.1 Oplegnathus fasciatus | reverse complement strand
AAAAGTCAGATGAGGTGAGAAGTGAAGGGAAAGTTGGGAGGAGGAGAGAAAGTTAGTGAGAGCGTGAAGAGGAGGAGGGAGAGGGAGGGAGAGAGAAGAGTACAGCAAAAGACAGATGGAAAATGAAAGGACAGGAGAGGAAGGGCAGAGAGGTAAAGGACAGATGGACAAGGATGGGATGGGGGAGCATAAAGAGGACAAGAGTGATTAGGTTGTTTGAAGGGGCGTGAGGAAGTCAGTGTTGTGTTTCCAGCGCCTTATAACTGTTATCATAAAATACATTTTCGAATGCTTTACAGAAACATATCCTACTTTAGCACCTCTGCTGCAATGCTGATTTAACAGGGACTACTTTTTTCCACGTTTGGTCTTAGAGAAAGAAAACCTGTAAAGCCTTGTGGCTCATGGGAGGACACACACAAAGCAATACAATGAAACTGTAGGAAATTATTATAGCTGGAGCAGCACTTTCCAGAATAAAAGTACCTTGAAGAATCAAACACAATGTTTTCTATGCAAAAGCAATGCCCTCTATACAAATTATGATGCATGTCAGCCTGTTATAATGATAGCACAGAGTGAGCGAATGACCTTATCAGACATTTACATTCCCCTACAGCTATATAAAATCGCTCAGATCTCAAACGCGAGTTAGGGTTAACAAATGAAGATGGATACATGGCCTAAATCTTGCCCTGTGGTCAGTGCGTCTTCATGCGTGAGAAATTGCTCCAGGACTATATCTATAACACTACCCTTAAACTAGGGCTCAGTGGGAGCTACAAGGGCCAGGAGCAGTATTCAGACTTACTTTCTGCATGATGTGGTTGACCCAGGGCGACGTACAGTTGCTGAGGTCGGGGCCTTGGGGATCCCAGTAGCCCAAATGGGCCACGCACACGTATGTGGCCACGCCTGCAAGACAAGCAAAGCAAACAGGGTAAGACAGCGCTGACATTCACCAGGAGACACGAAGACTCTCGAGGTGCCCAGGGTTCACTAAGCAGTTTGTGTGTGCAGGGTGTGTATGTGTGTGTGGATGGTAGTTGGAGGGGTAGAAGAATCATCCTTGTCACGTGAGCTAATTGATTAAAATAGGAGAATTTGTCCTAAGGCAGTGTGTTGTGAGAATTTATATTACTACTACACTACATTTCCAGAGGTAATTGTGTATGTTGTAATGTACATGTTTTACTTTGAAACCACTCCTATTACATGTCCACAATCCCTGTGAAAACCAAAGAATGGTTGAGCATTTTTCATTGCTGTAGGAAAATTTATCCCTCACCCTCACGTCCTCCCTATGCATTGCCACTTTTACATCTCGTGACTGCACGTGTTTTTTTGTGTTTGTGTATGTTTTGCAATGAAATCATTTATATGTCTATTTTCCTTTTAATCATTGAATTTATGAAGTCAAATCAATTTATTTATAGCCCATAATTCACAGAAATGTAATTGTTTTTAAAATAATCACTAATAATCATTTTTTATGTTCCCTGTATTGCACTTGGGTCAACATTCATTGTTTTTAAATGTGTTGTGTAAATATATTGACAGGACTACATTTAGTTACTGGAGACGGTCACACATTTCACTATAATTTTACCCTGTATTATTATATGTGACAAATAAATCTGAACCTGAGATAGTAGCTGGTTACTTTACAGAGTAAGGTTTCACATGCAAACACACATACAGCTAATAAAATGTGATGCACTGTTTGAATTACTAGCCAGCAGCATGTGGAGTACATGGACCAGCTAAAACATTAAAATACTTTTACAGGTTAAGATTGTGATCATAAAGGATGCTTTGTTCTGCTGTTTTTACTTTTCTATTTAATTGTGGTACTGATGCTTTTTAGAAAAGGATTTGAAAATGTTTCGACCTTTGCCAATGAAACAGCTCTAACATGGTTACAGGTGTTGTATTTCTACAACATTCTGCCAGTTTGAGTTTTGCAAAGAAGAAAATGCAGACTAAGAATGGAGGAGATAAAAAAGCACACACTCCAAATAATAACAACAAAGCTGACAAAGCTTTCACACATACTCCAGGAAACCATTCACTGGTCCTACCATGCCAATTCCTCTATACATTCTGCACCCATCTATGCAGCTTCCTTACCCAGTGTCCCTACAGGGCAAGGCTGCTTGGCTATCTGGCCTTGCTGTGTCCTGGGCCACGATATGTCAGCTGTCACCCTTGGACTGCAGAAGTCTTGGGGAGGCAGGGCAGGAGGCTGTGGGACTGCTGGAGGGACCTGCACTGGAGGGGAGCGTCCTCCAGCTTTCTGGTTGGTGTCGGGAATCTGGTTGGTGTCGGACGACGAGCCACCGGCAGGAAGGACAGGCTGGCGGACCGTGGTGGTGGTTCGATAACGCTGGCCCGGGGAGGTGGTGAGGAGAGGCCGCGGGGTGGTGTAGTAGGGAGGAGAACGAGTGGTGGTGGTGCGGCTGGTAGATGAAGAGGAGGAACCTCCACCTCCACCACCAACTGGACCTCCCCCTCCTCCTCCCCCTCCGCCTCCTCGGTTAGGAGGCAACATGGGTGGTGGGCGATAGTCTAAAGAGGAAAGAGAAAGAGAGAGGGTTTAAATTCACAAAAACGAGTCAGGACCCAAAATGACCGCAGTGCGGTTGTTTTTATGAGCTCGTCATACCAGGACAAGAGTTCAAAATGTTTTCCCAGGATGAAAAAGTAAGAACAACAGAGTTAAAAGAACTGTGATCAAGCAAACCGTCTGTGTCAGCACCAAGTGATGTCAGCAACGGCCTACAAGCATAAATAATATTATAGTGACAGACACTAATACATTCGCAGGCATTTATTTACACAGCTCTAAATAGCTTTGACAGGGAGTAGCTCATGTTTCTGATGACTTCCCAATGATAGCGTTTTATCTCTTGTCACTGTAGTCATATGCCAGATCTTCGTGGTTCTTTTTTTCTTTATCAGTTACTCCTAAGTTCAGGACATGTTTCCAAACAGTTACAGTAACAGAACAGCATAAATGTGTGTGCTGAAGTGGTGCAATAATTACAATGGCGTATAAATGCAAAATCGCCCAGCAAGACCAACAATTGGTTTGTCCTGCACATGTGCACAAGCTCTTTCCTAAGGGACCAGTACACAGCTGCCTATCCTGGCAGAAAAAAACATCTTTCGGTGTCATGCATGATTCATAACACCATGACATCACGAGCTGCAGAAAGGCCACTTAAATGCATATGACACACTCTTTTATTGTCAATATTTCATTGTAAAAGGCTCAATTATTCACACTGACCCTGTTCAGGGGACAGAAATAAAGAATGAATGGATGAAATGATGGCACGAGGGAGGAACAGAGCATGTGTTTGTGAAGTGTTACAAGGTCCTCATGTGAACATACTATATCAGTGTGTCTCACTCTATCTGCTAACCTCCCGTTGCTTTGTGACTGCACGCAGTACAAATCAATATCACAGGATCGAAAGTTGGGTAGAGGGAAATACTTATTTACAGTTTTCCCTCACCTTCCCTCTGAATTACTTTATCGGTCTCAAAACATTTGAAGGTCATTATGTGTAATACTGCATACAGGTGGAGCTGCATCTTTACTTAGAAACATTCTTTAACAAAGCATTGAACAGCTTTGTCTGCCACTGTGAATACGTTTATTATACAGCTGAGATTGCCTAAATGTATTTCTGAAAAAACATGTAAATTATACTCAAGACTATTTTTTAGGAATTTGTAATTACAGAAAACAAACAACCCACAACTTGTGTATTAAGTGTGAACCTGCAGAGGTTCCACATTATGTGATTTAGTTTGAATAGCTCCAGACTTAATAAACTATATACTTTTGCACCTGGTACTTCTAGATACTGACTGCTTATGCCAAATCAACACAGCACAGTAAATATACTTTGCTTGTAGGCCTATAAAGCCGAATACAACAGTGTTTTGACTTCATCTCCTTATTAAAAACCCATCGTATATGGATTTCCTAAAGTACACATAAAGGCAAACAGACATAAACACAGAGGACACTCTCCTAGATCACAAAACGACTCAAATATGAATTTCATGTTATGCCACTTTTACAAGAGGAATATATATTTCATAATTTCAGGTTCTGTGTTTAGCCGCCCAAATATTTCCCATACACAGGCAGAAAAACTAACAGTGACAGTGAAATACTCCAGAGTCCAGATGAAGCTGAACCTGGCTGAACTTGCCTAAAAAGATTTCCCATCTTCACGCCAACCAGCAACTATGAATGAGATTTCTTTATTTCTGAAGAGTGTGCAATATACCAACATCATGCTAAATGATTTCAGGGTAATGGAGTCCTTCAAACTCTCAAAAAATTCAGCTATCGCTTGCTGCCAGTTGGGGTAGCAAAAGTGTGAAGTTGCAGCTTTAGGTCTGCGGTGATGTTAAAATTCTCTATTCCATGATTTTCAGCAAAAATGGAAAGCACAGGCACTTGTGTTTCTCGGTCTAAGGGGTTGGTGTGCCTAAGGCCATAATATGTACTACATGCTGGTCATTGACATTGAAGGGTTATAGAGTCTGCCGTCTCTCAATGGGGCCGTATGTTCTGCTCAGGAAACGGGTGTGATTGCTTGAATTGAACCAGTACAGGCTGGCATAATTGGACACATTTATAACTGCAATGGGTTTCTGGTGTACTGTAATTCTCTTAGGGTGTAATCAAAGTCATCCACACGTGCTTGATCTGAAGGGACTAGATTTCCATTGGGTCTGATTTGGGGTGTGATGTGCACAAAATGAGTTTACTGCAGCGTTTTGGTAGATGTTGTCATCTCTTGATGTTTTTTTGTGGGGGTGGGGGGGTGAAGGGAGGATGTGCGTGTGGAGAAAGATGCGTGAAATGAGCGAGTGGACACTGCGGTGGTGGAAAGAGTGGGTGTTTGTGTTATTTGCTGTGAACCGAAGTTGTCCCTTCCTGTGGATTTCAAGTTTAATTAAAGACACCGCACTTCCATCTTTCTCTCTCTCCCTCCGTCTGTCTGTCTGGTTGACTGACAGCCATGTAACATCCCGCTCCTCCTGTACGTTCTGTTCTCTTCCTCCACAACTCAATGGAGTGTTTCCGTACCTAAACTGTGCTGCTCCCCGTTCCTGAATCACTGCCGCCCTGCCTCATGCATTCTCCACGGAACATTGCCATCAATCATGCGTAGCAGCAGTGGCCTAGGGACTAGCTGTCAATCTGCGAGTGTGTGTGTGTACTTACGAAACAGAGAGTGAGTGTGTGTCTGTGTGTGTGTGTCTATCTGCACTCAAACGGGAAGCTCCATTAGGGGCTCTGCCACAACAATAGAAGAGTAATGGTGTGTGTGTGTGTGTGTGCGTGTGTGTGTGTGTGTGTGTGTGTGTGTGTGTCTGAGGTTGATGTCTGCTGTCATTTGAGTACAGGGGGAGAAAACACAGGGGCTGGCAGCTTGAGGTGAGGTAACACAAGAGCCTGCAAGCATCACAGGCAAGGGGCCACAGCACTTCACTACCCATGCATCTCTATCTCTCTTCCTTCCTCTGCTGTTCTCTTGACATTTTCCCCTGATTTGATCGCTCACTCATAACTTTCTTTCACTTTCTGCCACACTTTTTTATTCTTTCTATTTCAATTTCTATATTTCCCAACACTCTCTTTCAAGCGCACTTGCCTGTGTCTTTATTTTGTCCTCCTTTGCTTTCTCTTTTGCAGCATTTGGATAAAGAAAAAAAAAAGATCTTGTATTGTGATGAATTCATCACCGACATCACTCAGGATGCTGTGAAAGATGCTGTAGGGAACCACAGGCACATGACATAACAGCTTCATGAAACATTTATAGAGAAAAAGGCTAGAGGTAGTACTCATGGGGACTGACATATCTCCCTGCGTATAAGCTTAGGAAGCCTTGAGTAAATGCGCTATGACAACTTCATGATGTCAGCTAACTTAAACGTTGTGCTGTTTGGCGAGACTGATAAAAAAGACTGGAAAAAAAAGCAGTCACAAAATCAGTTAAGATTTTTTCACTATGTGTATTCCCTGCATATGCATGTAGGTGACATATTTTGACAGATATGTGTTAGGAAAAACATCAGTTATCACATTACATGCCTTCGCGTACCAGTGGTTGTATGATAACATGGCTCTTCGACAGCCACATTCTTATGTAGAAATGTAAGAAATGCAATGTTGCTGCATTGGCTCTCAACCCTCAGGATAAAGTCCTATTAGCACTGGGCAATATGCTTGAAATCAATCACATGATATTAAATATAAAAATGTCAATATGTATGCAAAGTAGAAGCATAATTATACGCGCATCACATGTGGGTGCAAAGCTATTTGAAAATAGAATAAATTAAAGAATAGCCATGGGTGTGGTAACCATCTTGTAACATTTTGATATTTGAAGATCCCACGGGGATTGAAACATTGTTGATCTAAAATAAATGTGTGGTGTGGAGGTTGTACTGCATATGCATGCAAGATCATGTGTAAACTTTAATCAATTCATAAAGTAATTAATTAAAAAATGAAAAGATTATTGGTGAATTTAATGAACTGTCGCATTTGGCCATACTTTTCATATATGTAAATCAGAACCCTCAATAACTAATTTTTTCATCTTTTAATTACAATTTGCTCAGAATAATTTATTTTAACACTATTTTTGTAAAACTATAACACAATATGAGCATGTCATAATAATACAATGCCACTAATAGCTGATAAGCCCTAATTCTGTTCTATTCTGCTGGTCAAATTTCATCTGCTAAGGAAGGATGTGTGATACAATTGAAAGCTCCAGAACTACTAATGGACCCTGTGGTGAGAGTGTTTTTGCTGTTTACAACGTCAAGAATAAACTTTCAATTTCAGCTTTTTTAGCAAACATGGGTGAGAAGTCCCTTAAGTGGTCAGAAAATGGAAATTTGAACATCTAGTATCCCGTGACAACTGGTAAACTCCATCTGCTGAGGAAGATTGTTTGGTGTGATCAAAAGCTCCGGAGCAGCTGGAATGGTGAGATGGTTTTGTTGACTATTATATTCTATTCTGTTTGTTTTCCTGACCTGTAGCAAGCCAAGGGGAAGGTGAGACAATGGCAGGCTGGCAGTAAACTTGTTCCTGGAGTTGTCTATCTGTCACCACACTGGAGAGGCCATAGAGATGCTGTCAGTCACCCTGGGATGCTAGCACATGATCATCTGACATGCAGACAGACGTGTGTGTGTGTGTCTGTGTATGACTGTGTGTGGTGATGTTTTTCTGTGTGGGTAAGACTGCCTGTCTCCTCCTCTGCTCTGTTGCCGAGAATGCTCTTGTTGACTTCTCACTCGGTAAACAGAGGGATCGTAAATCCACAAAACAAAAGGTAGAAGGCAGAGAGGAGAGAGGAGAGGGAAAATGAACTTCCCCTGGCAAGTTTCCCACATTGTCAGAAAAGCGGCAGGCAGCGAGTGAGAGGGAGGATGAGTGAAACAGAAGCAAAGAGAAGAGGGATTTGAATTAAGACAGAAGTTTCACAGAACTGAGATGAAGTGTCTATTATGCTCGTACGGTCTTCTTAATATGCAAGATGATTACTTTCTTGCAGTTTCCTTAAAAGTTATTGCCTCGTTGCCTCTACACGCACGCACACGCACACACACACACACACACACACACACACACACACACACACACACATCATCATCATCCTGAACTGTAGGGAGGGGTGGATCCAGAGGGGTAACAGCAAAATGATAATCTGGAGGGCACAAAGCTTTCTAGGCTGGATAGCAGCACAGACATTGAACAGGGCTGCATACTGCGATAACGCACTGCCCCTATGGCTGGAGTGCAACACACACTCACTTACACAGACACTCACTTTTTGCCCAGTTGTGCACCAAGCAGCACACACACAGGCATGCAGATATACACACTTGAACAGAAATTTACTTTTCACTCACTTATGCGCAAAGCAATACACACACTCGCACGCACACAGAGCTCGTGGCGAGTGGCTCGAGCCTGCTGATAAGACAGAACGGAGCACTTCAAAGCAGTGATACTTGGAGATAGAAAACAACCTCAACTAATAGAGCCTCCCTCAAAATGGCTGCCAGGCACCACCACGTTGCACAGCTAATGTGTCACATGCAGACACATCACCGCTCGGCCCTGTTGGCTTACCAGTTGCATAATCATGTCATCCCTCTGCTGAGGTTGGAGACACCTGCAGCAACTTTCCCAATTACATGCTTCTTTCTTAAACAGGGGAAGTTCCCTTGTTCAAAGCAAAAAGCTAATGGGACAGAGCAATTTTTTTTTATTTTCTTGTTTTTCTGTTTAATAATGGAGGGAATCATCAGCATATTCCTTTAAAGTTCAGATTGTTGCCTCTTCTCTTCCAGACATGCAGTGAATTTGTCAATGCTGTGAGGACAACAGGCATGAATATATATTAGGCATCCAGCAAAATCCTATTATTGTGTTAGAATGAGAGCTGTAGCCTCTAGCAAGTGACCCTGTGGCTATTCAATATTTTGCTCTCCATAATTTATCACCATGGCCCATCATTTAGAGATTAAGATTGTATCCACTTTGCTGCCCTCCTGCACATTTTTATACATTTCAAAAATGAAATCTGAATAGGGCACAGCTATGGTGACACGCTCTGCTCACTGCTCTCTTCTGTATTTGCTTCCTGTGAGGCTGTGGGTTTCCCTTCCACCCTGTTGTCCTGGCTAGGCCTGCTTAATTTGGCATCTGCTTTTTGGCAGAGGAGAAGCGGTGCAGAGGCCAAACGCATGCAGAGGGCCTGGCTGGGGCAATCCAATCGATAAGGACACACTGCAGGCAAGGAACAGGTGCACCCGACTCTCTGAAACACTGTTCAGTCTCTGCTGAGACGGCTGTGTCGTAATCTATTTGGGAAAGAGGGAGATAGGCAGGGAGGGAGAAGGCAGAGGGTAAAAGACGAAGAAGAGAGAGGGCAGAAGTGAGAGCGGGAGTGAAGACTAAGACTGTGAAAGACTATTCATGTTGCTTTGTATAATACTGCTTACTGTTGTACAGGACTGTGCATTATGGACTCTTCTTTTGTGTGGCAGTATGACTTGGACCATTTCATTTTATAAATTAGATCCAAAAAGCATAGAAATGTTCAGAATCTAGGATTAACAACTAGACAATTGCATACTTTATTTTTACTAAATAACATAAAATTTAGAATTCAAAGGTTTATGTTTTGCAAACAATCATGAAACATACTAAGTAAGTAGTAACTAGTAATCATCTCAAGTGATGTGAATAGTCACGTCTGTCAAGGACTTTACACACAGACAATATGTACACACACACACACAAACAATTTGGTATGACAAGCCAGAAAGGTGCTGAGGGTTAGTCCAATCAGTGATCTGGTGAAAGAGGGTCTCCACTTCGACCATTAACTCTTGTTATTCTCCCCACTTCAGCTTGCTTCCAACATTTCCTGCACTGCTTAGCCATGTCGCTTGATTGCAATCTGGTGCCAAGGAAGGAAAAAAGGGAGAGGAGAGGAGAGGTGGGGGAGGACGGTGTAAATAAGTGGAGAGGGGGCAAAGACAATATACTCCATGCTTGACTTCCTTAGGAAATGGGACACTGTGATTCCAGCCATTAAGAGTTCAAAGGTGAACCTTTAAATTTCCGTAAACTGACAGAGTGGCAAGTAGAGGTCATCTCTATATAACTGTGTATTTAATAGATTAGAATAGAATGCCAGCGTGTGATTAGTCTCTAATTAAGATTGAGGATATCACTTTTGACACTTTAAATATTTGACTAAAGCAGGCAATGGGTTGGTATAATTGAGTTTTTATTGGTGGTTACATGGATTTCACACTGAGTTACACAGTTGTGACTTTTTCAAAACTCTGCTTGAGCAAAATGCATTCAAACTGTGAAATGAATGAAGACAAACGCAGAAAAGATATCTCTGAATATCTTTTTTCTTATACTTCCGTATTGTTAAGAAGCAAACAGTCAAGTTTGAGTTATTTTTCATTATTAAACATTGTTTTGTACAGCATCATGTAGAGGTTGGACAAATGTACAGTAGGTGTGCAAAGGTTTGGTGGTTGATTTTGAACAACAGAACTGTAGCAACAGATTGTTAAAATTGTGCAAATTGGATATTGCACATGTATGTAAAAGCATTGCAATAAACTTGCCCGGAGTGACTTCTCTTACGTAAGTTGTTTTGATAAAGTTGAAGTCATTATAATAAAATACTTGTAACCAATTGTAAAACTGTGTATTTTTGTCTCCTTCTGATTAACTTCTTTAACACTGTCTCTATATGATAGAACTAAAATACCTCCAGGGTCGCTCAGGAAACTTTCACAATTATCTTTCCTGTTATACCAATTTCAGTGTGCTGGTTCTTTCCTGCAGAATATGCAATCAGATTGTTTCACCTGAACTTAAGAACTTAAGTAAATCATCAACCTAAAGGGCTAAAGTGAGACAGCACTATGAGGAGAACATAGTACTCGAGTAAGACTTTAAGCATATATATGAAAATTTGCACCAAAGAAGAAACAACAAATACAGAGAAGTGGGGTAGTAGGAGAAAATGACACAGAAATGAAGAAAAAGAAAATAAGAGTGAAACAAAGATGGGAAAGGCAGTGTGCACAAGTTGGGATCTATTCAGTTTTAGCCCTATTTGCCCCTCCCCTCCCCAAGATGCAGATAACATGAATAATTTTGTGACTTTGTTGGGAAAACTTTTTAAAGTGTGGCAAGGCAGACTGGAGGTGATAAATTATTCAAATGTTTCATCAGAGCCATGCCGCTTGCGTAGGGCAGGCCTCTATAATATGCATGTAAGAAGACATGATAAAACAACTCCATAAACAGTAGAGAGTGAGAGAGTGTTTGGGGAGCGAGGGGTGGGTGGAAGGGGTAATGTGGAGACAAGTGACTTTGACTCTGACTCTAAACTGGCATTCACGCAGCAGGCCTCTATAATATATACATCTAAGGACACTCGTTGAAATAGCCTTGTGTGATGTGGGAAAGGGTTGTGCGCAGAAAAGGAGGGCAGATTAAGCGGGAGATAAGGATGACAGAGAGAAAAACTGTGGAAAACGCAGAGTTAAAGACATATGAGAAAGGGAAGGGGAAATATTGAGATTCCTGCCATTGTGAGTGGATGTGTTTGTGCGAGAGACGGGGAGAGAAAGAATGGGTATTTAACAGCCAAAGAAGAAACACAAACAGACATGGGAAACAATAAATGTGGCAGGCAGTTCACTTTCTTCTTAAGTACCAAGGGACGAAAAATATGCATTTCAAAAAGATCATTTTCTGCTGCATGCTGCATCAACGGTGTGATGGAATACATGGGAGTAAACCTTTATATTATCTGTTGGCCTAAGGTGAACTAAACCTTGTGTTGTTTATTTCATCCCTGTGATGTTTAAATTCTTATACTTGAAGCAAACCTCATGTGATATATAGGTCTAGGCTAGACGTTTACTTTTTTCAACACTGGGGTCAATTCGATACTTCTTTCAATACCTCATGCTTTGAGGGATATAAACACTTTTTTGTTTATTAAAAAAAAACAAGCCAAACTTCTCAAACACAGCAGTGTTTAATGTTTCTTGTCAGAAGCGCCAATTCTAGAACTTTGCTGCCAAGTTAGTATAGAATTGGCAAATATATGACTTACATTAAGATATATCTGATCAAGATATAAACTCTCCAGTACTAGTAAAGTATTGAGGTTTGAAACACAGCCCTACTGTATATTAGCAAAGGATAGGGAATCTGCAACGGTATGTCTGCAAACATCTGAGTGTGCCAAAGTACCATGTTCATATTCAGATGTGGGTCCTAAAAAACTGCCTAGTCCAAACAGTGACAACGCTTCAGAATGACCTCTTCTAAACCGTCCAGTGAGCTTCCTTTGTTAGCCAGTTGGACAGACAAAACACAGTAACTGGCGCAGGCTGTGTTGTACCCCAATTATACTCTGTCCTCAGTGGCCTGCCTCGGCCTTCTCTTACTCCATGGCCCATTTCCTGTCTCATTTTATATCTTTGAGAAGTCCATATGAGCCGAAACAAAAGCAGGGCGAGCATTACGCTACATCAGTAATGAGTGGAAACCCTCAGAATGGCCCCTTTCCGTGGCCTGTTTCCTGAACTGACAAAGGAAAAGAAAAAAAAAACACACCAGGGCTGGAACATAGCAAGTTTGACCATAGTCACCTTACAGTATATGCGTAATATATTTATAGTGATGCTAAACAGAAAAAACACCTTTCTTAGACATGTCAAGAAGGAATGAAGAGCAAAATAGGGTCAGGATTCAACAACAAACTAAAACTTTAATGAATCGAGATGTCGCCTCATTTTCTGAAGAATGAGAATATCATGCAGTTAAGGTAGTTAAGTTATTCCTTCTCCTTATTGAGTGAGGGAGCGGAGCGAAGAGGGGAGTTAAGGAGTGGGGCTGCATTGATTGTATGTATTTATCTCCCGCTGGTCAGCAGTCTGGCTTGTTGCTGTGCACTGGAGGTCATTCTCCACATTGAATCCCCATTGATCTCCTCTTTAGAGCCTCCCGAGACACCCAGAGCTCCATTATGAGAGTGATCACACTCTCAAGCGTACACCAATAAACATGCATGCACACTCATGAATAGAGAAGCACAAACTCATACTGTAAGTACATTAACGCTTTAGCACACGGGCATGCACATCATTATGCATGCATAAACACACACATACACACATTTTTACAGCGTGGCCTGCCTTCACACGCACACACTGATCGGTAGAAACCAAGTTTAAGGCTGCCTCTCTCTATAATTCCTTGTACTGCACCTCCTAACTGCGTGTAAGAGCATGCATTAATTCAGACATCATTTAATAAGACACGCAGCCAGACTGCCTTGACCACTCCATAGAAAGGTGCTGAAAGGCAATTACGTTGGGCAAATAGCCCTTCAGGCTCCAGGGGCCTAAGCCCTTCCATCCAGAGGAAGGAAGGAGGGGAGGGTGGACTCTAACCTCACAGCAGAGTTGAGAGTCACTCTGGGTTAGACAGTATTCCTAGCTCTTTCACACACAGTGATGCTAGTTAAAACCCACATCGGTGGTTGATCTAAATGATTCAACCTGCAAACTGGATTCATGACCCTCCCAACCTGAGAACTACTAAACTTTAACCTTCATTTGACCCGAATTCTTGATGACTTTTGGCCACTTGGCTGCAAACAAGCTGTAAAGCCAACACTGACATGCTGTCACGTTATACAATTGCTGTGGCAAACGTGTTAGCAAAAAGCTGCCTATTTATACATTCAGCAGACGAATGTAAGTTCAACATTCACTCTGACCTTTTAGCTCTGTTTTGATCTCCACCAACCTCTTGCAAATATTTGGCTCTTTAGCGGCTAAATGCTCCCACTGTGTTCACTGAGAGCAGTGAGAGTGAACCAAAACAGTAAAGTTGTGGGCCATAAAACCCAAACAACGAGCTGAAATATGCTTAAATGCTTCATGGAGCTGAGGGGAACTAGAGAGTCGGGTGATAATCATCAGTGGGTTTGTCACTGTGAGCTGCTCTTTTCACATTACATGTAGTCATTAGATCCACTGTTGATATGAAAATATTAATGAGTGCAGCTTAAAAAATTGGTCCGCAATGTTTCGTTCTTTCAAAAATGTCCAGGTTAATCCAAAGGCCTCGCTGTCAGCAGTTTTCATTGGAACTGCTTTCTAATGAAGAAATAGTGACTGAAAACATGAAAATCACTTATGTTGTGTTTGTGTTGTGTCTTAGTGTTAGTGTGTATGTAGAACTACATTTGAGTCGCTGTTAATGGTGACAACCAGAGATAAACCTTTAACAACAACAAAAAAATGAGTCAAACACAGGTTGAAGTGTCTTCAGATTGCCATCACAAGCGGGTGTCCTGTATGAAAGCGATATCAGTTCCCCCTCCCTCCACACACTCCTGGCTCCATTCTCGAGAAATGCATTATGATTTGTTAAGCAGCTGGGGAAACTAAATAGAAGGCTGGCAAGTGGTGCAGCAAAAGGTAAGAGGTATTTACAGTATGTATGGCTCAGCATAGAGCCATCATTAGAGATATTCTTCAAAAAGGTAGAGATCAAGGCAGCCTTTATGATGTCGTTGTGAAATATTCTTTGGTTAACTAAAGCAGAAACATTTCCACAAATAGCAACTCTGCAGACATCTACAATTTAAATGACACTGGTATATCCAGGACCAGCTCTAAAAGTATTCTCAAGTTGTTTTTTTTAATTTTGAAAACATGCAGATACCATGGGTGGGGTGGTGGGGAGAACAGTCATAATTGAGAATCATGACAGCACAGATGGTACTTTTCGTTTTCTTCCTTTTTAAGTCATTTTGCAGAATTAATTATTGGTGGAAGATTAGTGGCTGTAAGTATTCCTTATGTCATAACAAAAAAGCATTTATCATTATGAATATTAAAATGAATGATTAAAAGCATTACAAATATGGCAAGGTATTTCATGTGAAGATTTGAAAAAAATCACATCACAGCCTGTCAAATAAATTTGGTGGGAAAAAGTACTTAAACCTGCATCTTTTTTCTTCTTTTTACACATGGTACATGGTACAAGTCAAAAACCAGGAAGAAAAAAGACATTAAGAACGGAAGAGGTGGGGAAAGAGGAATTGGGTTGAACATGGCACCTACCATTGTTGCCAAAGTCCAGGGAGTACTTGACCACGTGGTAGTTATTCCACACATACAGCAGGTTGTCTCTCGGGTTGTAATCCACTGCAGCGATGTACTGGTAGGAATTAGGGAACGGTATGTTAACTGTCATCTCTTTGCTCTTATCAGTGTTGTACATGTAGTCGATTTTGTTCCCCGTCCCTTCATTGTCGTCATCTTCATAGACGGTTTTCACCACGTACAGGACTCCGCAGATCATGAAAGCATTGGAGGCAGAGCGTTTGTCATAGCTGGTGTCCCACGAGCCTTCAATGCGCAGGGTATAGGGGTTGAGCTGGCTCACCACGATGCGCCCGTTGTTCTGCTCTGTTGCATAGATCACCCACAGTCCATTCTCGTCCACCGCTAGGTCAATGTCCGACTTGCCCCCCCAGCGGTATGGTGAGGTGTCGTGGTAGTTGGCATTGGCGATGATGGCCTCGCCACTCTTGATGCGAGTGCGTAAGTCAAACTTCACAATGTTGCGGGTGCGCTCCTTGTTGAAGAACAACGCACCGTCGTAGACGACAAAACCGGTCCCATCCACACGATGTGGGAGCTTGTAGGTGGTGGTGGGACGGCCTGCGATGAAGTCCTCCTTCGACGAGTACTCTGTCAGTGTGTCTGTGCGGTACGGCGTCCAGGGCATGTAGTAGATCTTGTCCGAGGCCTGCAGTGGGTCTTTGCACCATGCACCGGACTGGTGATCTGACTCAAAGAGATGCTCACTTTGGTACACTCCTCGCAGAATGCCAGGGCAGAGAAATACTGAGAAACAAACGACACAATTTTCACATTAGACACGTTTTTATGCAGTCGCTGTAAAATGTCAACTATTCTCTCTAGATTTTTTGACAGTGCCTGTGAAATGTTTGCCTCTTTTCATAAATGTTACATTGTGTTTTAACTTAACCTTAACCACCAGTGAGTGAGGATGACATGATAGGCTTACTGTGTTGTGATTTGGATGTTGTATAGTCACTGTCATTCTTAAGCACAGCAACAGCATGCCTCCTATTCAACAGATAATACCCTGCTCTCACAGCTAAGAGAAAAAGAGAAAATGGCACATTTTGTTCTGCTTCCCCCCCTTTCCCTCTATTCCCATTCCACCCTCCCTCCCTCCCCGGCTCCTCATTAGTCTCATAGCTCTTTCTTCCTTTCTCTCCCTTTCTATCTCTGTCAGGAACAACCAACTGTGGAACCGAACACATCTTTTATTGCCTGCTGTTTCTGCAATTGTTACAATAATTCATTTCCCACTCCGTGCTTGGTATTCCCATCTTGGAATACTGGGGTCATGTTTTATGAGAGATGTGGGACGTAGTAAATTCTGGGAAGCCAGTGCGACCGGAGTCATAGGGACCTTTGTAATTTAACTGGAATGTTGTCACATACACGCACACACACGCACACGCATACACACAGCAGATACACACTGGGCCAGATGTGCATTGTGGTTTTCCCATTCTTCCCAATAATATAATTCCACATCCCACGCAAAGGGCTGGGAATATTGATTTAATTTTCATTGGCTATTCAAAGCACTGGCATAATTTTCATATCGTGGGGAAGCATTTGGAATATTAAATGTCAGTGTAATTCTGTTCATTGGCTCATCATAAAAATGTGCTCGACCCGTGGAGAGTTTGTTAAGTGACATTCTGCACGATAGCATGGAATAATATGGGCCTAGAGTGTGTCTAATGAGAACCAGTGTTTCGAAATTGCCTCTATATGCTGAGATCAAGCTGTCTTAATATAGCAGCAGTGACTTTGAAAGAGATGTCATTCTGCCACGAGGTACAAAACGCTTCAGGCACTAGCATCAAAAAGTGACACCCAACCCTGGATTTTGAGCACATGTGCATGTGTGAATGTGGGCGTGCTTGTTTCGCAGACTTACCTTTTTGTTCTACTTCTGCACGAGCCATAGGCAAAGGATTGGAGGGGGGAAAAAAGTGAGAAAGACAGAGAGAAAGAAAGAGATAGAGACAAGAGACAAAAATAGATTAATGATGCAATAATAAGAAAATCATGATAATACAATCTCAGATCTCCATAATCGTTCTCATATTTCATCCTAACCTTGTGAGAGTGCCAGGATGCTCTCCATATGTGATTGGTAATAACATTACGTAAGCGTCTGAGGAGACTGCACTGCAACGGGGAAGCTATCTGACAGTAATGCATCTCACATATGTCACACACACACACACACACACACACACACACCCATATGGGGCAACAGACACACACGTGCCATGCAGACACAGAGAGAGCTAGAGGCATACTGAGAGCCAACACACAAGAACATGACACGACAATCACACACATATTCATAGTATCCATAGTGGTCCTCTCCCTAGTGCAGAACAAAATACAGCAACACAAAATGACCTGAGATAATGAGCTCTTTAATGTATGCTAATAGCAACAGAGCAATGAAAACCAGAAAATTGATTTGATTACTGGGATTGCATTTCAGTGGACCAGCCAAAACCGCCACATTAAAATGCTTTCTGATGCACAGTGAGTGAGCAAACGCTTTGTGTATGTCACCTACTCTGTGTGACTCTGTGTATGAGTGTGCAATCATCTGCGTGGGGAGGTGGGAGCACACTGAATACACTGGTTCGCCTCAACCCCAACACCAATTCCCTGTCTATTATATTCAAAGCGTTATCCTTAGAGCTTCGACGGAGGGTTGTTCATGTCGCCCCGCAATGAAATGTGCACACTTGCTCGAAACCTCTTAAACATATGAATTCCATTCCACCTTGCTCCCTGGGGGACCGAGTGGAATGTGAACATGGCAGAAACCTAATCCTGCAGGCAGTGCCCTTGTGTCTTTCAAGACCGTTAGAGACCTGCTGAATGGTACTGGTCCCCCGAGAGAAGAAACATGGAGAGGAGAGGAGAGGAGAGGAGAGAGGCAGAGTCCTCAATGGAAAATTATTTGGAAGGACTTCCGGATGGCACATGTTTATATATAGCAAAAGTGCACTACATATTGCACAGTACATGCATAAATTCTTTAACACATTAAAGCCAAATCTCATCAGAAACAACAAGACATACACAAACATGTGACACAGAGAAACACACAGACGTACCCACGCGCGCGCGCGCACACACACACACGCGCGCGCACACTCACACACACACACACACACACACAAGCAACCATTAAATCCTAGGCTCATGAAAAATGCATGGTAACTAGTGCGGCTTAGCACAACTCCCGATAAATAAGCAATCTCTGGAAGGAGATCGTGTTAAACCTAAAACAAGTGTGTATATGCGTGTGTGTTTGCGTGTGTGTGTGCCATTACGAGAGAAGATATAAAATGGTTCACCACAAGGAAGCAGTTCCCTTGTGAGAAAAGCTGGGAAAGAGAGCAGATAGTGTGTCTGCGCAGGGCGGCGTGCGCGCGATGGAGCGACAGACATTGATGCGAGGAAATGCACACACACACACATACTCACACACACACATTTAAACAATACAAAGAGACACATTGTGGTTGAGGAGACAGGGATTAATGACACCAAACAACAAGGTCTTCACATCACCTGAGTCTCTTACACAACCTCCCAGACACAAAGGAAAACAAGCAGAGTTCAAGGTTTCCAGCGACTAATAGATTTCAAATGAAAAAGTGTGGCGGCAACAAGTATACCAAATGGCACACAAAATGTCACACAAATGTCATTCAATTTGTATCGCTGCTCGTTGATTCACTAGATTAGCACACGCCTCTGTCAGTGACCTCATTGCAATTTTTTCCGAGGCATCTCCGCTCTTAATCTCCACGACAAGGGGAAGAAATGAAAGTTTTTCACAAAATCATGGCCATTCATCTTCCAGTGCTCAGGATTTGACAGAGTGGATGTAGGTTGGTGAAACATTTGTTGAAAGGTTTTCTCAAGGTTAGCTCGAGCGCGCAGGATGATGCAAGAGATGAGAGGTCTTTTTTGCGCCACTGCTAATTCAGCGCCGAGAGTGGCTTTAAGAGGAGGTGAAAAAATATGGAGTATGGCAGCTTTGCCAGAGAACATCCTTGTTTCCCAGAAAGCATCAACAAGAAAGCATCCTCTCTCAGTCTTTTTCTCAATGTTGTTCATGTTTGAAATCTGCAGAGGTGCGGCATGTTTTTATCTATCCAGTATCTTTGACTGATCATTTGCAAAACCACTTAGACTGCACTATTGAAGAGTTAGTTCTGCAGCCACAAAAATCTGCTCATTTATTCCTAGCAAGGCTTTGAATGAATATTAGAAAACAATAGCAGAACAATAACACTAACAGCAACGCTCTGCTGTGAGAATGTGTCGCCTGTCTCGTCTCACATTCATTAAAAATCATCTAAATATTCATTAATATCTGTGTTAGTATCTTCTGAAATGTTCAAAATTTCTTTAATCACATTAACAGCTCTAACACTGTACCTTGGATGGCTTCTCTCTCTTTTTCACTCTCTCTTTCCATTTCTATTTTTCATATACACACACACGCACAGAAGCAGTGTTAGCCTGACTGTGCTGCGGTGTAAAGATAATTAGCATTTTTATTGAAAGCGTATGGTTTATTAAGGAGGTATTCGTCTAGGAGGAAAGACGGTGTGTGTGTGCCCACGAGTGTGTGTAATATGTGTGTATGCGTGTTCCTGCAGACGAGTGGCGACAGCAGCCTTACCACTATTATCTCTGATCTCCAATCAGCTCAGCCGGCTAAAGCCCAAGGTCATTTATGGACACAGACGTTTTCTTCTTTCTCTCTTCATTATTCTATTCTTTCCCTCTGTCCCCTCATCCTCACCTGCCATTCTCACTCGTCATTTCATGCCGTGCCTTTCTCCCCGTTCATTCTCTCCGCTACGTCCTCTGTATTTCCGCCACTTCCCCCAGCCCAAACCCTGTCCACCTCTCACACTGTGTCTTTTATCAGTTAATTCATTCTTTCTGCTCCCCGTCTGCTGGCCTCGTCTAACCTATTTCTCTCTATCTCTGTTTCAGCTGTCGCTCTCGCTCCCTCTCGCTCCCTCTCGCTCCCTCACTCCGTCACTCTTTCTCTCTCCTTCTGTCTCTTTGGTTCCTTTCCATCTTCCCTCCGCTCTCTCTGGGAAAACGCAAAATCGCCTGCATATGTGTACACACAAACACACATGACCAATATACTGTGCATGCACATACAGAGAGACATGTGCATGCACGCAAACAGGGACAGAATCGTAAGCTGTGAGCAATTGTTTCCACGACAACACGCACATGCTCGCACACGTACAGCTCTTCTCATGTTATCATGATGAAGTTATTCCAAGGGTCCAATCTGACAGAAGTCTTTAATTGGACAAACAAGAAGGTGATTTTATCTTTTAATTAGCTTTCCTACTGAGCCAAGTTCTATTGTCTAAATTAGACTGCATGGGTATTGCATAACATATCACTGGCTTTTCTGATTAATACACTAAATGTGGTAGTAGGCTAATTGCTTCATAACGGCAGCAGTTGGAGAGCCAGGGTCTACTGCATGAAGATGAGGAAATGGATAGACACAATCCCAAGTGTTCCCGGCTTTATTTTTAATGGATGACCATGAATGAAACAATACAAATCATCATATAGGCCCTATCTTTTTCTGCAGAATGCCGTATTTGTAGAGATTAAACGCAGCCATGTGTGAGAGCTGCCTTGGAGAAGCACTTTGTACAGTAGTGTGCTAATGTATGGATATTTATAGTCCGCCTGCAGTGCTATGAGCAAGTATACACAGGTGGCTAATTACTGCCAAAGCTAGCTGGCTAGTTTGGCACATGACTGCCACACACTCATACCACAGAGAGCCAGGGAGAGAAAGCGAGAGAGCACTTGATTTTAGCTTTGGAAAACAGCCAAAAACCTGCAGTGCAGGGAGGAGAGATGAAGAGCTGCGAAGGTAGTGCGAGCCAAAACTCCTCAAGAAAAAAAACACAAAGGAGGAGAGGTGGAGGGGCAAACTTTCCCTGAAAACTGAACCGTACATAATTTAATTACCTGTTTTACAACCCACTTTGAGATTTGTTTACAATATCTATGTAGTGGGAAACATAACAGCTCTACTTCAGCATGAGTGCACAGGAAAAATACATCTACAGTATGAAGCAGCGTCTCTTTGGAGCTCAGCTCATTTTCTTTCCCGTGCAATCGGTTTCTGATCAGCAACACCTGGCCTCAGAGGTCAGGTGTTTACACTCAACAACCAGCACTACCAGTGTGCTTAATGTCGAGGGACACCTACTTGAGTTATGGATGTCCCTTGATGTTACAGCCATTTGAGTGCACTAAAGACAACCCTGCCTTCGAATGTAAATATGATGATTTGTTAAAGTTGCGGCTTGTGAGTGTTTTAGGAATGCGACAGTTTGAGTACACTGTCATATATTTCAGAAAACAAGCCTCCTTTATTGATCCGTCTTGATTTATGGCAACATTTTGGAGATATATCACCGCTTAATGTCTTACAAAACGTATCTTTCACAACAACACAGCTGACAGCATTGATTTGCTATGTCAAGCACGCCGGCTTGATCGTAGACGGCTGGATCTCCGGCCTGAACAGGAGCATCTTATTCTAAGGTTCAGACATTATTGCGCCTTTGGAAGAAAATTGATTTCATAAATATTTGAATGATGCGATACGAGGGCTCTGTGAAGGGTCTTGCCACGTAAAGCTCGAGGTATTCTCAGACAAAACAATGTAAAGTGTGGAGTCAAGGTATCCAAGGACTTGTTTCACCTTTATACAACATATTTTTCTCTGCAGCGTTGTGCAATATTTCTCATGGCTAAACACACCCACAGGAGCCAGGTAGTGTATCACAGCGCTACCTGATCCAGCCTGAACACTTAGTCAGTACACGGAAACTGCTAATGTACTGTCAAAGGCTCTCTCTCTCTCTACAGTGCTGCATCTCTCTCACCATCTCTATCTTTTTCTCCAATGCTCCATCTCTCTCTCCATGTCCCTCCCTCTGTTAGCTGAGCTCTCTAATGACTTTGGTTTCAGATGCTGTCTATTTTTGCAAGGGGGGGGGGACGTTACCCTGACGGACCCATTGTTTATCAGATCAGCATGCAACTCATCTCCCTTTGCACTCAGTTGTTCCTAAGCTACTGTTCTTTACGGTGATTAATCCATGAAATACGTAACTACAAGCAGACGTGCAGTTATAACAACGATAAAGACAGAACATGCAGACAAGTTTCAAGTGAATGGATGAGACAAGAGTGAAAACACACACTGACACACACCCAGTTTTGATGCATGCATGTGTGTGGTGTGCGAGCGTGTGCGCGTGCACTTGGTGGGGCATTAAGCAGGTATCAGGTTGTGTTTCCATCTGCTCCAGAGAGGGCTCTGATAGTCCTATTATTTAATCTGCTGGTCATTCTAGACGCCAGGCAAGAGCCGTTTAGCCAGACATAATTGAATGCTTCAGTGTGGGAGATCACCTTGGCTGTCTGTATGGACCGTGGTGCCAAGGCTGCACCCTCAATGTTATAGACAAAGATTCAAAATAAGTATCTGCAATATCTGCAGCCCTTTAGGAAGAATTACGCATAAAAAGTTCAAAATATTTGCTCCAACCAGCAGCCTTTGTGATAGAGCTCACATGTGACACACACATTTCTTATTGCCGAAGGTTGAATGTTCTGACTCAAAGGTTTCCCTGATACACATAAAACAAATTCTGCTTAAGGAGAAACAAATTTACCTTGTTTTTAAAAAGAACTGACAATAACGTGAAACAAGGCAGTTTACTCATGACAAGATTTCAATTCAAATGTACAAGACAAGACTACACAGACTTTTGGAGATGGACTTTTTTGCTGTAAATAAATCCTAACTATATCTGATCTCAACTCCAACTCTGTATGTCCTCCTGTCTTTCATGACTTCCACCGCAGAGACAGTTACAGCAAACAAAACATGTCAACAATAAGATATACAGCACTTCACATGTACAAAAACGGACACATTTTCATTTCACAACATCCACTGCTGCTTCTTGAATCTACGTTTATGTGAGCTTTACAAAGGAGACCTATTTTTATCTGAAATTTATGATTGGAATCCTCCACAAACTTCAGTCTACTACTGTTGATTGTTATTATTATTGAAAGTTGTATTTTAAACGTTGTGTATTTTCTTCTTTGTTCAGTACCTGTAGTCTTTACTTATTCAGTAATATGTCCTCTCTCGTTGCATTTTAAAGGTACTACAATTTTGGCATATAGCATTATTGATTTTTTTTTGTCTTTCAAGTAACAATTGAGTTTTCACCTGCTTATCTGTCTTCTGCTAAGGTTTTTCACACTGAGATGTGGCAAATATCAAATATAACTGCCATGTGAACACAGTAAATTGTAGTGCCTTTGTGATAGAGAAGTAATAGTGAGAAGCAGCACTGGGGAAATCACTTGAGATCTAGCTTTTTTTTCTCTCATAAAGCAGACACATAAGTTGCATTTTAGCTTTGCCTTTGCACAAACCCTCGCAACTGGTATGTAGTGTGAAATAAACATCAAGGACAAATAGATGTCTTTAATCCAATAAGTCTCCACCCTGAACCCTTACGCATGTATTATGCAGTGAGCTGTAACCTACATTTTGGGGAAAACTATGCTGGTAATAAAAAAAAAAAAGTTTCACAGTAGTTGGGATATTTTGCGACCATGTCCCATGAATGTTTCACTCCAGTGAATACAACCTCCCAGTCTGTTATCACAAGGTCAAAAGTCATATCACCATCTGTCATCACTGGAGCCCATTCCGTCTTTCTCATCCTTCCTCCCTCGGACTTTCCCAGTGAGCAGTGTCCTCGTAGTTTCCCATATAAATTTACTTTGGCACTCAAATTACTGATCTTCAGTTTGGATTCAGACTGCATGTTGTTGTCGATAAGTCAGAATGAAACACTGCCGGCTTTTCACAAGCTAACTTTAGAAAACAACCCATATGTGTTGAGATCTTAAAATTGGATTATTTTAAAGATATTGTCAGTATTTCAGACACATTCCACTACTATGACATTCACAATATGCGGATGAATAATGTTACTAAAGACGAGACGCAGTCCACTCAAACATATCACTAGTAGTAGTGCCATTATAGAGATAAGAGGTTGAAAAATAATAATAATAAAAAAAGGGTACTTACTGTATGGGACGCACTCATATTGGACTTCCAAGTATTTGTATGTGCCAGGGCAGGGGTCGGGGAAGACGTCAGGCCCAGCCACCACTGCACACTGGGTGCGGTTGTTGCATCTACATGGGGAAGAGGCAGATGTGTTAGTTAAGCACATCTAGATGCACAGATACATGCTCACAAACACCCACTGAAAGACGCACACGTGTGTCTTTGAAGTCCAAAGTGCTCTATAATACAGCACACACACCGACACATGTGATGTAATATACAGTGAGATGTATTACACTCAATCACAGGATTCACCCTTACACTGAAGAGTCATATGTTGTTTAAGGACCCTTTAGATTGACAAGAGAGCAGACAATATGCCCTTACTGGTACACCTGGAGTGAACATTACACTAATGGAATCATTAGTGTTCACTCATACACAAGGTGGTTGACAATGGCTACTGAAGAGCTGTTGTGCAAGAACACTTCTGGTGTTTGTGTGTGTGTGTGTGTGTGTGTGTGTCTGTGTCTGTGCAGCAGTGAGAACAATAACCTATGGCTTTCAGAGTATTTTGCCCCAGACTCCAGATAATTAATTTTAATTATCAGGAGGGCCCTGTCCTCTGACACACAAAAAGTAAGTATTTCTCACTCTTATTAACACAGGTTATGCAAGGCAGCACACTATGTATATTTACTATGTGCCTGCGAGGGTTTGTGTTTGCACGCATGTAGGTGTGTGGCTTTACAAATGCATATATGACATTTATGTGTAAGTGTTTGTAATTAAACATGGCATGGCCAGTACTCACAACCAAAGATGATTTATTGGGGGATGGTGGGAGCCCATGTGTTATCATGATAGATGCATGTAATAACATAAAATGCTACCCCAACACTGGAGTGCCACTTTATCTAAATGGCGCTTTCTGGTTTAAATAAATTATAGAAATAACGTGAATGAAGAATATATCATGTTCAAGACTAGGGACAAAGAACGCATGAGGAGGACAGGCCTATTTTAAGAAGGCTGATGAGCCATTTCTTTTCTCATCTGAATATTTTCTTTCAATTAGTACAACTGTTCTGTCTCTCCCTCTTTCCCTCTCTGCGCACCTGTCAAACAGGCGACATTCACATTAAAAACGCTCAGATTCTCCCATTGAGATATTTTTAATGAGCATGCCAAACCCCCTCAAGTGTCTTTTCTTACAGTATCATTCAACAATTTGCATAATGAAATATGCATGAGAGCTAATTTAATATATAGTTCAATATTCACATATAACACAGGGAACCAATGTAGGCTACACATCCACTGTCACTTACTGTGACGAATGGTGGTGTCTATTGCTGACCGGTGCCTCTGTGGTCAAGTGAGGGGTTATTGGAGTTTAAAAGGTCTAAAACTCTATGTGTTGCGATGTCTGTCATATTCTAATAACAATACCCGCCAGTCTTCTCTCCTCTCTCCCTCCCTTCTTTTTTCTCGCCTCTGTGCTTTTTAATTTCTTGCCCCGGTGCCTTCATCATCGGTCACCTGTCATCGGTGCAAGTTGTGGACTGGGGGGGACACAAACTGACACGCCGCCACAACTTTGCTCAAAACACCCACCGACGGACACGACTGGCTGGCACACAGTGGTGAATCAGAGCGCAAAACCCTACTTAATGACCTCATGTATTTGCTAGCGCAAAAGCCGCCCAGTAGTTATGATGTCATCACACCAGGAGATGAAGACAAGCGATTAGAGCTACCTGTTTCACTCAAAATTTTGTGCTCAAAAGTGCTGCCAGAGGTACAAGTGCAGGATTAATTATTTCCACACACAAACTTTAAGGAAAAAAAAAAAAANNNNAAAAAATCCAACTGACATAAAAAGATGCTAGTGAACTGGGCAGTGAAACTGCATGACATCAAAAAGTCCTTGCACAAAGCCAACAGAATGCATAAATAACTGAAATGTGATACATTAAAAAAGCCCCGATGCAGGGAACAGGCAGTGTAGAAGAAAGAAAAGATGCAAATGTGTTCAAACAGAGAGTGGAAGGGAGAAAATGTAGGTTTTTGCACTAGCTGTAGGTATGTGTGTGTGTTTATTTCTACTTTATGATACTGCAAAAAAAGGCTCAATTCTCAGGACTTTCACGGCTGAGTCATAAAGCACTGAAGGTTATTGACTGGTATGTTAAATAGAGGGTATAGAGCAAAGATTTGACATAATCTCTTGCGCGCTCTATCTCTCTCGCTATCACTACTTCTTTCTCTGTCTATTTTTGTCTGCACTACCTTTCTTTCTCTTCTCCCCACACTCCCTAAGCCCAGATAATAAACTAATTTCTTTCTCAGCCTTTGTCTTCATCCTTCCCGCCAAGGAATTATTCCTCTCTGTTCCTCCTTCTTTGTCTCTCATTCCGACTGTCTGTTTTTTTTCTGTCTGTTTATCTGTCTTAAACCCACTTAGCTGTAGTTTCCGAAGTCGCACCCAGATATATGTGGTAGGCCTCTTATTACTTGCTTCTTTCTCCTCTCTGTCTGTCCTCTCTCTTTCCTTAATATCTTTCTCATTCCTGCCTCCCTCAGGGCGTCATCTCCAGCCTCCCTCTGTTTCTCCCTCGATCCCTCCATCCTTCGTAAAGCCTGTGCTGACGTCACCATTCTGTCTGAGCCAGTAGTCTGAGTCAGATCCAAAAAAGACTCCCTTATGTCCCCAGTACCTCCATCTCCTTCTCTTTTTCTCTCTCTGTGTTACTCTCATTCCCTCTCTGCCAATGTGTTTATCCGGCAGCCTAACGAAACATAAAAACATCAGCAAAAATTCACAATTCATGTCCTCTCTGCATTCTGAACCATGATGAATGTAGATGCAGAACATGCACATACCTCACACACACACACACACACACACACACACACCTTTGCAACATATCGCTTTTAAAAAACAAAAAATCTTTCAAACACCGAAATAGCTCAATATTTTTCGTGTGTGTTTTTCTTGGTGTTGGCAGAAAAGCTCTTTTTTTTAATTAGCATGACCACATCAAAACAAGGCAGTGGCCTGGATACCGCCTTGCCTGCTGGCTTTCTTCCCTGCAACGTGCAGCACACACACACACACGCTCACAACCACACAAACAAACTATTCACTAACAAAGCCGAGCTGTGGCAGGCAGGGAAAGAGAAAGCTGCGATGCTGCAGTGGGTGCTGCTGTTGTTATTGTCTCTGATGTTTTTCACTTTGTTTGGCAGACCTCCCTTCACTCCGTCTCTGTCTCTCTGTCTCTATTCCTCATATAAACATGACTGATTGACTGATGATTTGATGAGGCTGACGCTGGCTGGTGGCACGCGCGTGTGTGCATATGTGCAAGCACATGCGTGTCTGTGAGCAGATGCAAAAACCGAATAAATATTTGCGAGTGTGTGTGTGTGCCTTTGCCGGCATGTGTGTATGTGCTTGAGTGCAGATGTGTTGAAGAACTATATAATTACAGAGCAAGTGAGAGCTAGGAACTAATCCTCATGAGTTGAAAGAGGTGTCTGAGAGTGACTGACGCACAAAGCCCCAGCACAGTCCTCTGGAATCAACATTTGAATACAGTCAAACCACTCCGCAACCCGGTCTGAGTCATCTATGACACTGCGTGAACATGCTTAACACATGCAAACTTTCCAGAATGGTGTCTGAATATCGGGAAAAACACAAACAAACACATACATACATAGTTGACTGACATTATAAAAACATACAAACATTCCAGAACAAAACTGGAACATTACACACATATTCAAACATTCTAGAACACCGGCAGTGCATCCAGTATATTAACATACAGATAAACATTCTAGAACGCTGCAGGGATATTCCAGAACTAAATTACAGTGGAAACCGTTTATAGTGATCACAGCTGTCCAGGTCAAATTGATCACTTGCGGATGATTACTATAACCAAATTTTTTTTCTTTTTCTTTATTTCTCATGCAGATGACCATCTAATTGACATTTATATATTTATTACATGAATATAAAGTAATGAAACGGGCATCTTCGCTATTTACTGGGGTACGCTATTTAGGGGGCATTACTTGACCGGGCATTATCAATCCACTTGACGAGGGTGGCTTCAACCACAGGTGCTTTCCCTGTGTTACCGGCCGAGCCTTCCCCTTGCAGGAAGGTGGCCTGGTGGACGTATGCATGTGACGTAGTCTGGCAGGTTTGTTATGGGAAGTGAGTCTCTCCGGTGTGTGTAGAAAAAGTACCTGTATGTGGGGAAGACACCGTGAAGCGCATGCTTCCATAGGTTGTTAAGTTACAGTAGTCAGCAGAAAGTGTCCAGATGAGCTCAGGTTCAAGTAAAGTGGTTGTGAAAAGAGCCGTGTATTGTGTTCGCTGCAATGGGTGAATAAAGCACCTGTTTTATGCAACGTTACCCCGACGTCTCCCGACCATTCTTCAAAGCAGATTTTGGCTGGACTGCGGAGGCTAGTTACCAGCTAACTGACGAGCCAGGCTAAAGCCAATTCAATTAGCCTAATGAAACCAGAGGTCTCCCAACTACGGTTCGGAGGACCGAGGCTGGAAAGGTAACACCCGTGAGCATTCGTTTTCTATCTCCATCACTAGCAGCTGACTGTTTCTCGTTGTTTGAGTAGACTACACAAGGTAGCCTGAGGAACACCAAGTTTTGCTGCTGCATCTCGTTGGCTTGTTTTTGGCAGTTTGTCATAAGCTTCGAGGAGACTACGTCTTTCATTGAGAGAAAATTACTTTCTTTTTCCAGTCATGATTTCAATGTGCACGCTGCACCAGCCTCATGTAGCCAGCCGGAAGCAGACGGGTTACCACGAGGCAAAATACCATGGGAGTAAAGAAATAAAGTAAAAAAATAAATTTGTTGTCATGTATGAAAAGACCCAAAATGAACAGTGTGAGCAGACTACTTGATTACTATTAGCAAATTATTTAAACAGCATTTGTATAGGAATGATTCTGTCCCAAGATTTTTGATCCATATTTGATCAATGTAACCGTGATCACAATAAGCGGTTTCCACTATACCAGTGTATTGCTACCATCCGAGCTACAACCAATATAATGTTCATTATACGGAGCTGCATGGAAATACAAAGTTTGATCAAACTCAAGCGATATGTCCTCAGGTCACGTGATAACAACTGAACCAACCCTGTGACAACTGAGGAAATTCCATTTGCTNATGGAGACCATGAGTTGCGGTTGAAAGCCCCGCAAAAAGGTAGCAAGTGGATCTTGAGTTTAGAATATTTCGTCAAACTACTCAAATATTCCCTAATTTGCCTCAGATCCTATTTTTTGAGAGATTTAGCATTCATCTTCACGAGTGATTCAGTAAACAGAACTGTTTGTATTCATGACATCACGTCTGGGCTAGCCTCTGTTCCACTAGCCTCCGGAACTCCGGAACGCATTTCTTTCATCTGTCTTTTTTTTTTTTTTAAATGAAGCATCTTCCTGGGATTTACTTCCCATAATCTGCACCCACTACAGGAGTTGCTATTAGAATGTGAAACCCTCATGAATAAAGTTAAATAACAGTAACTTTATGAGCAAAGAAAAAACTACAGCTCCCATGAAAATTTAGAAGAGCAGCACTGCAGGTACTAAGTCATCCTAACTTGGTTTTCGTCTATATCCATAAAATTCACCAACACTCTCTTTTAAAGTATTTTTTTCACATTTTTTAGCTGTACTCTCCGCTGTGTAAAAACTTCTACATCGTTCATTCCTCTCTGCCCTGCTATTACAGACATGTCTGAGCTAGCCGCTGCCCCTCAACTTGCCCCTGGACTCTCTACTCACTACTTATGGGAAATGGCTGACAAAAAGTGTTTCAAGGCTGGGTTTTTAGTTGTCAATGTCAGTTGCTATGTAGTACACTATCTTTGCCTTCATGTCAGAGTACTGAGTGTGAAATTCATGCTCTATATAGTGCTCACATTGGAACACAAAATTAGTGCGCATGGCATGTAAACAACTTTCTGTTAACAATCCCACAATGCAATGCATCACATTATTTACAATACAGTGGTGCAACTCTAAACCTCTCAGTGATGATGCAAAACGACAATGATTCATAATTCAAAATCTCAATTTACTTCACTACTACTCACTGTACTATAGAGTAAACTATTGAGTGTATTCTATATAGGGAGTAGTGAATGAGTGACTTACAAAACTAAATATTCAAAACCAGAGCTCACAATCCCTTAACTACTTTGCAACATGTTTTATTACTGTCATTATTGAGCATTTGTTGGCTTCTCTTGTAACAGAAACAGGAACATTGATGGTTCAGAATATTGAGAAATCTCTTGGTAGAGCTCCCTCTGAGACTTGTGCAATGGTCGGAACATGCAATATGGACAAATGGTGGACATAATGTCACCATTTTATTTTTGTCGGCTAGTTCACCCACACTGTGAGGTACCTTGCAGAAAACAGACTGGAAAAACATTTTCTGCTTTTGACAGTCGGACTGGCAGACTGTGGAGGAAATGGTGGGGATGATTGGGGTAGCTCAACACAGACTGAAATGATCTGAAACGAAAATACGAAGAGTGGAAGGTAAAGGACTTGATGTGAAATTCTAAAGCGATATTCAGTTATGTATCACATGAACGTGTTTGCCTTTTCTTTAATCAAGAATACATTTTGTTCAGTCTCATTGCTGTCTAAAGGTGACCCATACAGATTATTTCTTTGTAAATAACATAAATCCCATATATTTCCTCCACTATTTACTCTAATTTAATTTTGCTGAAGTTTGATAAGAAATAAAAAAATATCTTTAGCCAGCATTTAGTTCAACAAACAACACGATTAAACACAACTTAGGAGGATACATTGCTAGATAATACCACTATAAATTGCATTGTATCAGTAGTCCAACTTGTCCCTGAAAATAGAATAAATACAGTATTGTTATAATCCTAAAAAAAATGGTTAAAAAAAACAATAGATTTTATAAGCTTGTACCACATTCTGAAAAGAAATCAAATTAAAATCCCCAAACTGGGAAAAAACATTAAGCAGAGGGAGATGAGCAGTTGGAAAAACATGAAATACATAAAATACAAGACAGTTTGTGAAAATAACAAAAGGAAGGGGGAGAGATGATTTCACAGGGCTCTTTATGTCCTGCGGGAGTTCAGGAAACCCATTTGACAGCAGACAGAGCGTAGTTACTGTATCTCGCTACAGGATAAAAAGCTGTTAGGCTGGCCGTACCCTCTCCCTCCCTCTCTCTCTCTCTCACACACACACACACACCACATACGAGATTCCGCTGCTACTGGCCTCGTTTCTGCTTTATTAGCTCCCTGATGTGGTTATACACACATATACAGTAGGGCTGTTTGGAAATGGACAAATGGAGTGATGGGAATGGATGTCGAACAGGAGGAATGAAAAGGGGGGAAAACTGTGGAATGGGGCAGAGGATCTGGGATGGAGTAAGTAATTGAAGAGTGATGCAGGGATTGTGATTGACAGAGGTAAGAGAAAGGGAGCAAAAGACAGGTGTTTGTGTGTGTGTTCGTGTGAGTAAGCCTGTGTATATGTCTACCATGGGGTATAGTGAAGTAGACGCATCACATCCTGTGCCAGCACCACCACACCACACTTATAAAGAAATGACAGATCTGTCTCTCTCTTTTGCTTTCTCCCACACACATTACACACAAACACACACATGTACAGACACACAAACACTGACACACTCCTCTGCGGTCCCTGAATGCGTTTCTGTCAGCTCTCGAACAGCCTGTCAGACAAGCCACAGGTAAAATAATGTTGTTTTCCCTACTGGGGAAAAGCTTTTGAAATGTGTTACATTAT
This sequence comes from Oplegnathus fasciatus, assembly GCA_003416845.1. Classification (NCBI taxonomy): domain Eukaryota; kingdom Metazoa; phylum Chordata; class Actinopteri; order Centrarchiformes; family Oplegnathidae; genus Oplegnathus; species Oplegnathus fasciatus. The sequence goes on along the minus strand of NTHP01000125.1, from coordinate 459,810 downwards.
TAATATTTGGCTGGAGGATGTCACTCTCTCCCATTTTTCCTCCCATTCTTTTTGTCAAGTGTCATTTTTGACATACAACATGCAACATATACTGTGTATACTGTACCATGAATGCTATATATGCTATATGTCCAATATGTAGTCAAACTGCACCTCCCTGTATGCCTGGCAATCTCATGCACCAACTCTGGGAACCACTCAAGTCAAGAGTCTTGAACAATAAATAAAATTCTGATCCTGAATCCAGCAAATTGCAGTCAAGCCAAAGAAATCAGCTGCTTGCACTGACGCATTTCCGTGAACTGATAAAAGACGTTTTTTTAAAGTTACATACATTTCAGCAGCCTGCATAATGCCTGACATTGGTAAGGCAACATATGATATGAATAAAATATACTGAATGTGAAATGTGTGGGGAAATTTTCTTCTTTTTTTATGCCAGGTGAGAATAAATGAGTGTAAATCGTAACTGGATAGAAACTATCTATATTTACACTCATTCGAGATGCATGTTAATTCATGGACCTATTTTGTTGATAGTGAATCATATTTGAATAATTTCCTTTTTTTCTACAGGAAATTATCTTTTCTGTTTTACAAGATAAAAGTGCTTAATAATAATATTGTATGTCTTATTATACACAGAGCCACACAAATAATGCTAACACAATCACATTATGGCCTCTTTTCTTGCTAGCAGGCTCATGACCAAGTAGTTTTTGAGCTCCACCATCTCTCCTCTCCTCTCCTCTCCTCTCCTCTCCTCTCCTCTCCTCTCCTCTCCTCCCCTCTCTTCTTCCACCGGTAACCATGGCAACTTCCATGTCGTCCGATTCCAGGACACACTCGGGGAGTCTTCCTCCTGATTCCACCTAGCAACATTCCTGTGCTGACATCCCCGTGTTTCTCTCTGCCTTACATCTGTGTGTGTGCGTGTGTGCATTTCTCTATGTGACACCTCTTTCGCCACAGTTTAATCCAAGACCACCTGCTTGCACAAACTCCAAATCCTCCTAAACGCTAAAAGACGAGTAGCATTTCAGAAAGGGCTGGGCTGTCTCTCTTGGT